>JAZKJV010007679.1:0-453401 GCA_037367405.1 Ottelia alismoides
TGGTAGTTGCGTATGTGTCTCTTCAATTGTCAAGATGCATAAGCTAGCCATTCCCTTAATGCATTAATAAGGCACCCATTTCCTTGAGCATACGAAAGCTCAGCTCACATTTATCATGCCAAACAAATAACACATTCTTCTGTGTCAGTTGTGTGAGGGGTAACGCCAACTGAGAGAATCCTGATGAATAGTTTGTAATATCCGTCTAGGCCAAGGAAACTACGAATCTTTATAACTGTCTTGGGCTGCTCCCAAGATAAGATGGCCTCTATCTTGGCATGGTCAACTACCACCCATGAAATAACATGGTCGAAAAATGCCACCTTAAAAATTCAGAACTCGCACTTGCTGAATTTTGCATACAGTTGATGATCTCGAAGTATCTCTAACATAGTGCGAAGATGTGACTTGTGCTTGTGCTCATCTTGGGAATAGACCAGAACATCATTAATGAATATAATAATGAACATGTATTAGGATGAAATACTCGGTTCATCAAATCCATGAATGTGGCAGGTGCATTTGTGAGTCTGAATGGTATTACTGTGAACTCATACTGACCATATCTTATGTGAAATGTAGACTTCATCACCTCTGAATCTTTGATCCTCAACTGGTGATATCTGGATCATAGATAGATCTTGGAGAATATCGATGCTCCATGCAATTGATTAAAAAGATCCTCATTCTTTAGGAGAGGATAATAGTTCGTCCACTTGTTCAGTTGTCTGTAATCAATGTAAGGTCTCATGGATCTATCCATCTTCTTGATAAAGAAAACCGACGCTCCTCATGGTGATGTACAAGGGCAAATGAATCATTTCTCTAACAGCTCCTGCAATTGCACCTGGATATCTCTTAGCTTGACGGGTGCCATCTTGTATGGAAGGATAGAGATAGGATGTGCATAGGGTAATAGTGTGATCTCAAACTCTATCTGTCTCTATGGGGTAGTCCAGGTAAATCATCTAAGAACAAATTAGGAAACTCACATACTACCCAAACATCCTCCATCATCTTGTCCTGGGTGGATGTGTCAACAATGTATGCAAGGTATCCTAAACTTCCTTGATTAAGGCACTCCTGTGCTCTCATAACAGATATGTAATCAACCCTCTAGAAGGTCGATACTCATGTTAAGTGGAAGACAACATCTTCCCGAAGTAGTCTAGGCACATATGGTGCCTCTCAAGCCATTCCATATGTAAGATGATGCCAAAGTCCTCTACTTGTATCAACAGTAGAAGTATTGGCATTGCATGCCCACCAATTTGTATAGCTACACCCTTGATTGTCTAATTGATACTGAACAACTAGCTCCCATGGGCCCTTGATATAGTACATGGTAGGTACACTCGATGAAGATTTGCCTAGTGTGGGCTCCAATTAGTGTAAGAAAAGAATGTGTAACCCCTTTAAATGAATAATGCATGAAATGAAAATATCATGTATTTAAATCATACCTCCGACGAAAAGTCCGTAAGCATGTGCCTGCTCATGCAGTGTTGATGGCATGCTATATTCTATTGTATCCAAAGAACCGACTGGGGTGGGACCATGATGTTGCTGGGTTCCTGAACCACTAGCACGGTAAGGACATTGGGCCTTGAAGTGATCCAACTATCTACAATAGTAACAAGTCCCTCAAAAAAACAAACTATCTTAACTTTGTACATATGTCGGGGAGTGAGAAGGTCCCACACCATGACTGGCTAAGGTCTTCCTGAAAGTAGGAAGTAGTTCCACTAGCTGGCTGCGTACCAGAGCTGCTAGCGCATAAGGGACACTGAATATTGAGATGGCCTCTTTACCGACAGTGATAACACTTAGAACGACAACATTTAGTTTGATCTTTCCCGAAGGTGGAGAACATAGGGTGCACATGAATAGCTAGTTTCATTACCGCCTTGCAGTAGCAGTGCTCTCTACGAGGATGATAATAGCCTCTACGTGTTGTTCGACTAAGTGGCGAAGGTGATAAGTGCACCTCACCACCTTGAATTTCTCCTTGTGTGTCCCTCATCCTCATTACCCTTGATGCCACTACTTCTTCAAGAGAGGGATGATGCGAGGAGTGTGATTTTCGAGAAAAATATGGGTTTAAAAATATTATTTAAAGAAGAAAATGTGAACAAGTGAATATATGAACAATATGAAGTGCCGCTGCGACTCACAAATTCCCTAATCAAAACTTTTATTATAAATAAGAAATAGAACAATGCTATTATTTAACCAGTATAACAAATTAAGATCGAACCCAAGGAGGATACACTACCCAAGGGTTATTTAATTAAAGCTAATTGAAAATGATTTCCTTTCCTTTTCTTTTCTTTTCTTTTTGTTGTTTTTGGATTTTTAATATTTTTAATATTTTTTATATTTTTTTTCTATTTTTAGTGATTTTTAATCTTTAGGAGCGATTGCCACTTGGTTGTACCCGGAGTACTGACAAGTCGCTAAATACGTGAAATAATTCGGGTACATTGTAGTATGTGTACTTAGCGATTCAGTCAGAACCGAGAGAAGATCTCCATTGAAGAGTGTCTCGGCTTAATTTATATCCCGGGCAAGTCCGGGGTCGAACTCAGGGAGGCAAAGGAACAACTTGGGTTTAATTTGAAAACTTAGGTCTAGATTTCCAGTGCGGATATTTTTTTGTATTTTTTTATGCAAAAACAAAATGCAAATGCAAATGCGACTGAATTAAGACTCTAAGAAATCACACAACAAGGCCAAATTAATTTTAATGTCAAATTAGTTCTATTCAGCCAAATTATATTTTTCCTAGAATCCTAATCCAGATATGAACACCAAACACATTTTTTGTACTTTTCGGGGTTAAAATGCAACAAATAAAAATACACATTTTTTATGAGTTTTTTTCGTAATTTCTCACACAAACAGTAAGCAAAAATCATGAAAAATTTAGTGGAATGAAAATAAGATGAGAGCAAGCTACAATAATATTTTTGGAATTTTATAAGATAATAAGATTTTTTTATGATTTTTTAGGTAGAAACAAAGTGGGAGTGAGTAATTAATTTCTAATAATCCCATAATTGCAAATTAATCAGAGTGCGAATTATGTCAAAAAGATATTTATACACTGAATCCAGAAGACTTGAAATTTCGCAAAAAGGATGTATGTGGATTTAATTAAAAATCAAATATTAAAATCACTCTACAATTTATTTCAGGCACAAGACATCTCCAATTTAGATGAAATTTGGATAGTATCGCAATCACATATCAAGGCATCATTTCTAATTTTTGTGGAATTTTTAGAGCAACCGTGTGTGGGATATAAATTTAAGAGTTCAATTTGGGTAAAATATGTAATATTCCAGTTGAACATTTTTAATTAATTCACAATAGCTCATAAAAATATAAATAAATATTCATATGACAGAGAATAAGTTGCTCAACACAATGGAATTTTTAATTACATAAAATAATGCGTAATTGAAGTCCAAATTGAAAGTCAAATACAGGGGGATCCGTGCAAATTATGTAAGCAATGTCAACAAACAACTATGTACAAGGACCGTTTTGTAATTACAGAAACTATAAATAAATAAAGTGTGATTTTTACATAAAAAATAATAAATAAATCAACCTTTCTTCTTCCTTGGTTCTTCGCAAGGTGAACCCAATGGGGGAGAGCGGCAGCGTCGGCACGAGGCGGAGATGGGCCGCGCGGGCGGTGGAGGGCGGAGGTGCGGCGGCCGGTGGAGGATCGCTGGTGGAGCGGCTGTGCGAGATGGAGAGAAGGGCAGCTACGTTGAAGGTAGGGGCCGCGGCGCCGACCGCGCACGACGGCTGCGACGATGGGGGCGCCGGCCTCGCGCGACGGCACTGGACGGCAGAGGGGGGCGGCGGCAGTGGCTGCGCCGCTTGGTGGCGGCGATGGAGGAAAGGGTGGCGGCGCCGCTGCTCCCTTCATTTTGTTTTTTTATTTTTTTTTTTTTGATTTTTTTAAAAATTCTCTTTTTCTGTAATAGTAAACCTTTTTTGTTTATTTTTTTAGTTTTTTTTTAAATTTTTTTAATCATGAAATGCAAATGATGTGGAAAAGAAAAGAGAAAAAAATTGATATGGTGAAAGTGGTAAAGAGATGGTGAATAGTGGGAAGATGAAGATGGTGGTAAATGTAATGTGCTAAAAAAATTACAAAGATAAAAAAACGATGACAAGATGAAAATGAAAATAAAAATATGTTACGATGGAGACGGTCGCCTATGATGTGCTCACGAGAGCACGGTCTTCTCTCTAATCGCCGGCGTGCGATGAGCTCGAGCAACACGCGGTTGCGGCTGTGATGTTGGCCAAAAAGCCAACGGATCTCACCGGAGAGAGGGTTGTCGTCGCTCGACCGCGGTTGCATCGTTGTTACCGATTCAACTCTGGGAACTAGGCTCTCCTCACATAAAGATGGATCCAGTGCAAAATGAGGAGGATGGGATGTATATAAAGAGGAAAGAATGAGAAGTTATTAAGGTGGTGGAGTTGAATGGGAGGTTGTATTATTAACGGAGTTGAATGGGAAGTTGGAAAAAATGGTGGAATAATGGAGTCGAATTGGTGGTTATTGTAGAGAATGGAAATTAAATAATAAAATAAATAATGATATAAAGTAGGTTACTTTAAATACAACAAAAATAAATAAGGAAAAAAATAGTGGTGAATTTACAAGTGAATACATACAACATTTACATTTTTTGTTTGCTTTTCTAATTTATATTTTTTTGTCTTTTTAATTAGATATATTTACAACACAAAAATACTATAAAATAATATAATTAAAATACAACACAATAATGATTTTTTTGGATTTTTAATAATTAAGAAAGATAAAATAAAAAATGAAGAAAGAATGAATATATACATAATATACAATGTACATCTAGGTCCCAAAACCCAACTTTTGCAAACGAGCTCCATTTTAATGAAACCACTTCCGTTGGATAGATAATTTTCTAACTTGAACTTTAAAAGTGAGTTTGGTGAATTTAGAGTTCATACGGAGCGGGAATTTGGCTTGGAAGTTGGACTTTACGGCTTTTTCTCTTTGGGATCTAGGAGCATTTATTTGAGGTAAATTTGTTTTATATTTTTGTAATTTCATTTACATTTTTATGAACAAGTTAGAGAAAGAATTAGCCAAAAAAGAGTTGAAATAAAGTTATTAAAAATACATGAAGTTTTAGACTATTTACAGGTAAAAAACTCCTTTAATTTTGTGGCTTTTTATGCGTAATTTATTTTGTACGATCTAATATACAATAATTAGTGTGTTTTATTTACAAGAGTTATTTTGTTAATTTATTGATTTCATGGACATTTTTCTGGGACTTTACTCGGGGATTTTGCTGAGATCGAGATCTTGAGATGATGAATCGTGGATTCATCAAGTACCCGTCCAAGAAGTAAAAGAACTCTTTCCCTACCAACCTCGCAAGCACTTGATCAATAAAAGACAGAAGAAAGTGGGCCTTCTTGGTCATTGAATTAAAGCATCTGTAATCAATGCATATGCACCATGAAGTAGGTACCCGGGTAGAGATATCCTCTCCTTGATCATTTGTGACCATCGTATTTCCTGATTTCTTCGAAACTACGTGCAATGGGATAACACATTTTCCGCTGAAGATAGGATAAATAAATCTGGCCTTACACCAATTTGTTATCTCTTTAATGACCATGTCTCGAAGATTAGGGTGTATCCTTCTCTGTAATTCACGGGACGGCTTACAATCGTCTTCTAAGTAGATATGGTGTGAACACAAGGTCAGATTTATCCCTCAGAGATCAGAAACATTCCAACCAAACATCTTGCGGTTTTTCTCTAGAATCTCTAGCAAGCAAGATTCTTAATCCCTGGTCAATATTCTATTGATGATGATCGGATACATTTTCTGCTCACCCATAAGGAAAGCATACTTAAGATATGTCTGAAGCTACTTTAATTCAGGTAGATTTTGAGTTGGATTCTCGGACGATTCTGAAATTGAACTGGTAGATGGATAATCTGTTGACAATATGGTATTTTTCATCTCTTTCAGGCTTGGCACAAATATTAAAGTACCAAACATATGTGCAATGATCTCTTCTTGTTCGGTTTGGCATGGATCTTCTTCGAATAACTTGATCAGTGCTTCTGAATTATCCTCCCTGTCGGCAAAGGAGTAGGAGTAGCTTGTATTGTCCATGTCCTCTTCTGGAAAGAGGATTTCTCGTGTCTAAATAGCATCCAGTGATAAGCTTGGATCTCTAATATGCTCAACTATATCACAATCTTCTGGAGACGACTCTGGTTTTCTTCTTTCAAATGTGCTCTCTATGACTTTTAGTGCAATGATCATGTCCATGGTGACCTTTTGACTACAGGAGTGGAACATAATCTTTCCATACCCGTAATCAACTATTGCTTCAGTTGTTTGAAGGAATGGTCGACTAAGAATAATATGGGTATGGAGTAACGATGAAAGGGGGATTCATGTCTAGGACAACAAAGTCCACTGGAAATTTCATGTTCTGCACAGTTTTGAAAACATCCTCCAATAAACTTCTGGGTCGCTTAATGGATCACTCAGCAAATTGAAGGATCGTGCGTGTGGGTTTAAGCAGACCTAGTCACAATTCTTGAAGCAATAAGGAGGGCATAAGGTTTATGGAAGAGTTGTTATCAATAATAGTTCGCTCAAAAATCTGAATAAAAATCTCACATCTGACTCTTTCTTCTTTGTTGGGAGGTCACTTATTACATTCACTATGGCCATGGTGGGGATGTGCTTTCTTTGATATGCTATGTCTGTTTTTGCAGGGTTGACGTTTTGATGTACATACCTCTTTTATTCCTCTCTTCATATAAGACATGTATTCCATGGCCCTCAACAATGGCATCTCAAGAAAGGTATTCTGTAAGATCTCAACAATGATAAAATCAAATAGTGTATTTTTTATTTTCTATTTTTTGGAATTTTTTATTACGTTTGGAAAAGGAATATTTATAGATCTAAAAGCATTGTTCTTATTTACAACTGAGTCATTATTTACAAATTACTAGATAGAAGGTACGCAGTTATTCAAAATAAAAGAAACAGTAAACATTGAAACTTCGACTTCGCCAATCGATACGGGGTCTACTCCTGGTACTGGCATATCCTTAACTCCCTTGGCTCGGCCTTGTCTTATTCTGTTTTTGGCATTTTTCTTTTTCTTCATGTTTTTGCATTTTTGGATAATCAAGTCCGTCTCCTTCTTCTTTGTCCTCCGACCCTGCTGTTGTATCGGTTGATGCAGAAGATGTTGATTCACTAGTGGACATTTTATTCTTCCCCTTAGCGGTTGCAGATGGTTGCAAGGTCATACTGCTCTTGAGAGTCACAACATTAGATAACATAATACAATCATCGATACCTAACTCATTGGGTTTGGAGGATACATCAAGAACTACCTGCTCTTTACGCTTAAAATTGTTGGGGTTTGCCTTAACATGCACCGCTATGATTATTTTGGTGGCGGTGAGGTCATCAAGTTTCTAGCTCATCTCGTTGAGGCTCTTCACCCGTTGAGACAAACAGCCCAAGGTGGGGTCCACGGGCACAACCTCGGAGGGTTTAGCCTGCTAACTACGCTGAGGCTGATAGTGATGTTGTGGAGGATGCGATTGATTATTCTAAAAGTAACAGTGAGGAGGTTACATTTGTTGTAATAGTAAGGAGGGGGATATTGGGTCTAATATGAAGCCGTCGGGTAATGGTGATAAGGTCATTGTTGGCGGTATGCCAGCGGTTGATATGACTATCTCCAAATGTGTGCTTGTGGTGGAGAGTTGTGCTTCTGAGGCTAGCCCTAGACAAATTTCCCACCATGTGATTGATGGTACATCCGAATGGTAGAAGATTGACCATGTCGATGTCTTTCTGGACAGGTCAGTTGATGTTCATTACTCCATATGTCATTCACCTCCTGAATTTGGGGTGGAGATGGGAACAATGTCTCTACAAAAGACTGGAGCTCTAGGTGGTATACAATCATCTGTTGTTGTGATTTTGGTGACAGTGGTGCCTGGTCAGATGCATGCATATAATATGCGTGTTGGACGAATGTCGACTGCCCTGGACTCTACGATGATGATGATTCCTTCGACTCGTCAAGAGTCTTTGCTAATGAACTTGCAAACTGGTAGGTACTAATAGTGCTCGCCAAGAGCTCTAGATGCTTGGTGATCTGGTCCAATTTGTCCAAGTTCTTTATTCGTTGTTCGATCACAGCTAGCTTCTCAAGATCATGTGATTGCTTCTCAATAATGTCCACTTTGGATAGGTAGCTCCCTATACTACCCAGGTTGGATCTCTCATCCATGTCCTCGTCATGAGATTCTGCCATGTTGACGGGTTGTGTGGTGGATCTAGGGTTGCTTCTGATATGCACGAAATGAAGACACATCGGCCTCTCCTCCAGTCATTTCTTTAAAAATCTGTCCGACAATGTCTTCATCCTTGTTGTAATAAGAGTTACCACATGCGGCATAAATCAACCTCTAGCTTTCCTAGTTGAGCCCCCAAAGAAGTGTTGGACCAGACTGGTCCTCAGGATGTCATGGTAGGGGCACTTCTCTTGTAAATATTTGAATCTCTCCCAAGCTTCATGAATGGACTCGTGCGGTCCTTGGGATAAATTCAAGATGTGAGCATGCATCTGGTTCAGACGACCGAGAGGGTAATACCTGTGGAGGAATGCTGACTTGAGCTCTTCCAAAATCTTCATTGTCTTCCCTAAGTGATTGGTCCAATATAAAGCCTTGTCATGAAGGCTAAAGGGAAATGCAGTCATCTTGACTACACCTAAGAGGATGTTAGGGTAATGAGTAGTGTCGCAGATACGACCAAATTGTTGTAGATGGATGTATGGTTCCTCATTTGTATTCCCATGGAATGAGGAAAGAAGAGACAAGAGATGCAGCTTCAACTCACAATATATGTGGATCAATGGTATTTTGATCCACTATGTCATATGTCCAGTACCAAGATTGTAGGTTTCTTTCAGGGTAGGCTTAGGAGCCTCTCTTCTTTCCTCATCTTCCCCTCCACGGGGTCCATCTGCATGTGCTTCTTCTCCTCCTCTTCTATTCTCTTGGTCTCTCCTTAGCTCCAATAACATCTCCTAGAAGGCGGCCTATGCATCGGCCTGTGTGTCAGCTGTGTCTGGATCACTTGTAATGAGGTGAGCACCTGAGCATTGACCTCATTATGCTAGACTTAGTATACCTTCTCTTTCGGAGCCATGCCTGAATCAGACTCATAGGCAATGGAATCCTGATTAGGCTACAGAGTTGCATGATAAAAGGAATCCCCATCAGACTTGAATTGTGCACTAGATATGGAGAATACATCGGAATTAGGGTCAATTCCGAAAGTTATTGAATCAAACAATGTGTATGGAGACAAGTCGATCTCCATCTACAAAGGAGGAATGTCAGTACAAGAGTGATCCCCATTTATTGGAAATAAAGAAGACGAGGAGTCTTAAGAATGGTTCTCAAGGTCTGAACCAGTCTGTGGAATCGCCCCCAAATTCTTGTATATATCGGAGTTATGGAATCGATGTGGTCATCTTCGGAGTCCAGACTAAGCCATCCAAGACCTGACATCTTGAGAGATAAAAGGAGTAGAGACCGAATCGAATGTCTCTATAAAGAGGACTCGGCTTTTAATTTATATCCCCGCAAGTCCGGGTGGAACACAGGGAGGCAAAGGAACAACTTTGGGTTATGTCAGAAAAATTAGGTCTAAGTTTCCAAAATGCGGATTTTTTTTGCATTTTTATGCAAAAATAAATGCGAATGCAAAATGCATTTGAGTTAAGTTAATAACAAAGAACACAACTTAGTCAAATTAATTTTAATGTGAAATTAAACCAGTTAGTCAAATTATATTTTTTCTAGAAACCTAATTCGGTGACGAATGCAAAACATATTTTTTTGGAATTTTAGGGGTTAAAATGCAACAATGAAAATGAACACTTTTTATGGGTTTTTACGCAAACTTTCAAACAAATAGAATACAAACATTATGGAAATTTTACTGGAACATAAACATGATGCAATGAGGCTACAATAATTGTTTTAGTATTTTTCGACAATCCAGAGAGTAAATTATCTCTAAAAGGGATTTATAAGATAAATCTAGGAGAGTTGGAACTTCGCAAAAATAATATGTGTGGATTTAATTAAAAATCAATTACTAAATCACTATATAATTTATTTAAGGCACAAGATAAATCCAATTAAGATGAAATTTAGAAACTAATTAAAGCACTTTCCAAAGCATCATCTCTGATTTTTTAGGAATGTTTGGAGCAACTGTGAGTTAAATATGAATTTAAGCTATCAAATTGGATAAAATACGAACTTTTTCACTTAAATAATTTAATTAATTATCCAAAACTCGAAAAAATCCAAATAAATATCCAAATGATAGACAATTAGTTGCTCAACATCATGAAATTTTTCATTAAGATAAATGATGCAAAAACGATGTCCAAATTGACATTCAAACACAAGGGCATCCATACATAGAAATAAACTTGAACAGGACAAAACATGCACAACGACTTGTTTGTAATTACATAAACTTAACTAAATTAAAATGCAATTTTCCAATAAAAAATTAAAAAAGAGGGACCTTCTTCTTTGTTTCTTCATTTGTAGGTAGGCGGCTAGGGCAGGGAGGAGCTGTGGCGTGCGGACTGCACGGTAGGGAGGCACTGCCGCTTGCAGAGGAGGCTCGATAGCGGATGTGCTGGAGGAGAGGGCTGAAGAGGGCGGCATTGGGTGCGACTGTGGGATGTGCGGAGGGGGAAGGTTGTGGCTGGCAGCTGGAGGCCGCAAGGGTCGTGCGGTGGTAGAGGAGCGACCTGGAGGTGGCTGGGTTGCGCACGACCATATGGGGTAGTGTAGGCGGAGGAGATGGAGGGAGGAAGGCGGTGATGTCTGGCGGTGACGAAGGGAGGCCGCTGGTGGTAGAGGAAAAAGGGGTGGTGGCCTGGAGGCGGCGGCCAGGCCGCTGCTGCCTTTTTTTTTTTCATTTTTTGAATTTTGTTGCTATATGATGCAATTTTTTTAATTTAATTTTTTATTTTTTTAGTTTTCTTAATGAATAAAAAACCAATGCAAATATGAAGGTGTGATGATGGTGATAATATGGTGAAGATGATGAAGTTGAATAAATGAATGTGTAGTGGTGGTGATGTGATAAAAAATGAGGAAAATAAAAATTATGCCAAATGAGAAAATGAGAATTACCTATAATGGAGGCGGTCGCCTATGGTGTGCTCACGAGAAGCACGGTCTTCGCTCGAATTGTCAGTGAGTGATGAGCTCAAACAACGTGTGGAGGCAGCTGCGATGTTGGTCGAAATGCCAACGGATCTCACTGGAGATGAGGTCGGTCGTCGCTCTACTTCGTCGTTCACTGTCACCGAGACGGGTGGTCGGATCTCTCGATTCTCTCTCGCATAAAGATGAATCAAAGAAAAAATGAAGAGAATGAGATATATAAAAAGAGATAGAAAATGGAGGTTAGATGAATGGTGGAATGGTGGACTTGAATGGGAGGTTAGATGAAATATTGGAGTTGAATGAGAGGTTAGAAGAAGACTTGATGGTTAATGGAAGAACATGGAAGTTAATGTAGAGAATGAAAATTAAATAAAGAAAATGAAATAAAGTAGGATGATAAAAAGAAAAAGATAAAATAAAATAAAATGTGGAAATTGTAAACAAAATGAAGAAGAAAAAACAAAGAACAAAACAGACCATATGTACACTTTTTTATTTTTAAAATTTTAATTTTTTTAATATTTTTATAAATATATATAATATGAAAATAAAATGAAATAAAATAAAATACTAGAATAAAATAAAATAGAAAAATGATTTTTTGGATTTTTCTGTAATTAATCAAAGTAAATAAAAATGAGAAAAGAAAAATGTGTACATTATATACTATGTACCCGTAGGTCCCAAAACTCATATTTTGCAAACGAGCTCCGATTTTCATGAAATCACTTTCATTGGATAGATAGTTTTCTAACTTAAACTTTAAAAGTGAGTTTGATGAATTTGGAGTTCATACGGAGTGGGAATTATACGGAGTGGGAATTTGGCCGAGAAGTTGGACTTTACGGCTTTTTCTCCTAGGGATCTAGGAGTATTTATTTGAGATGAATTTTTTTATATTTTTGTATTTTTATATACATTTTTATAAACAATTTGTAGAAAGAATTAGTAGAGAAAAGGAGTTGAAATGAATACATGAAATTTTGGGCTATTTATAGGTGAAAAACTCCTTTATTTTGCGACTTTTTATTATTAATTTATTTTATAATTTATAATAGGGATTTTTACCCAGCGGACCCTATAAACTTTGCCAATTACCTCCACGACCTTTGAAACATCATAATTCCCCCCTTGACCTCGTAAACTTACCAACTCTTACCCCATGAACCCTGCGGGTAACCTGTTTGAAGCTCGTGAGGGTTCTTGGGGTAATTTATAGGGTCGATGGGGTAATTATGTTGTGCAAAAGGTCGTAGAGGTAATTGGAAAAGTTTACAGGGTCTGTCGGGTAAAAATCCCTTTATAATATACAATAATTAGTGTATTTTATTTACAAGAGTCATTTTATTAACTTATTGATTTTATGGACATTTATTTGAGATTCTACTTAGAGATTTTGCTAAGATTAATATATTGAGATGATGAATCGTGGATTCGTTACCCACTATACTTAAACTTTGCTAGTCCTCGGGCAAATAAAGAATGAATATGTTGGATTAACCCCTGATTGTGCATGTGAATACAAGACTTGATCCATTTAAGAACTCTCAGTTTTAGAGATCCTAAAATTCTAAGCTAAACCAAGCTTTACTTAAAAGGTATCCAATTTCTCTAATCATCAGATACTCTCTATATACATATATAATAGGGATATGACAATAAGTGTGGATTGCAGTTACAAGAGTAGAGTAACAATTTCACCCAAGGTTCCAGACCAAGAGACTCGCCTGAGAACTCGATCCTCAACACTAGGGAATAAAGCATTTCTTGCATCCAATCCACCGTCTCTTTAGTTGTCAGACGTAAAAGTGTATATGGAAGGCCAATTGATGGAGGGTATAGGATTGTGTCGTTTCTTCTCTCCCTCTCATTGGAACAAGGATCCTCTCGAGTGCCTTATTAACTCAACACATATATTTTTTGTTGTTGACCAGTGTGTCCATCAAGAGAAGTTGGAGTCATCTATACTTGTTTTCCTGGGAGTACATCGGGGTGTGTCTCTTTTAAGTATCTAAAATACCTTCGACACTCAGACTTGTATCACTATATGATGTAAAGCCCTTTTTGGGTGCTAGCCCAGCTCCTTGGTCCTAATAGTGATGGTCCAAGTGGACACTTTGAAATGGTTGGGAGTGCTCACCTTTGGTGGAAGCTCTCTGATATTTGACTTCGTATGGTGAGAGCTTTTCTTTCAACATTTCTTTGTTATTTTTTTCTAAAATTTTGGCTAGCTCCACTACTTTTATCAATAGTTGGCACACACTGATCAACAATTTTTTTAGATTTCATCACACCCTGGCACATAGGTAAATGTCAAGAGTTTGTACAAGAATCATGTTCTAATACTGGCTAAATGTGTTGACGATCAGGTTTCATGAAGCCTTCATAGATTTATCCCATTCTCGAGCATCATTAAATCAGGTCCAAACTCAAATCCCTCATCCTAGTACCTCAAGTGAAATTTCAACTCATCTCATCATAACTACAGTCGTGTATGTGAGATACTGATCATATTCTTAAGGTCGAGACTAAGCGTGCAATATAGCTCACAAATCTTTCAAACTAGGAAAATATGAATAACTAAGTCAAAGACCCTAATTACTAAGGGCGATTAACTCAAAATCTTAAGACCTCATAAACCAAGTGTTCTTGAACTTCACTAGTCTTGTGTGAATGTGAAAGTGTCAGGGACTAAACCAACTCATTAGTTAGTTTTTTATGATTTTTTCTATTTTTTTTGAAAAAGCAAGGAAAAGAAGGAAAAAGTTTTTTTTAAAGGTTTTTGCTTTTTAAAGTTTTTTGAAAAAGAAAGGTAAATAAGAGAGGACACAAATTTTTTAAAAAAGAGATTTTTTTGAAAAAGTTATTTAATAGATAAGGAAAGAAAAGATATTTTTTTAAAAGCTTTTTTCAAAGTTTTTTTCTTGAAAATTTTACCCACCCCATAATTATTGTATAATATATACAAAATATATATGAAACTACGAGCTATGGGTAAATTATATATGTAATATATACACGCCCCCCTATACTTAGCATGTGCTATGTCCTCAGAGCATAAGAAGCGAGGAAAATACATAGTTCGTGCTAAGCATAGGAGAGCTAAAATAACAAAAAGTATAGAAGTCGATGCGCCCCCTACACTTGGGCTCTGGTCAGCCTAAGTGTAGAAGAAGAGCAAAAATGGGGTGGTCAGGTTCACGAGGAGAAATAATGAGTATATACACATGAGGGGCATCGGTCCCCCCTATACTTAAGCTTTGGTCAGCCTAAGTATATGATAGGAGTAACTGTGAGAACCGATGTGATCTGGAGAATATACAGAGAAGGGGGAATGTGCAAGAATGGATGAATATTCTAAGTTGTTGAATCTTGATGTTGCATCTTCATGAAGAGTAAAATGATGCATCTGCTATGTGCTCACTCTGTGTGAAGTTGATGACCTTGACTTGGACTGACTGCTCTTTAGATCTACAAAATGCTTCAACAGTTGTCCATTCACCACATGGGATTGTACACCATCTGTGAGATCATCTATCTCTACACTTCCATTCCTGTGTACTTTTTTCACAACAAAGGGACCCGTCCACTTAGATTTGAGCTTGCCATGGAACATCTTCAACCTGGCATTAAAACAACCATACCTTTTTCCCAGCGACAAAGCCTTTGAACCTAATGTGTTGACCATGCCATCTCTTCACTTTGTCCTTATAAATCAAACAGTTGTCATATGCCATGTTTCGTATTTCCATGAGCTCATTCAAGTTCAAGTCTCGACAAAGCTTCCTTAGGTGACAACTCCAATTAATCTGTTTAATTACCCATTCAGATTTGTGAATCAACTCTGCAGGCAAATGGCATGGCTTGCCATAGATCATTCTGAATGGTGAAGTACCCAATGGTACCTTTTTGGTTGTCCTATAGGCCCACAAAATTTGGTCCAAGAGTTGGGACCAGTTCTTCCTATCGGGACGAACCAACTTCTGCAAAACACTCTTCACATTTCTGTTCGAAACCTCTGCCATGCCATTGGACTGTGGGTGGTAAGGACTAGTAACTCTGTGCTCAAATCTGTAGTCCTTAACTAAATATCTCACATCTCAATTCACAAAGTGGCTACCCCCATCAGATATCAAAACTTTTGGCACCTCGAACCAAGAAATAATATGGTCTATCACAAACTTACAGACATTCTTGCTGTCTACAGTTTGGGTTGGGATAACCTCCACCCACCTAGATAAATAGTCAACCGCCAACATGATGTACTCATGTTCTTGGTTGTTGGGAAAAGGACCCACAAAATATATGTCCCATTGTTTAACCCAAAAAGTCAAGCGGTCGTATTGATCCACAAGGCGGATCAACAGTCGATGCGGTGACCGCTCGAAAATCCGGATTAAAACAACAATTAACCCACGACAAATATATCAAGCAATGAAAGTAAATGTGCGGAGTTAAAATTTATTATAACTCTACAACAAAGATGTGTATAGGTGCAAGTATTGTAGAGGTCGAACACAGGGAGCAGACAGGTAATTCGGGGCACAAGTGCTCAAAAATGTGTGAATGTGATCAAAGGCCTATTATGCTATTTTTTTTTGTGGGTTTTTAATTTTATATTTTTTATTTAATTTTTAATTTTGTAATTTTGTATTTTGGTTTTTTAATTTACTGATTTTATATTTTCTTTTTGTATTTTATATATTTTTTTTATATTTTCTTTTTCACTATTGGAAAATAAGACAATGTAATAAAAGGCAAGCTAGAGTATTTATAAAAATAGACAAAAATACTCAAAAATGAGCAAATAAAGTCTTTTTGGTCTTTTTATACTTTTTTACTGTTTTTGTAATTTTTGGGTAATTTTTAGAATGTTTTTGGTATTTTTAATTATCAAAATAAAGAAAACAGTGGTAAAAAGGCAAGGCTGAAACTTAAAATGAAGAAATAAAATAATAAACAGTAGCAAAATTTCTCCACTTTAATTTTCACTCAAAGATAATCAAACAAAGAAAATTTAGGAAAAGAAAACACTATTTTTGGATTTTTTATGGATTTTATAAATTTTTATGAAGGTTTTTAGAGTTTTGCAATTTTTAGGAGTTTGGTTTTATATTTTTTAATGATTTTTGGCTGGGAGTTAAAACAAACTAAAAGGAACAAAATATATTTTTTTGGGAATTTTCTGGAAAGTTTTTATATTTTTTAGTGATTTTCTAATGCAAACAGTGCTGAAAATGGATATTTTTGAATTTTTATAAATAATAAAATGCAACAAAAATGGAAAATAAAAATATAGCGTGGAAATATGATGCAACAGGAGCTTAAGTTCAAAAATTGAGAATTTTTGGATCTAAAATGAGCCTTCAATTAAATACGACAAGTCCCCAAAAATTATCACAACTGGCAGGGGCGTTTCTGCAAATAGACAAAACTATGGTGGCACGCCTGCAATTTTCACAAGAAATTTACTCCTGAAGTAAATATAGTTTGGACTAAACGCAAATACACAAAACACCAAAGCCACCCCTGCAAAAATCCCAAGGGTGCGCGTGACTTGCACGCGCACCTGGAAGGGGTGTAGGCGTAATTACGGAAAATCCAAAGGGCTACAATGCAAAAATGCTAAAATTCTTATACTGCAAATAAATGCTTGGATACTAAACTTTTAATACGCCGAATCCCCGGGGGTTCCCTTCAAAAACGCCAAGTCACGTGCGCGAAGCACGTGACCTGGCGGGGGTCAAAATGGGAATAACACAAAACCGGGGGGTAATGTTGCAAATATTACAAAAATTATACACAGCAGAGGAAAGTGATAAACTATTAACTAATTAACAAAATCGCCGGGGTTAAAACGTAAAATACCCAGGCATTTAGGCGCATCCAACGGCAAGGGAGGATCTACTTAAACACGTGGCACTACGTGGGAGGCCGGTACCGCTTCAGCCCTTGACGGCCCTGATTAGAGGGTCCTTGCTTGATCGCACGGTTGCTGTGCCTGTAGCGATTGGACGGCTGCGATTAAAGGCGGGGGGGCCGATCTACGGTGGCTGCACGCTGCCCCTCCCCCCTTCGTTCTTGTTCCGCGCGGGGGTGCGCAGGCGGCCGCTGCGCGCGGGCGGCGGCGCCGGCGTGCTCCTCCGCGAGCTCGAGGCTGTGCTCCCCTCTCCTGGGACCTGCAAGGGCAAAAAAAACACGGCAGCAACAAAACTTGCAGGTCCCAGACCTTGTTGGCGACAGGATGGTGGTGTATGGCGCTCGCCGGAGCAAGTCCGGCGAGGAGGGTGACGATTGATCGTGAAGCACAAAATTAGAGAGGTGGAGTTAATTCGAGGGCTACAACGATCCTACAGCATGGAAAAGATAAAGAAAAACAAAGAAAAATGCGACCTCAAACAGTGGGAAACTGTGAGATAAACCTCACGGCCAAGCTTGGCCGGAGATGGGTGGAGACCGCCCCACGACCGCCTAACCTTGCCTCTGGAGAGTTGGAGGAACTCCTGTCACAAGCTCCAGTCCTGAGCTTTCCAAAGAGAAGGAAAAAATGGTCTAAAGAGGGTTCAAATTTTGAAAATGGAGGAAAGGTGGTTTTTGAAGCATGGCCGAGGGGCGTACTTCGAGGATGAATCACGGGCGCGTTTTCGATCCAAACGCCAAGCCAATGCCTGGGCGTGTAAGATCACATGATGGTCTACAAATTTCGTGAAGACCGCAACCCCATTTGGTGAAAGGAACGGCCTGGAAAAAATCCTCAAAGTCCAAGAAAAGTCATTCTGACAAAGCCCAGGTGTTGGGCAGAGAGTTGACCGAGGTCAACTCTCCTAGCCCCCTGGTTGGTCCACGTGGACCAACCAGGAAAAACCTAGGAAAAAAAAGATTTGTAAAATCAAATTAAAATAGAAAACGATTTTATTAATTTTTGATTATAAAATAAAAAATGTTTATTATTTTATAAATTATTTTATTACGATTTTTATTTATTTTTATGAAGTATATTTTTACAAGTTTGCATTTATACCCCTATAGGTATCTATATCTATATATTTAAGTATTTTATTTTTATTTAGGTATTTTTAATTTATTTTATTTTGGTTTTTATTTTCTAAAATTATAAAATACTTTTATATACACAAATATATTTTTATTTTAATTTTCTAATATATTTTATACACTTAATAAAATGAAAGTGTTATTTGTATATGTATAAGTGTATCTATAATACTTATGTATACAAGTATTTTTATTTGTATTTTAATGATGTTTTTATTATGATTTTAATGTACATAATTATTATAAGTATTATTTGCAACATTATAAAAATATAAAATTATAAAAATAATAAATAAATAATAAATTGAATATTTTAATATGTACAAGTATACAATAGGGGTCCAAAAGTCAACTTTCAAACCGTAGCTCCGCCAAATGCGAAACCACCGCCATTAATTAGATTATTTTCTTCTATATACAATTAAAGGTGAGTACGCCGCATTTGGAGTTTTTATTTGTGAGATACGGGTCTGGGAAGTTGGCATTCTGGATTTTTATTCAGACCATAACTTTTTATCTGTACATTATTTTTCTGTGAAATCAATTTTGTATTTTTCTTTATTAATTTATCTACAACTTTCATGTACAAAGTTTCTTTATTTGATGTATAAAAAGTGTAACCAAAAATAGGCCCCAAAATGAATAAAGAATGAATAGAATGTATAGGTATTTTATCTGTATTCTTGACCTTATCTCCCCCTACTTTATTCCTTGTCGACCTATTCATCAAGATGCCTAGGTCTCGGGGTTTCGGGTCATAAAATATTTACAATATTTTATTCTTTTTCTTTTCTTTTCTTTATTCTATTATTTTGGCTTTAAAAACCGCATTTTATACAGTATTTACACACCTATGCATGAATGCTAAAATGCATGAATTAATGCTATTTACACGCATTTACTAGGGTTTTTAAGGCCAAAATGATAGAATAAAGATGATGAAACGTAGATTCATCATCCCCCTATACTTGCCTTTGCTAGTCCCTAGCAAACACTTATGCAATAAGTGCAGAAAAAGAAAAATAAAGAAAAGAAAAAGAAGAAAGATGGACTAAATTTAATTATCAAACTTGTCTTCACAAAATCAAAGTTTGGAGCTTAAATAGGACCTTTGGAATTTTAGTGCGGGCGGAACCTTAATGAGAACCGGATTTGAAATCCAACAGTCCCTGAGAATCCCAAAACTCTGCTCAAGTCTCCTCAATAGCCAGGTCAGAAGTATCTCAACTCATACGCAAACTCTTACGACTATGAATCTGACTCGTACAGTGTAGGTGATGGTGGCTCTCCCCAACTAGAATGACAAAGAAACTGACTTCTCCAGTACGACAACCCAATGATTCCCCAATCCAATGACTCCATCCTCGAGGAGCGGGGTATTCCCTTCTAAGTTCAAGTGGCAACCAGCTCAAGAGGAGGGGGTGAAGAGAAGAATGGACGGTAGCCAGTGTAGCTACCTATCCCGGGATGCAAGACCAGTGTAGTCAAGTCATCCTGCTGCAGGCTCACATGATATGACTTTGGAACTCAAGCTTGCTTATTGACTTTACAACATATGTACATACTTTGCAGGCTTTTTATTTTTGTACATGCCTGAACTTCTTTTTTTTTTTTTGAAATACTATTCACAGCAGCATTTACATAAGGAGTTTTTCCTCTTGAGCCAGTAGACTATCCCTCTTTTGAAGCTTTATCGCAACCCACAGCCTCCTGTCTTTAGACTTCCTAATCACTGGATGGGTTGGGGTGCACTTCCCTCCCTAGAGGAGGACAAGTGTTTCCACTTGTGTGCGTCTCATACCGGCAAATCCAATCCCCTCACCACTCCAACTGGGTTGAGCCATGTGAAAGGTGCAGGTGTCCAAGTTAGGTCATTATCAACAAGAGTCGTACGTGTGCTCCGAAATACTCTACTTAGGCAGTCAAGAATCCATTGAACCAAGTCTCATGATCCTCAAAGAATTAAGTCAACTAGACCTGAAGTACCTCAAACCCAGTTCCTATAAGGTTCCTGTTATTAGGTAGATTTTAAGGTCCAATCAAGCTCCAATCTTCGGATTTTACTTAGACTCGTTCAACTTTCAAACTTAATCCGAAAAATGCGAATGCTATGCAAATGCCATGCAGAAAATATTTTTGTGATGCAATTTTCAAGATTTTGAACTTTTTATGGGTTTTTGAAAAGATGATGATGATGCATATGCAGATGCATATTTTTGTATTTTTCAAAAAGATTTTTCAAATGTTTTTGGATTTTAATTTTGCAAATGTTTTTGGGATTTTTGAAAAGATAAAGTTTTGGCTGAAAACTAGGTTAAAAAATATGTACACGGGAGTGCTTCTTATATATACAAGAAGTGGATTTTAAGAATTTACAAGGGTAAGTGGTCAATTTTATACATAAGATGGATTTTGGTGTGATTTGAATATTCCTCAAACTTACTTGAAAACGATTTACACACAATTTTTGAAAACTATAGTCCAAAATAGTTTTTACAAACATTTTACACACATTTGAAAATCATTTTGCAAAGGCTTTCTAAACAGTATATATAGGTTTTTCAAATCATTTTTGCAACCATTTTTCAAACTATTTGCAAATCATTTTTCAAACATTTTATTTCACACAAAGAAAAGAAATTTTACAATCCACACAGGTTGAAAACACGAAACAAAATATTTTCAAAATAGTTTTCAATAGATGTTCACAAAGATTTTCAAACTATTTTTCAAACATTTTGCAAAAAACATTTTCACCTGATTTATTAATCAGTAAATACAAAAAGAATTTGAGGAATAACCACATCTTTTTATTAAGGATTTTAATGAATTTTAAAGAATGATTAGCCATATTATTAGGAAAATACGAAAGTACGAGTTATGGCTAAAGTATATACGTAGTATATACGACCCCCCTATACTTAGCTTGAGCTATGTCCTCATAGATCGGAGAGAAAAGAGAAGACATAACTCGTACTAAGTATAGACAAGTCTAAATAATAAATGAATGAATCAATGAGAAGATGACCGTCCCCCCTATACTTAGGATCAAATAATCCTAAGTATAGCAGACTGTACACAAAGCAGGGAGGGTCAAGGGTGGGAATGAACAGATCGTACTCAGATTGTCTCCCCCTATACTTAGGGTAAGATATCCCTAAGTATAGACAAGAAGAGGAGACAATGGAGAGGATCAAAGAATAGAACAACTCGGGGTGCACACCCCCCTATACTTAGGACAAAGTACGTCCTAAGTATAGAAGACTGTCTACAAGGGCGGCACCTTTTTGGTAGATGAAGAAGATATAAGAGGAAAAGAAGAAAAGAAGAAAAGAAGAAAATAAATCGGAAGATGGAATAGATCATGGGGATGTACACACCACTCCCCCTATACTTAGGGTAGAAGAAGCCCTAAGTATAGGCAACAACAAGAGTGATGACACTGAACGACAAAAGAACACTCGGCTCGTCCACCCCCCTATACTTAGGACAAAGTAAGTCCTAAGTAAGGCAGACTCGAGGAATGGGTAGACGAGCAATACGGGAGAGACAGAGATGAACAAAGGAGAATGTACAACAGAGATGAATGTACACATGATCAAGAAGGTAGAAAGCGAACCTTCTTGCGGGACCGCGGAGGAATAGATCTAGTGTGGTGCAGGTCGACATCGGGGTCCTCAGATGACAGAAACCGATCAGGGTCGACAGGGTGATGGTCCTCAGTGGCCCTAGGGTGTGAAGGCACAGACGGATCAGTGAAAGAAGTGCGGCTAGGTCCGGCCTTGGGATTCTCGCTGATATGAAAGTGGAATGGGACGAACTCATCATCATCGGAAGTAGTGTACTCAGAGTCGTCCTGCGAGGAGTCATCGAGGTCAAAACCAAAAGGCACGAACTCATCGGTGGAAGTAGTCGAGCTCTGTTCGTCCTCTATAATCTCAACCGGATCATCTTTCTCATCAAAAGGCCCGAATTTCTGAAGAAAAGCAATAAAATCAAATTCGGCCTTTGGCTCGTCAATATCTACGTGAACAGGAACAGACCCATCAGTGGAAGTAGTCAAAACATGTCCGTCCTGTCTAGTCTCTAAATCTGCCCTCCGCTCAATGGTATCGATCGTGTAGATCCCGCGGATGTCATCAACACAACGCCAAGTCCCAGAAGAAGGAACGTCGAGGTCCATGCTTTCCGAGTGTTCCTCAACTGGGAGGAATTCTCGGGTCTCAGTGGAATCCAATAAGCAGCAAAATTCTCTGATAGTCTCATCCAGGTCATGGTCCTCGAGGTCAGCCAGAACAGGTGTAGTCACATCAGGTGCAGGTCTCTGGTCGGTAGTGGGTGCGGTGATCGACACTTCGCTATCGTCAGCAGGACGGAAGCGAATCTCTCCTGATCCGTAATCAATAACGACCCTCGCAGAGGCGAGGAATGGCCGTCCCAGGATGATTGGAGAGTGCTCCCCTGTAGAGGTCTCCATGGGCAATACGACAAAATCAACATGATAACTCATGCCCTGAATCGATACGACGGCGTTTTCAAGAATACCCTTCGGCCTCTTTATTGATCCATCAGCAAACTGTACGATCATCCTGGTTTTCTTGAGAGGCCCTAAGTGAAGAGACTGTACCAGCGAGAAGGGTATGATGCTAATCGAAGCACCGCCGTCTAGGAGAGTGCGATCACATGTGTGGTCAGAGATGGTGCAGCTAATGAAAGGTGTGGCAGTGTTCCTCTTCTTAGGAATGGGACGGTGTGTGATGGCGTGGGCAGTGGCCATGGTCAAGATGTGACGCTCAGATCTACTCCTCCGCTTTCTCTTCTTGGGAAGAGGAGCAGATAAGTCGGTCATGGCCTGCTGCAGTGGGGCACGGATAATCTCATGTATGGTGGCCACCACTTCAGGTTCAGTCAGCATTTTTTTGAATTTTTGGACCTCCTCCATACAAGGGAGGAAGTCGGAATCATCATATACACGAGGTATGCCAAGAGCAGTCTGTACAGCGGCATCCTCGGGGTCAAAGGTGGGACCGGGTGTGAATGTATGTGTGGTCAGAGGATCTGGTAAGTGGGCAATCTCCTCACAGTCCGACTCAATCATGTGTCTCCCAAAATCTTTTTGTGTTTTTACATTTTTCTCATTTTTTTGTATTTTTGGCGATTGCAAGCTCTCATTGTAGTCCTCAAATGAATCCTCATCCTCAAAGCATGGAGCGGCATTCTGGTTCTTATTTAAACTAGTAAGATCGGCAATCCTCGAATTCATATGCTCCATCATCTGATTCAAAGTCTCAAGTGTGGATACCATGAAAGGTGACTCCAAAATCTCAGGATCGGGTGAGTCGAATGTGGGCGGTGGGGGTGGACAAAAACCACATTCCGGATCAGGATACTCAAGGAAGAGCGGGTTGTCGAAATGTGTAGGAGATGGTGGTGGGAATGACTGGCGAAGGTCAAAGTCCGAATCCTGAAATAGTGGGTTGGTCGGATATGTACAAAAGTCAGGAGCAAAGTCCTCCTGGAAAAAGTGAGGTGGACCGACTGGAGTGAGCGAATGATCCGCAAAATCCGGATAAAATACGCTCCAGTCGGCCATCTCGAAAATAAAAGGAAACTGATCGGGAGATCACGACGGTCAAGTCAAGAGAGTGGAGAAGAAGGCGCAAATGCGCGGGGATGATCTAGGACACACACAAAACAATCACAAACAAAAATGAAAATAAGACAACCCTCAATTCACCTACTCAACTCGGTAGAGACCGCAAATGCGGTCTTTTTATCTTGTCTGTTTTAGAGTTAGGTGAGAAGTCCAAAATTGCGCAAACACTTAGGGGGCTGAATGGGATTTTGGGCTCTAACCTTAGTGTATGCGCGAGCACGTAAAACGAAGACAATGAGGGGATTACTCGCCCCAAGACAAGATTTTTTTTTTCTTTTTGATCGGTTTTAGGGTCAAGTAATATTAGCAGTCCCAATTTTATTGGTTATCACTTTTTTTTGGATTTTTAATGAAAATGCACGATCCTATCGGGGATTCAATTCCTTTGAGCACCTAAGTTGGCAAAAACAGAGGGAGAGTCGGAAAAGCAATGCAAGCGGCAAAAACGATGATGAATGCTAAAGCGTAAATGCTCACCTTGCCTCCAGCACTCTACATGCAAAGATGCTCAGCAGAATTGAATCCTAACTATATGCAAATGCAAAGCCGATGAAATCGCCCTAAGTTCAGAAATTGCTATTAGCGGGAAGAACCACAAGTTGACCGTCAATCCTCAACCCTAGAGTCCGGTCTAGGCTCACCCCTCCTCTGCCCAACACATTTGGAGTAGGAGAAAGCGCTTGTTCGGGTGTGAGCTCGCGGCGCGACGGATTGAGGGTGATGATCAACTGTTTAAAATTTGACTAAGTCCAAACGAGTCTATAGGTACATGCAATGGTAATTAATGTGTTTGGACCTAATGCTACGCAAGCAATCCTAAAACTAAGGGCTCAATCACACAAAAGAAATAAAATCGAAAAACAAAACAAAACAAAAAAATGCGAGAAAAGCCGACAAAAACCGCGAGAGCCCCCAAGTGAACAATCACTTGGAAATTAGGCTCAAGAGAGTCCAAGTCCGGGGGTACCTGTATTATTACAAATAGAGTCTCTCTCGCTCACTAAAATTACACAATTAAATAATGCACAAAAAATGCTCCAAAATGTGCTTGTCTTCTCCAATCCTCCAAGCCTTCTTTGGTGCTAGGTCGGCAAGCTGACGCCGGCTTCACGTGGGTGCGTAGGCGCCTAGGGTAGAGCGCCTCCCTCGATCCGCGGTTCCTCGCACAAAGTCAACAAGAGAGGGTGATTAGACAAGTAAAACAATTATATCAAATAAATGAGCAAATGAATAAGGCAAAAATAGGCAAATAATCACAAACACAAGCAAAACCCGAACTACGCGCTGTTGCTCCCCGGCAACGGCGCCATTTGTTTAACACGATTTTTCACAGGTCTAAAGTAATCCACACAAGGCGGGATCACAATGTCGCTGAGGCGACCCGCGAGAAATCCTAATTCAAACAACAATTAACCCACGACAAATATATCAAGCAATGAAAGTAAATGTGCGGAGTTAAAATTTATTATAACTCTACAACAAAGATGTGTATAGGTGCAAGTATTGTAGAGGTCGAACACAGGGAGCAGACAGGTAATTCGGGGCACAAGTGCTCAAAAATGTGTGAATGTGATCAAAGGCCTATTATGCTATTTTTTTTTGTGGGTTTTTAATTTTATATTTTTTATTTAATTTTTAATTTTGTAATTTTGTATTTTGGTTTTTTAATTTACTGATTTTATATTTTCTTTTTGTATTTTATATATTTTTTTTATATTTTCTTTTTCACTATTGGAAAATAAGACAATGTAATAAAAGGCAAGCTAGAGTATTTATAAAAATAGACAAAAATACTCAAAAATGAGCAAATAAAGTCTTTTTGGTCTTTTTATACTTTTTTACTGTTTTTGTAATTTTTGGGTAATTTTTAGAATGTTTTTGGTATTTTTAATTATCAAAATAAAGAAAACAGTGGTAAAAAGGCAAGGCTGAAACTTAAAATGAAGAAATAAAATAATAAACAGTAGCAAAATTTCTCCACTTTAATTTTCACTCAAAGATAATCAAACAAAGAAAATTTAGGAAAAGAAAACACTATTTTTGGATTTTTTATGGATTTTATAAATTTTTATGAAGGTTTTTAGAGTTTTGCAATTTTTAGGAGTTTGGTTTTATATTTTTTAATGATTTTTGGCTGGGAGTTAAAACAAACTAAAAGGAACAAAATATATTTTTTTGGGAATTTTCTGGAAAGTTTTTATATTTTTTAGTGATTTTCTAATGCAAACAGTGCTGAAAATGGATATTTTTGAATTTTTATAAATAATAAAATGCAACAAAAATGGAAAATAAAAATATAGCGTGGAAATATGATGCAACAGGAGCTTAAGTTCAAAAATTGAGAATTTTTGGATCTAAAATGAGCCTTCAATTAAATACGACAAGTCCCCAAAAATTATCACAACTGGCAGGGGCGTTTCTGCAAATAGACAAAACTATGGTGGCACGCCTGCAATTTTCACAAGAAATTTACTCCTGAAGTAAATATAGTTTGGACTAAACGCAAATACACAAAACACCAAAGCCACCCCTGCAAAAATCCCAAGGGTGCGCGTGACTTGCACGCGCACCTGGAAGGGGTGTAGGCGTAATTACGGAAAATCCAAAGGGCTACAATGCAAAAATGCTAAAATTCTTATACTGCAAATAAATGCTTGGATACTAAACTTTTAATACGCCGAATCCCCGGGGGTTCCCTTCAAAAACGCCAAGTCACGTGCGCGAAGCACGTGACCTGGCGGGGGTCAAAATGGGAATAACACAAAACCGGGGGGTAATGTTGCAAATATTACAAAAATTATACACAGCAGAGGAAAGTGATAAACTATTAACTAATTAACAAAATCGCCGGGGTTAAAACGTAAAATACCCAGGCATTTAGGCGCATCCAACGGCAAGGGAGGATCTACTTAAACACGTGGCACTACGTGGGAGGCCGGTACCGCTTCAGCCCTTGACGGCCCTGATTAGAGGGTCCTTGCTTGATCGCACGGTTGCTGTGCCTGTAGCGATTGGACGGCTGCGATTAAAGGCGGGGGGGCCGATCTACGGTGGCTGCACGCTGCCCCTCCCCCCTTCGTTCTTGTTCCGCGCGGGGGTGCGCAGGCGGCCGCTGCGCGCGGGCGGCGGCGCCGGCGTGCTCCTCCGCGAGCTCGAGGCTGTGCTCCCCTCTCCTGGGACCTGCAAGGGCAAAAAAAACACGGCAGCAACAAAACTTGCAGGTCCCAGACCTTGTTGGCGACAGGATGGTGGTGTATGGCGCTTGCCGGAGCAAGTCCGGCGAGGAGGGTGACGATTGATCGTGAAGCACAAAATTAGAGAGGTGGAGTTAATTCGAGGGCTACAACGATCCTACAGCATGGAAAAGATAAAGAAAAACAAAGAAAAATGCGACCTCAAACAGTGGGAAACTGTGAGATAAACCTCACGACCAAGCTTGGCCGGAGATGGGTGGAGACCGCCCCACGACCGCCTAACCTTGCCTCTGGAGAGTTGGAGGAACTCCTGTCACAAGCTCCAGTCCTGAGCTTTCCAAAGAGAAGGAAAAAATGGTCTAAAGAGGGTTCAAATTTTGAAAATGGAGGAAAGGTGGTTTTTGAAGCATGGCCGAGGGGCGTACTTCGAGGATGAATCACGGGCGCGTTTTCGATCCAAACGCCAAGCCAATGCCTGGGCGTGTAAGATCACATGATGGTCTACAAATTTCGTGAAGACCGCAACCCCATTTGGTGAAAGGAACGGCCTGGAAAAAATCCTCAAAGTCCAAGAAAAGTCATTCTGACAAAGCCCAGGTGTTGGGCAGAGAGTTGACCGAGGTCAACTCTCCTAGCCCCCTGGTTGGTCCACGTGGACCAACCAGGAAAAACCTAGGAAAAAAAAGATTTGTAAAATCAAATTAAAATAGAAAACGATTTTATTAATTTTTGATTATAAAATAAAAAATGTTTATTATTTTATAAATTATTTTATTACGATTTTTATTTATTTTTATGAAGTATATTTTTACAAGTTTGCATTTATACCCCTATAGGTATCTATATCTATATATTTAAGTATTTTATTTTTATTTAGGTATTTTTAATTTATTTTATTTTGGTTTTTATTTTCTAAAATTATAAAATACTTTTATATACACAAATATATTTTTATTTTAATTTTCTAATATATTTTATACACTTAATAAAATGAAAGTGTTATTTGTATATGTATAAGTGTATCTATAATACTTATGTATACAAGTATTTTTATTTGTATTTTAATGATGTTTTTATTATGATTTTAATGTACATAATTATTATAAGTATTATTTGCAACATTATAAAAATATAAAATTATAAAAATAATAAATAAATAATAAATTGAATATTTTAATATGTACAAGTATACAATAGGGGTCCAAAAGTCAACTTTCAAACCGTAGCTCCGCCAAATGCGAAACCACCGCCATTAATTAGATTATTTTCTTCTATATACAATTAAAGGTGAGTACGCCGCATTTGGAGTTTTTATTTGTGAGATACGGGTCTGGGAAGTTGGCATTCTGGATTTTTATTCAGACCATAACTTTTTATCTGTACATTATTTTTCTGTGAAATCAATTTTGTATTTTTCTTTATTAATTTATCTACAACTTTCATGTACAAAGTTTCTTTATTTGATGTATAAAAAGTGTAACCAAAAATAGGCCCCAAAATGAATAAAGAATGAATAGAATGTATAGGTATTTTATCTGTATTCTTGACCTTATCTCCCCCTACTTTATTCCTTGTCGACCTATTCATCAAGATGCCTAGGTCTCGGGGTTTCGGGTCATAAAATATTTACAATATTTTATTCTTTTTCTTTTCTTTTCTTTATTCTATTATTTTGGCTTTAAAAACCGCATTTTATACAGTATTTACACACCTATGCATGAATGCTAAAATGCATGAATTAATGCTATTTACACGCATTTACTAGGGTTTTTAAGGCCAAAATGATAGAATAAAGATGATGAAACGTAGATTCATCACCCATGCATCAAAAACATCACAAATAATCACCGACTTCATGGGCATCTCATCTCTACATCCACATGTCCCTCCCATCCTTTGACAAATCGGGCACGATAGTTCAAAATCAATAGCATCTCTAAACAGGGTCGGCCAATACAATCTACATTGAAGTACCTTGTGAGAATTTCTCTTCCCCGAATGGTGTCCTCCAGGCTCAAGTGAATGACAGTATGTGAGAACACTCTGGTACTCCTCCTGAAGAATACACTCTCCAAACACAATCCGGCCCTTCGAAGAAAAGGGAAGGAACGTCCCAGTGGTATCTCCTCAAATCCGACTTCAATAAGTCAATGTTTCTCCTAGTCCAACCATGGGGAACCTGTTTGGAGACAAGAAAGTTCACCATGTTGGCATACCATGGGAGTAAGTCAATAACACAAATTGAATCGTCTAGGAAGGTCTCTCTAATCCTCTCATAATCAGGATAATCCTTAAGTTCAATCCGAGAAAGATGATCAGCCACAACATTCTTCACTCTAGGTTTATCTTTTATCTTCAAATCAAACTCCAATAGAAGCAAAATCCACCTAAGAAGACGTGCCTCTGCATCCTTCTTTTCCATTAAACACCGAATGGTTGTGTGATCGGTGTATATTGTCACCTTAGATCCCAAAATATATGACCTGAACTTCTCGAGGGCCCATACTACAGTGAGAATTTCCTTTTTAATCACGGTGTAATTCTTCTGTGAAGGGTCTAACACTTTGCTCGCGTAGTGGATCGCAAACGGGATTCCCTCTCGCCTTTGTCCTAACACAGCTCCTATAGTGAAATTTGAAGCATCAGTCATGATCTTAAAGGGGAGAGACCAGTCAGGAGCTTGCAGGATAGGCGAGACACAAATCTTCATCTTCAAGAGCTCAAAGGCCTCCAGACACATGTGATCTACAACGAACTCTGTGTCTTTCCCTAAGAGCTCAGTCAGTGGGTGGGCAATCTTTGAAAAATCCTGAATGAATCTCCCATGCCCTAGAAACGACCACACTGACTTCACGTTGGTAGGTGGATCGAGTTTCTTAATCACCTCCACATTGGCAGGGTCAACCTCCATTCCCCTTTTGGAGATGATATGCCCCAACACGACACCCTCCGTCACGATAAAGTAACTCTTCTCCCAGGAGTGTACCAGATTCACTTCCCTACACTGCTTGAGGACTCTATCCAAGTACACTAAACATGTATCAAAGGAATCACCATGGACCAAGAAGTCATCCATGAACACTTCCAAGAAATCTCTCACCATCTCGGCAAATATGGCTATCATGCACCACTGAAAAGTGCATGGGGCATTGTAGAGCCCGAATGGCATGTGTCTGAACGCGTAAGTGCCAAATGGACATGTGAATGTGGTCTTTTCCTGGTCCTCAGAGTCTATGGCTACCTGGTTGTATCCTGAGTTCCCGTCAAGAAAACAAAAGAACACTTTCCCTACGAGTCTCTCCGAATCTGATCGATAAAAGGAAAGGGAAAGTGATCTTTCTTGGTCGTGGCATTCAGGCACCTGTAGTTGACATAGACACGCCACGATGTGGGTACTCGTGTTGCGATCTCTATCCCCTTCTCGTTGGTGACCATCTGAATTCTCGGCTTCTTCAGGACAACATGAAGCGGGGCCACCCACTTGGAGTCAGAAATAGGGTACATAAACCCTACCTTGCACCATTTCTCAATCTCGTTCTTCACTACTTCCCGTAGATTGGGATTAAGTCTCCTCTGGAACTCACGGGAAGGTCTCATATTGTCCTCAGTAAAAATATGGTTCAAGCAGAGAGCACCATGAGATCTGACAATGTCCAGCCTGTTGCTTTGTGGTTCCTCTATAAGACCTCTAACAACCTAGACTCATGTTCTAAAGTCAAGTCTAAGCTAATGATATAGGATATCTCTCTTTATGTCCCACTTGAAAGGCGTACTTGAGTGTAGGAGGTAGTGATTTCAGTTCTGACAATGTGGTGTCATAAAGCAGATCTGGCTGAACTGATTATGAAACCGGTCCTGTGACTGCATTTAGGTGGGCTCGACTATGTAGTGCTCGCCACCAACTCAGAAGTATCTAGAGTCGGATCTCCAAAGAAACATGGTAATTCAACTAAAGTTGTGTTCGACTCGTCATCTATGTCCGATGATCGTTCCGAAGAGGATGGCACTGACATATACAGATGGATCTCTACATCATCACGGGAATAGGTAGATGCATCTCTAACAAGATCAGGAAATGCCTAGCAAACTACACCATGCACTATGTCCTTTTCAGATGAAAGGGTCTCACTCTGTCCTAAAGGAACTTGTCTCCATATCCCAACGGTGCTAATCATTCTGCAATCTGCCTCTAAAGATGAGTATTGTAAGCTACTCTCTGAATTGGGTTGCTGACACTTGGTTTACTTCATCTCAAGGTTCAATTCTACGCCTAGAGAATGAAACTTCATTATTCTCGTACCATAATCAAAAGTTATGCATGCAGTCCTAAGGAAGGGCTGCCCTAGAATGATCTGAGATTCTCTCCAATGATTGGGGGTCTCCATGTCCAAGACTATGAAGTCAAACTAATAGTTCTGCCCCTCAATCGAGATAACGACGTTCTTCACTTCTCCCTTAGGTCTCTTCACTGAACGATCTGCGAATTGGAGCAAAGCTTCGGATTTGCGAAGTGGTCCCAACTCCAATTTCTGATATAATGCTAAGGGAAATATTGATTGAAGAACCGTTATCCAAGAGTGTGTGTGTAAACGTCTTGTCGTCGATACGACTCTCCATATAGTGAGAACCCATGTCTCTCTTTTTCCTTAGCAATGGTTGATTCTTGAGACAATAGGTTGTGGATACAGACAAGACATGTGTCTTCACATTTTGGTTCTTTTTCTTCCTACTAACCCTAGTAGGTGTGCATATCACCTTAAGGTATTTCTGGAATGCAGGATGGTTTGTCGCATACTCATCAAATGGTACCTTTATAGTGATATTTTCTTTAGAAAACCATGCCATATTAGGGTAAATAGAAGATGAAGAATCCGAATCATGAACTGAAAGATCATTCTTGGCATTAACAAAAACAGAGTTCTTCATACAAGAATTTTTTTGATGCAACATGGAATCAAAATCTAGGCTATCTACTATAGTTTGTGGAATACAAGATGAAGTGGTATCCACCACAACTGGAGATGCAAGTCCTCCATAGACTCGGAAGTATATACATGTTGTTGATGCTGCATATGCTCTCTCCTTCTTTCTCGGCTCCCTGAGTAGATATCCTCAAATGGTGCTGATGGGGCTCCAGAAAATGTTACTTCTCCTCCTAGTCCTCTGAAGACTCCTCAGGTAGAGCTCTAAAGATGCCCCTCCTCATGTCCCTCGCCCGGTCAGGTATGGTCATGGTCCTTCCGCTCCTGAGTGACATGTGATTAGCCTCATCACATGAAAGAATCTCATGTTCAAATCGAGGAGATGTTGAATAGTATACCAAACTAAAAGGCTGCTGAGAACTAGATCTGTTCAGGCTATTGGGGTTAACCTGAATATGGGATGGAATCGAGTTAGAGGGTGCAGTCCGCTCGTCTCCCCATCTAGACAGGCAGTTGACATCCATACGTAAGTCATGAATTTTGTTCCTATAGGAACGAAGCTCATTGAATATCTATTATTGTATGTCCATGAGACCAGACGAAGAAAGAAGGGGATACGACTAGGAAGAAGAACGGGAAGACTGGCCCTGCTGGCCAGGGTACTGCCTCTGCTGCTGCTGGTTCTAGGGTGTCTGCTAAAATTATGAGCGTTGTTGGCCCTCCTGGTAATGGCCCTGTCGGTCATACTGCTAGAACTGTTGTTGTTGTTGCTGGGGTGGTTGGAATCCAGGGCTCTACTATGAAGGAGGTGGTGTGGAGGTAAATGTGGTGTTGTGAAAGGTCGGGGGACGCTGGTAGATCTGTCGTTCCACTGTACTTCCATGCCTGACACTGTCTTGAGTATACCATACTCCATACACCTTCGAAATCGGTGAAGGCTCCTTCTGAACTGTCTCTACTAATGGAGGGGGTTGTTGGAAAGAGTGGGCATAGGACTGGTCTTGCTCCCACGACTGGGGTTGCCCTGACACCAACTGCTCATGAACATGGTGAACTTGGTACACGAGTGCAGCGGGTGCAGTCATAGCATGTATCTTTATCTCAGATACCTTCTCAATCAACTCCTCCATTTGTTTTGGAAGTTTAGAGATGCATCGATCTAACTCATCAACCATTCTATAAATCCTCTCGACTATTGTAAGCTTGTTTGCAAGGAGTCCCATGCTAGGGTGCACGTCCTGAGAGAGATCGACTACAACTAATTTTCCCCCTCCAAATGAGAGTGAACTTGGGGATGATGTATAGGCCATGCTGGTCATTTGTGAGCGGTTGGTTTTAGACATCTACTTGAATACCTTCCAGACGGTATCTGGTCCTCGTGATGTATAGTTGCCTCCACAGGCAGCGCCCACTAAACCCAACATCTCAGGGTTGAGACCAATGAAGAATGACTGGACCAAGATATTGTCATCTAGTCCATGATAGGGACACTTCTGCAGGATGTCCTTGAACCTTTACCAAGTATCACAGAAAGCTTCATGGGGTAATTGGGAAAAGCTCATAATGCACGTCCTCATCTTGTTAGTCCTACTCAGGAGGTAGAACTTCTTCAGAAACAGATCCTTGAATTGGGCATAGGTGTTGACTGTAACTCCCAAGTTCTTTACCTAGTAGTCAGCTTTGCCACCCAAGGTAAATGGAAGGGATGTGAGCCTAATATAATCTTAGCTATCATTAGGATGTCTAAGGTTAGCGCAGACGAGCTCGAAGTCCCTTAGGAATGCATACGGCTCCTCAGAAGAATTCCCACCAAAGTGTGGCAGCAAGTTCAGAAATTGCATCTTCAACTCGAAATCAACTACGGGTTCGTTCGGACTCAAATAGTTCCAAATTTTGTATTGTTCGGGGTTGTGTGCCGCATCCATTCGAAGTTCCACCCAAACATTAAGTATCCTAACTGAGCTCTGAGCAGTGCTTGTTGCTGCTCAGATGTAGCTAATCTAGCCAGTACCATTCTCATTGGGTCTTTAGGGTGTTCTTCTTCCTCTTCTTTCTTCTTTGGAGGCATTTTACTTGAATCTTTTTTAGGTCCTAAATCAGCAATGTGGTCTTGATTAGAAGAGGATTTAGGAATGAAAATATTCTCACAGAGGCGAAGGTCTTCCTCGGTGAGGTGGGAGGAGAGAGGGAATGGTTTAAGAGTGACCATCCCGAGAGTGAGAGATCATGGGCTCAAGAGGGTCACGAGTCGAGGTTTGCCCAAGTTGCGCTTGGACCTTTAAAGGCATACTTCTCGGAGGGTTCAACGAGATATTCGCAAAGTTCGAATAAATATCCCCCAATTAGTCATCTTTGATGTCAAAAGAATCGTTTAGAATACGATATTCAATGAGGTGCTAGTTCTACGGTGCACTTGAATGTGGGGAGAATACTCACACAATATAAACACAATTCAAACCCCCCAAATTCACCAACTCAACACGTGATGGCCGTAAAGGTTCGGTGTAATTATCTTGTAAGTTTTAGTTGGTGATAAATGCAAGTCTTGAAAGATTATCGAGTTGTTAGGTGCATGTACTTCCCTACAGATTGTCCAGATTCTTACGAAACTCACTTTCATCCAGTATAGGAGTAAGTGTGGACCGTATAAACATGGCTACCCATTTCTTAAGGACAAAGCCATGTAAGGCGTCCTCTAAACCTTCCACTCTGCTAAGGAAATCTGGACCATTTATCGGCTACCCGTAGATCCTCACTGAAAAGTGGCTAATCATTTTGAACCAGTAGTCTATATGAAAATCCTGGCTTTGGCTCTATCCTAGTGTTATCTCTCTCTCTCTCTCTCTCTCTCTTGCAAATAAATTCAAACAACGAGGGCTTTATGCACCTGTAAAATAAGGTTCTTTTTATTCCAATTTTTTAATCGATCTGCTCAATTCAGTCTAAATTTTAGAGTTAGGTTGTCACTTGAAAATTAATCTAAGCACAACAAGGCACGTCTACTGTTCAATCCCAATTTCCTTTTGAATCTTAAGTTGTAAAACAAGGGAGGAATCGGAAATCATAATGCAAACATAAAACAATGATGTGTGCTCAACAGAAGGTTTACTTACAATGACTCCCAGCACTCTCCACGCTTCATGCAAAACTGAATTTGTAAATTTACACTAAATGCATGCAGATCGAGAAAATCGTACCTAAATAGGATACTATTAGTAGGGAAGAATTGAATTTAATTTGAACTAAGTACTACGTGTCTATCTGCATCTCATATGAATCCTATCAGATGTATGAATCTTTTAAGATATGTGTGGCCTAAAATATGAAGGGTACAAAAAAATTTGATTTTACACTACCGTGTGCCTATCCTTAATTTCACGACTCAAATCGAGCCCCACCCTCACCGGAGAGTGAAACAGATTTTGACACACCACAAAATAATGTCCAAGTCTCTTTTTACATGCGCGAGCTGTCAAACAAGAGTCGATGTAAATGAGCAAATTATCTAAATTATTACAACACAATAATTACAAAACTTTACAAAAATGTTACTGCTCTTGAAAATAAATTAATTTCTTGCTCTTCAGCAGTCGGTGCGTGTCATGTCCATCGACCTCTGATGCACTCCAACTCCATCGGGCCCTCGCAAGGAAAACAAAATTTATATTAGACATATCAACAATAAAATATATACAAAAATGAGAAGAAAAATAATTGAGAGAAAAAATGGAATAATTACAAGATGGCTTGGGGGTCAGACTACTCAAGTGAGAGAAAACCTAAATTAAATTTTCTGAAGTAAAACCTAAGATGTTTGCCTCCCCAGCAACGGCGCCATCTGACGAAACTACCAGATACGTGATATAATTTGTACTCGTTGTAATATGGGTACTAGCGAATCGTTCAGAACTGAATCGAATGACTTTGTGAAGAGGACTCGGCTTTTAATTTATATCCCAGGCAAGTCCGTGTTCGAACACAGGGAGGCAAAGGAACAACTTTGGGTTAATTCAGAAAAATTAGGTCTAGGTTTCCAATGTGGATTTTTTATATTTTTTATTTAAAAATAAATGCGAATGCAAAATGCATTTGAGTTAAGTTAGTAAGAAAGCACACAACTTAACCAAATTAATTTTAATGCGAAATTGATCCAATTTAGTCAAATTATATTTTTTCTAGAAACCTGATTCAGTGATTAATACAAAACACATTTTTTTGGAATTTTAGGGGTTAAAATGCAACAATGAAAAATGCACACTTTTTATGGGGTTGTACGTGATTTTTCATACAAACAGATATGAAAATTTTACTGGAACATAAACATGATGCAATGAGGCTCTAGTATTTTTTGGTATTTCTCGACAATATAAGAATTTTTTATGGATTTTTAATGAACATAGAGTGTTTGCAAGTATTTAATTCCTAATAGATCCATAATACCAATTTATCCAGAGAGCAAATTATCTCAAAAAGGTATTTATAAGATCAATCCAAGAGAGTTGGAATTTCGCAAAAATAATATGTGTCGATTTAATTAAAAATCAATTACTAAAATCATTGTATAATTTATTTAAGGCACAAGACAAATCCAATTAAGATGAAATTTAGGTACTAACTAATGCACTTTCCAAAGCATCATCTTCAATTTTTGAGGAATTTTTGGAGCAAATGTGAGTTAAATATGAATATAAGAGCTCAAATTGAGTAAAATATGAACTTTTTTACTTAAAAATTTTAATTAATTACCCAAAACTCAGAAAAATCCAAATAAAAATCCCATGAAAGACAATTAGTTTCTCAAAATTTTGACATTTTTCATTAAGATAAGTGATGCAAAAACGATGTCCAAATTAACATTCAAACACAAGGGTATCCGTGCAATATAGGAATAAACGAGAAAAGAAAAAAACATGCACAACGACTTGTTTGTAATTACATAAACTTAATGAAATTAAAAGGCAATTTTTCCAATAAAAAACTAGAAAGAGGGACCTTCTTTGTTTCTTCGTTTGCAGGTGGAGGACTAGGGTGGGGAGGAGCTGCGGCACGCGGGCTGCACGGTAGGGAGCGGCACCACCGCTAGCGGAGGAGGCTCAGTCACGATTGTGCTGGAGGAGAGGGCCGAAGATGGTGACACTAGGCGCGGCTGCATGTTGTGCGGAGGGGGAAGGTCGCGACTGGCGGCTGGAGGCCGCGAGGGCCGTGCGGTGGTGGAGGAGCGGCCTGGAGGTGACTGGGTTGCGCATGGCCGCGTGGGGCATCGCAGGCAGAGGAGATGGAGGGAGTAAGGTGGATGTGTCTAGGGGTGATGGAGGGAGGCTACCAGCGGTGGAGGGAAAAGGGGATGGCGGTCAGGAGGTAGTGGTCAGGCCGTTGCTGCTTTTTTATTTTATGTTATTTTATTTTATTTTGTTATTGTGTAATGCAAATTTTTTAATTTTTTTAATTTTTTTTTAGTTTTTTTGATGAATAAACAACCAATGCAAATATGATGGTGTAATGATGGTGATAATATGGTGAAGATGATGATATAGAACTAATGGATGTGTAGTGGTGGTGATGTGATAAAAAATGAGGAAAATAAAAATTATGCTAAATGATAAAATGAGAATTACCTATAATAGAAGCGGTCGCCTATGGTTTGCTCACGAGAAGCACGATCTTCGTTCGAATCATCAGCAAGCGATGAGCTCGAACAACATGCGGAGGCACCTGCGATGTTAGCAGAGATGCCAACGGATCTCACCGGAGAGGAGGTTGGTCATCGCTCTACTTCGTGTTCGTTGTCACCAAGGCGGGTGGTCAGAGCTCCCAATTCTCTCTCGCATAAAGGTAGATCAAAAGCAAAATGCAGAGAATGAGACGTATAAAATGAGATGGAAAATGGAGGTTAGAAAGGATGGTGGAATTGTGGAGTTGAATGGGAGCTTCTATGAAATGGTGCAGTTGAATGGGATGTTAGAAGAAGACTTGGTGGTTAATGGAAGAATATGGAAGTTAGTGTAGAGAATGGAAATTAAATAAAGAAAATAAAATAAAATAAAGTAGGATGCTAAAAAGAAAAAAGATAAAATAAAAGGAAATGGGAAATTGCAAACAAAATGAAGAAGAAAAAAAGAAAGAACAAAACTGACCATATGTACACTTTTTATTTTTTATTTTATTTTTTATATTTTTTTAAATATATATAATATAAAAATAAAATAAAATACTAGAATAAAATAAAAAACAAAAAAGTTTTTTTAGATTTTTTGTAATTAAGAAAAGTAAATAAAAATGAGAAAAGAAAAATATGTACATTATATACAATGTACACCTAGATCCCAAAACCCATATTTTGCAAATGAGCTCCGATTTTAATGAAACCACTTTCATTGGATATATAATTTTATAACTTAAACTAAAAGTGAGTTTGGTGAATTTGGAGTTCATACGGAGCGAGAATTTGGCTGAGAAGTTGGACTTTGCGGACTTTTTGCTTTGGGATTTAGGAGTATTTATTTGACGGAAATTTATTTTGTATTTTTATATTTTTATATACATTTTTATAAACAAGTTTGAGAAAGAAGTAGCAGAAAAGGAGTTGAAATGAAATTATTAAAAATACATGAAGTTTTGGGCTATTTATAGGTGAAAACTCCATTATTTTGTGACTTTTTATTATTAAGAATTTTTTTAAATATTATAATATACAATAATTAGTGTATTTTATTTGCAAGAGTTATTTTATTACCTTATTGATTTTATGAACATTTATTTGAGATTTTACTCAGGGATTTTGCTGAGATTAATATATTGAGATGATGAATCGTGGATTCATCAGTAAGCAAAGTAAAAGGAATGATTCAAGAAATGAAAAGAAAAGGTGCAAGTGCGTGGGACTATGACCTTATCTAGATACAAGCAAGACCCCAAAGCAATAGAGTTCACCAACACAACACAAGTGAAGCCATCAGAGTTCAGTTGTTATCATTGTAGTTTTTATTGCTTGTTATTTAGGCAAATCTTATACTAAGTCCTTATCAGCTAACCCTATAAGAGAGTGAGTACTACCAGACAAGCGGCATGTACTTCCCACTTCCTTTGTAACGTGTAGCATGTACTTTTTTGCGAATCCTCGTTATTGGATTTGGTTCCACTACTCATCTAAAGAATAGAGGAGGATGCTGATAGGTGAAACCGATAATTCCCCCCTTGTGGGGTACTAGGAGGTGGCACGATGAGATAAGGATCCATTGTCGCAGTTCCCCTATGCTCAGTACTTCAGACTAAGTCAGCAAGCAAACTCGGCCCTACTCTCCCATAAACTGATAGAATCAAAAATACTTCGTGAATCTAGTCAATAAACGAGGCAGCACTCAGCTTGAGATTTTGGCTATAATTCCAAGGGTCGTGCCTCATTTTGTCTAGAAAGTACCTGAAAATAATGTGGGCTTTATGAACCCAATACTATGAAGTTTGTATTTAGCATTCTCCTCGTTTTAGTTTTTAGATTTTCACTTTTTGAGTATTTTTCAATAATAATCGCCTAATGAATTTTCTGATTCTCAATTTATTTAAGTCCAAGAAAACACACGAAAGAAGTCAGAAAAGCCGATGCATGAGAAAACTATGAATGCATGCACGGGATAGAAGATGTACCTTATTCCAATACTCTATATGCAAAGTGATCTACACATAAATTTAAACTAATCTATATGCAACGTTGCTAAAATCACCTTAATAAGGAATTGCTATTAGTGTGAAGTACAAGTTATTTTTTTACTAGATCTAAACATAGTGAGCTATAGGTATAGGACATATAATTAGGCTTTGGACCTAAGTACCGAGCAAGCAACACTGTGTGCTATGGGCCCAATCAACAAAGACGTAAAATAAAAATAAGTTGTAAAGCTCAGATTTGTGAGAGACAAAATAAAACAATGAGAAAAATGGGGAGAATAAAAGTGAAGAAGGTGAATAAAATATGAGAAAAACTGGTCGGGTCCCCAAGTGAACAACCACTTGGTAAAATAGGTATGTATAGTCCAAGTGTCATTGTCATTTATTATTACAATAATAATAAAGCCTCTCTCTCTCTCACCAAAAATTAAAATAAAATATATACTAATTCTATACTACTTTACTTTCGCTCCTCTCGGTCTCAAGCCGGTTTTGATGCTCTCTCCTATTGGCTCGTGAAGAAGGAATCGATCTCCATGGCACTCGAGTGATCCGACTCTCTTAGGAAAGCTGCCCTCGCTCCGTCAGCCCTACAATAAAGTTAGCAAAAGATAATGATTAGAACAGATAAATAATTATTTATCAATAGAAAATAAGACAAAAAATAAAATCAATAACTATGTAGCAAGTATGTGTTGCTCTCCAATAATGGGTCATTTGGCTACCTGAGATCGACCTAGAGATCCTAACAATATTGGAACCCTAATCGTTGTGGCGATCAATCTTGAATTAATCAACAATGAACCCATAAATAGATAAGTGATAAACGTGAGGTGAGATAAAATTTATTATACTCTACAATGTATGTATATAGATGTAGGTACGTGTAGAGGTCAAATTCAGGGAGCAAACGATAGGGAGCTATAATTAATAACTATTTATTTCTACTTAATCATAATTATTATATATTCTTTGTTATTTCCCACTATTTTTCTTATTTTATGTCGATTTTTAATTATATGTGATTTTTTGTATTTTTAATTTTGTTTATATTTTTATAATTTTACAGTTTTTAGTTTTATATTTTCTTTTTAATTTTGCAAATTTTAATTTCTTTTTAATTTTTAAAATATTATATACAATTATATATAGTAATAATGATATTGTGGATAATATAATATGTAAGATATATAGTATATATATGGTAGTAGAGTTTTTAATATATATATCAAAATATTTGATATATACTTAAAATACAGAAAATAAAGTATTTTTTGGATTTTTTATAATTTTCTCTTTTCTGATAAATTTTATAGATTTTTTACTAATTTGTATGTATTTTTAAAGTAACAATATAGTTAAACAGTGAACGCATTAATTATCCGATATTGTTTTAGGTTTAAACAAAATAAATAAGTCTAAAATTAACTTAATACTTTTTTTAATATATAGTCTATATAATAAAGAAAACTCACAAATATGAAGCTATATTTTTGGATTTTTCTTTAATTTTTGATAATTTTTACAAGGTTTTTAAGGTTTGTGATTTTGAGATTTTATATTTTATATTTTTAGTTATTTTTAGATATATGGTAGTAGAAAAAAATATAAATAATATACTTTTTTGGGAATTTTTAGAGAAGTTTTTCTAATTTTATGGGTTTTAATATCTAAATAGGATGAAAATGCTTCTTTTTGTATTTTTAATAAATAGGAAAATTAATTAAAATGTCATGCAAAAAATATGTAAACAAGCAATGTTACATGCACTTATATTATTTTTCCTACAATTTTTGAAGTAATAAAAATATTTGTAATGATAAATATAGAAAAAATAAAATGCCACAGTTATAGGGACCTATTTGTAATTTTCAGAAGCAAATTTCATTTAACAATAGGTCTAATTAACATAGGGGCATACATGAAAAATTTTGCAGGGCCTCACGAATCGCTACACGCGAGGCGGTCTGGCACAAGACCTTGCTTGAAATTTACCCAAGGGGACACGTGGTTTGGCACGTGCAGTGTTGATGAACGATGACAGTTGTGCCACACATCTCCACTTAATAATATGTGGTCCAGATCATGCAGTGGTTTGTTTAATTTCAACGATCTAGATTAGATCGGGGTCGAGGCTTCAATCAACGGCTGGAAGGTTGTCACAAAGAACAAGGAAGAACAAGTTCTTCCCTAGACTTCATCGATGGTTGTAGCGGTCTCCAACGGTCTCCTTTATTCCTAAGCGACTCTACGCCTTCCTAGGACCACCCCACATCTGCAGGGGTGTTCTAGAAGTTCTAGGCCTCGTTAGAGGAGGCCTAGAAAGGGTTTCTTCCCCGGTGGCATGGGAATGAACTTCCCAAGTCGATTAGGTATCCAGGTGCTCCTTCTAGTCCCAACTCCTGTGCAAAAAAAGTAGAGAGGCTCAAAAGCTATGCTCTTGACTTATTTGAGGCTTCTGCGCCCAAGAAATGAAGGTGGATGGCCGACCTCCGACGAGTTACAGTGCTGAATGTCGATTAGCTGATTCAAGGATAATCGGGTTGATCTGGGAAAGAACAACAGATTAAGAAGCAATGAGGTGATCAGAGGGGTCGAGAACGGTTGGAATCACAACGGATAGAGGTGGCAGGAGCCTTGCTCTGACAAAATACGATTAAGTTGATCTATGCTAAACAACTGGAAATAAAGCCAAACTAAGCCTAAATTTAAGCTAAGGCATCAAATTGCAATGAAAAGATTCTAAAACTAATATCTCGTACCTGCCCAGAGACATGGAGTACAGAACCACGTCGGAGGTCGTGCTCAACGGTGATGGACCTCCTCTCTAGCACATTTGTCTACGCCAACGGCTGTTGGAGTGATGAATCTCATATTCATCTATATTTTTTTATATTATCTCTCTAGCTTAAGAAAACCAATAAAACTCCTTAACAACTAACATTAATTAACTAACATTGTGTTGTAAATAATTAGCTATAATTATTGTATATTAAATATCCTATTATTGTACCAATATTTTATGTGTTTATTATTTATTAAAAAGTCCAATAAAAACTATACTAATATTGTACCTAATTAATTTAACATAATTTATAAAATAAATCCAAAACAATAATAAGAAAAGAAATGAAATGAGTCATTTATTACTTTAAATTGCTTGTAATAATATTTTACGTATATAGATGGATTTTTCTCTCTTTGAGTTCTACATAAAACTTGAAGATCTCATTGAGATCTAAAAACTTTATGTTGAATACTTTTTCAAATTTTGATCCTAATTATTTTATTTATATTTAATTTAGTTATTTTTATTTCTTTCAATTGCGATTGGGCCATGTGGTGCCACCTCTTTTACCCAGGTGGCCAGACCTTAGCATCATTCATGCCTCTCCTATAGACCGTCTGATCATCTTGATCATACGATCGTTGATCGTCCATCTCCGTTCGCATCGGTACCCTCCAATCTAATTGATCAGAGGGATCTAAGCCGACCATTCGTGCCTCGACAGTAGTTGTTGGATCGCATGATCCAACGGCTGATGTGTATCTTCAACCTCCAGCTGCTCACCTCCGAGAGTCGTGACTCTTCGAACCGACCAACATTCCTCAATTTTAACAACCACCTCATGTGTCCAAACCATCAATCTCGGATGGCATTTCCTTCCATGTTCATCCTTCTTCTCCGCCCAACATCCACCTATCTTCCTCCTCCTCACGTGCTCCTCGGTCAACGGTTAAAATCACCACTCCAACCTCTTGGAAGTTCTCTTCTCCTTCAATTAAAACCCTAGCTGCAACCACCTTCTCTGCCATCCTCCATTGTGTGAGAGACCTCTAAGCTCTTCCACCTCCTTAGTGACAGTTTAAGAGAAGGAATTTGAGCGACGATCAAGGATCTTCTCCGACGAGATCCAGGGTGTTTTCGCCTTGTTGCAACCATCTCCATAGCTGCTCGAGCTTGGCTTCTCCAGTGAGGAAGTCCCAAGCAAGGACCTGAAGCTTCAAAGCTTCAACTTTGGCTCCTGATTTATCTAAATCGTCTTTTTCTTTTTCATTCCATATCCAGGTATGTTTCTCAACTAGTGTCCACAACCGTGTTTCTTCATTTTTTGTCTCTTACCTTCTCCTCCATTTCATCATCTGAAGTTATCTTCCCCATCTCCGACCAACACATTATCATGCATGTACCTCCAATATATCTCTTCGCTTCTTCACAATTATTCCCCTTCAATTTTTTATCCTTCTTTCAAAGAAGAACTCGACTTAGGGTTTGAATCCTTCACCCATGAGAACCTTTTGATCCACTCCATAGTTATTCCAAGAGATTCATGTTGGGCTTGCTGTGTTATCTAACCTTTGCAGGTACTGAAAACTTCCTTGATTAGAGGAGTCAATCATCCTCCGACTTCGCATTTCTGCTCCGACTGCACTCCATCTTCAAAGAGATCCAAAGCTTCTCAGGCCTTCATCCCTTATCCAATATCTTCATGAGAGTGTTAGACGCCTTCCTCGACCTTCAACAACAAAAGAAAGAGAGCAGAGGAGGAAATTAGGCTCCGCTAGAGCTCTGTCATTCCTCTACCGTACAAGGAGGACGGGGAAGAACGTGCATTGTAGTTACCATTCAATCAGATCACCGTGATATTATCTAACGGTCCTTAGTATTCCATGTAGGGATGTCCGAAGCAATGGTTCAAACCGTAGCCTTGGAGAGTTTGAGCCTGCTACGAAGTGCCAGACCTTGACATGTGGCCCGAGTTGTCGCTACTCGAACCCAATCCCGATCACTTGTTTCTTGCATGTGATATTGGGTAAATTGCAAACCATCCCAAGAACTATTCATAATTGTAGATAAATCTCACCCCTGGAATAATTTCATTGATACCCAAGATCTTTTTGTAATTGTGATTTAGTCTAATTTGAACTTATTTGTAACTAAATAATTTATGTTTTATTGCATGTATGATCATGTATTGTTTCCTTGATATCTTGTGAACCTCAGATCCGAATTTAATGAAATTGATGTCGTTGGAAAGCTATTTTTGTGTTCTTTAATTTAATACTATTTAGTTACTGATTTGATCTATAATTCTCGCATTTAATTTCAAAGTGTCTATTTTGTCTATTCATCCTTTGTACTAATTTAAAATTAAATTGTATTTGAGATTGAATTGTTTTCTTTTTGACATTAATTATTCATTAATTTATTAATTGCTTTCACAAGTAATTAATTTAATAAATCAGTATCTTGTTTGTGAAGTGTGCATCTACTATGTAATTACATTGCATCATTATTCATCATGTAAGTTAAGTGCATAAAAATGTTTAAAAAATGCATACATTGTGTCCTTTGCATCTTTCTTGATCTAAAGAGCCTATAAATTGCTTAAGTAAATAAGTGGCTCTTAAATTTAATTGTATAATTATTCGTGACCCTATGTTCGACCTTGGACTTGCCCAGGTACAAATTTAAGCCAAGTCTTCTTCGCAGAGATATTTTACTTGGTTCTATTGATTATTGATTGGCACATGCTACAACGAGTGCATGTTGTATTAGCCTATTGACGAGTCATCACGAAGCAAGCTGCTGTCACCAGGAAGCTTAACAGATACTAGGATAGGGGTTACATGACATGAAGAGGGATCAAAAATTCAAAAGATGGTGAGGAGTGAATTTTATATAAGTGGTGATGGGCGATCTTGTGAGTGAGGATGGATGAGAATGGGAAGGAGTTGGTGAGGCCTAAGATCGCGGCATGATAAACGAAGATGGTGAGCACTAGATTGGTGAAGGGATCCAGGGCAGGGGAGTGGAGGAAGTATGGGCTAGTCGCACAAGAAGTGGGGGTGTTGACCGGGGTCAACACTCTTTGGGATCCTATTGGGCCATGTAGGCCCGTTAGGAGACAAAATATGAATGAAATGTTTTATTAATTCGATAATAAATAGTAAATGATTTTATCAAGTAAAACTCCAAACATTGAAATTGTTTCTTATTTTTCAAAATATTTTATGGGTATTTTTATTTATTTTTATAACATTATTTATTATGTGATTACATTTTACAAGTATAAATATAGGTATATTTACATGTATTTTGGGTATTTTATTTTTATTATGTATTTTTAATTATTGTAATCATATTTACGTATTTTATATGTTTATAATATACTTAAGTACACATTTGCATATTTTTGTTTTATTTTTTGATTTAATTTACATACATAAATAATTATATGTAAGTACATTATAAATATAGTATACCTATATATTTTAATGTATTATTTATTTGAATGTATTTTTAATGGTTTTCTTCTGTATTTATATTTTTTATATATTTCAAATAATATATATAATTATTTAAAAATATAAGAAGAGTAAAAATATAAAGAAGAAAATAAATGAATAAAATATACATATACATGGTATAATGGGACCTATTTTTAATGAAACTACCTTTATTAGATAGATAATTTAATTTGAGATACAATGGAGGAGAGTTTGGTGATTTTTGAGTTCATATGGAGAAAGATATTCACCCTTGAAGTTTGGCTTGCATCTTTTTCATTTGTTTGCCCCAATTGCACATTGTGTTATTTTTATGGGCCATTATTTTTACAATTTTCTATATATTTTATGTACATGTTTCATGTTAAAAACTTTATTATTTTAGCTACATAAAATAAATAATAAAATGGTCTAAAAATGGATATTTTGAAGAGTAAAAATTAGGGTTTCAATATACAGTATAGACCCTTATTTCTCCCTTCTTTGTTCCTTGTCGACCAAGTCAATATTGACTTGGTCTCGAGGTTTAAGGTCATTCAGTATATTTGATACTTCATTTATTTTTCTTTTCTTTATCCTTTTATTTTGGATTTAAACATAGGGATTTATACAATAATTACAAACTAATTATAAATGAATAATTAATGTTAATTTGTACAAGTTAGTTGTATTTACATGTGTTTTGATAGGGATTTAAATGCAAAATAAAAGAATAAAGGTCGATAAATGACTATTCATCACCTAAATGGTTGCAAGTGCCTTGATCCACCACCACCCCCTCAGGAACCTACGCGGGCTACCAACCTCGACCACTACTATCTCCTCGGGTAGGCAGCACCTGCACCCCATCTTTGATAACCACGTAGGTGATCCTCCCTCGATTAATGCCCCCCAGAAACCCACCAACCCGCTCCAAGCAGTAGCGCCATCCTTCATCATCTCGTGACAACATCACTAGCAACGTTATCTTGCTCGGACAGACCCTTGGTGATCTCCTCGGGAGCTTCTCCCCAGGTACACTCCTTGTACGATGGTGATCTCCATACATATCCAGATGACAGCAACAAGTCTTGTGTGGGTGGGGTGGACTTTCTAAATAGCCCATGGTCCATTTCCTTATTTCTACATAAGCCCAACGAGCCCTACAAGGGAGAGTTGTTGGGTTGTTATCATTAAGGCTGTAAGTATATTTAAAAAAGAGCTACATATTTTTATCCAGACCCAATGGACCCTAGTAAAAAAAGAAAGAAGAAGAGGCATTAAAAAGGGAAGGTATCATTGAAAAAAGGGGAGATAATAGCCATGAGAGAAAGGATGGTTACAAAAAGGGATGATTTGTGCATAATAAAAAGGGGAAGCACAAAAAAAGAAGATGCATGTATTTTGTTTCTCCCAACTTCTGATCTATTTCTATATTATGACAAGTATGTGAGAAAGGGGGGTGAGAGAATGACAATATACTCTTCTTCTTGATATGTAACTAAGAGACTTTTAACACGTTCATCATCATCTACTAGTGGTTCCTCAACAAAAGCAATCTCTACATCATGCGTCTACTACCCATCATTGGGTGTCTATCTCCAACTCTCGATATTTGCATAGGAGACGATCACTACATCGGGTGCCTATCCCCAATAATCATGTGTCTATCCTTGACATCAACATGGACTTCTCTACATGAGATCATTTTTGACTTCTATTTCTCATACGCTACTTGAAAACAAATCCACAGTCTAGACCACCATTGCTATCAGCTGTCTTCACTGAGAATCAACTACTTCCACACATTCTATTGTGTGATTTGTCTCCGTGATGGAGCGACCCAATCCAAGCATGACATGGTCGTCGCATCGAGTCTACACAAGTACGACTTGATCACCGAAGATTTTGTCCTCGTGCAAGGTCTTCTACCAGCAGCGACTACTCCGAGCAGGTCTCCTCCATTTCTCTCAAAAGTATCAAGTGAAGATGTGTTGTATCTTTTCTTTTGTTGCAAGACGTAGCTTTTTCAGATACATCTTGAGGAGGGATGTTATCAAAAGTAACAGATGAGTAATTGGATCTCTTCAAGATCCAATTACCCACTCATGTTTAGTCCCACATCATCTATAAGTGGGACTCTGATGAATCTCCATTTTATCTCCTTCATTTTATCATTTTGACCTTAAAAACCTGGCAAATGCATGTAAATAACATCAATTTGTAAAAAATAGAATTCATTATTTTTTGTATTTATTGTGTATATAATACTGTTTTTAATGACAAAATTATATAATAAAGAGAAGAATAGAAAAAGAGTAAAATATCGAAGATATTTTATGACCCTGAACCCGAGACCAAGTCAAGAATTGAGTTGGTCGACAAGGAATAAAGTAGGGGGAGATAAGGGCCAGAAATAGAATAAAAACCCAATTCTTTTATTCATTATTTTTACATTTTGACACCTATTTTATTCTTTATTAATTATTCATCAAATGAAGGAACTTTGTACATGAAAGTTATGGACAATAATGTAAATAAAAATACAAAATTGAGTTTGTACAAAAATAATACATAGTGTTCATTTTATACACAAAATAAAAAGCCAAAAACCCAACTTCCCAGACCCATATCTTTCAACTAAAAACTCAAAACATATCAAAATCTCATCTAACCGTATATAACTTTTCACAAGCTATTTAATGGTGGTGGTTTCATATTTTTTGGAGTTACTATATGAAAGTTACGTTTTGGGCCCTCATTGTATATTATACCGATTAAAATATTCAATTTATTCATTTCTTATTATTTTAACAAATTCATATTATTGTAATTTTGTAAATATTATTTATAACATATTACATATCAAAACTAAAATTAAACCAAAAAGAAAATGTAAAATAAAATAAGTCTACAAACACATAGACAAAAAACCTATGTTATTACTTGTATATAAATAAAACGGGACCCTATTCTCTTATTCTTTATTCTTTCATATTTTTATAATATTGTAAATATCATCTATATTCTATGAAAAATGTAAACCCAAAATAAAACTCAATAAAATATATTAAAATAAAAAGGTGTATATATTACGTAGGTAAAATACATATAAGTATACCTATAAAATATACATATCTATTTATTTAAGTGTACAAATAATATCATAAAAATATAACAAAAATATATCTATACTCATAAAAATAAGTTATAAATATATAAAATAAAAGAATAGAATAATAAACTAAAAAAATCAAAATATAAATAAAAATTACAAAATATAGGCAAATATACCTATAAATACACTGTTAAAAACTAACCGCTAATAAAATACACCCAAAAAATAAAAATTATATTAAAATTCTACAATAAATAAAAAATTATTTTAAACTCAAAAAATAATAGAATCATTTATTATTTTTAATTAATTATTTATTAATAAACCTGTTATTTTATCCTGTAGCGACTTGATATGGACCAATCACGTCAGGTTGCGAGTTGACCGTCGATCAACTCCCCCCAGCTCCAGATTTGACGCAAGTCCATCTTTTCCTAGCTTTTCTTGCCTTTTTCCTGGACACACCATCCATCCATCGAGATCGTCCCCTTCATGTGAAATGATCATTGATCATTGTACATACATGCCATACCCTCAAATCTCCGGTATATACGCACGATCTTGCCCGGTCAATAAGGGTGTGTCACGATGTCTATAAATAATGAACCTCCTCTTCCCTTCCAAGTTTGGCCATTGATCTGAGTCTAGGAGCCATGTTTCTTCATATACGGAGATTCCTCGTGACAGGAGGAGCCTCCCGACGGTTGGAACCAGCTTTGGGAGGATGGAGGTACGTGATAAGGACAAAAATCGGTTTTGCGACTTTTCGTTTTTATTAGAGAAGAAAAGAGCAACACTGTCGATGCAGCCAAAAAGCCGCGAAACAAAAATTCGATTTTTAAACCTATCAAACAATTTCGGTTTTCTTTCGGAAAACCGTCACTAATATTTAACCAGGCAAGTGTTCCTGGGTCGAACTCAAGGAGGCAGAATAAACTCCTTCGATTTTTATCTTTGTAATTTTATTTTTAATCTCTTCTCAAAGTTATCAAGTAAAGAAACCCTTTTTTATTGGTTTTTATTTTTATTATTTTTATTTGATTTCATTATTTTCTAATTTTTATTTAATTTTCAAAAAGGGAGATTTTTCAAAAAGATTTATTTATTGTATAATAGGTGGATATTATATAGATGATACAATATAGTAGAGTGATCGGTGTTCGAGCCGTGAGCTCGAACAACTCAAGAAAACAAAATAAAATGAAGTGCGATTCGACAAAATCAAAACACGTCGAAAACACGTCAAAATCCCACGAAAACTTTATACTAAGTAGTTGGGGGTAGTTGTGTAACTACCCTCAAGAAACCGTCAAAGAACGAAGTCAGACGAAGTCGAAACAACCCCTACAGCCCAGGGGCATGAGCGCAAAAGAAAGCTAATTAAAATATTCTCAAAAAGGTACTCAGGGACTGTTCTGAAAGAAATATATACAAATCTTTACATTTAGGTCCCTGCGGAGGGACTTAAATGCAAATAGAAACCTGGGGTGTGGAACAAAATAACTGGAAGCTGCTGGGTCTAATAAGCAAATTTCCCACCATTTCGCAATGGACGGCTACGATTAGAACTCGCGCGCGCGCCGATCGGATGCTTCAGCTTCTGCCACATGTCAGTCACCTGTGCCTCTGGTGTTCTTGAGCGGTTGGAGTCGCTGGTGACGGGGGTCCCTTTTCCGACTTTCTCTGATCAACTGATGACGACTTAGACACACCTGCGGGGCCAGAGGGGTGGCTCCTCCGCCCCTCGAGCTCGCCCACTGAAGGATGGTGGCGGAAGATGCTCCGAGCGGCGGCGATGGTGCGAAGAAGATGGTGGTCTCAGCTCCCTGGAGGTTGATCTCTGTTCTGGCGATGGAGCTTTGAGGTGGATTATGATGAAGAAGGTTAGCTTCCAAGCCTTGAGAATAGCTCCCAACTGATGTCTGATCTTCAAACACAAGATGTATGTGCTCGATTCGCTAGGAATCGGCTTAAGTGTAAAGGATTTGCAAGATCAAAATTAGATAAAAACTTAGTTTCCAGACGAACTACCAGAAGCGTGAAGATGGCGATGGAATGATGATGCGATTCGAAATGATTCTAATCGAAAGGAATAGGAGAATTTGTTTCGCGCCTAAGCCAGATGATTAACCTATCTAAAGACGTAATTAGCATCGCTAATCGACGCACGTGGATTGAGGCAAAATCACGAGAAGGTGAAGGAAGAGGTCTGGGGAAGTCAAGGTTTATTACCTGGACAAAGTGCTCGACAGCGACCAAAGACCGGAGCTATACGCGGCGAAGCGCGGCGATGCAAGGCTGGGCTCGGCCTTGGAACGATCTCCGACGTCTTCTCCTCCTCGCTGGGTCGAGCACGGTGCTGTCACCACCTCCGGCTGGCCGAGATGAGGCTTGGAAGTAGGGGGTCGGGCTTCTGGAACTGGGGTGTTTTAGAGAGCTTCGAAAGTTAAGTTGGTTATGGCGACCTTGAGGGGTATTTATAGCGAGTTTGCTTGGGCTCCAAGCCTAGATCTAGGGCCGGCGAGGTAGTTGGTTGTTAGGAGAAGGAGATCGAGGGTCGAGATCGGTCGGAAGGTTCTGGAGTGGCGCGGGATAAATGGTTGAAGGTGGCCGGTCAGAGCAGGCAGGTGGAACAGATTCTTGGGGAAGAAGGCCCCAGGTGCTGACAAATGTCAGCACCTGGTTGGCCCAGAGCTGAAATTCCTTATAAAATCATTAATAAATATTAAATAAATTTATTTTAAATAACTATAAATACAAGAAATGTAAATAAATCAATTTTCTAATTTATGGCATAAATACTTTTTATAAATAATAATAATTATTTAAAATATAAATATTATATTAATAAGTAGGTATTTATAAATAGGTTTTAGATTTTTAATTTAATAGATAAATAAGTAAGAATTAATTTTATATTTTCTTAATTATTAGAATATTAAAAAAGGTTTATATGAATTTTTATGGATTTTAATGAGTTAATTTACATATTTTAATAAATAAGGTTAGTATCTAAGTAGGTCATTTATACATGTATTTTGGGGGTTTTTGATTTTATTAAAATAATAAATAGTATCGAAAAAATATGAAATAATTTATGGTGAAAGTACAAGATCATGAAATAATTTAAAAATTATAAAATTAAGAAAATGATAAATAATGTGTGTTACATAAAATAAATAGCCCAGAAACCCTTTTGTCTTTTGGTCCCAAAACCGACTTTTTACAAACGGACTCCGAATTCGATGAAACTACCTTTATTAATTAGATAATATTATTTCATGAACTTTAAAGGTGAGTAGAGTGAAATTGGAGTTTGTATGAGGAAGTTATGATGATCGGAAGTTGAGATTTTGGCAATTTCCAGGCTGAGTTTCTTGGCATATATACAAGGTAATATTTTTAACTTATTTTTATATTTTTATATACATTTTTAGGAATAATTAGGAAAAGGATTTGGTGAAAAATATGTTCATATGGATTAATTAAAATTCTTTGAAGTTTTGTATTTATTTTATAAATAGTGAAAGATGTATATGTGTGTGTTAAATTATTTTTCTCTGGTTTTCTTTCCTTATCTCCCCCTACTTTTTTTTGGTTTGTCGACCAATCCATGCTGACTTGGTCTCGGGGGTTGAGCTATAAATATATCTTACAGTTATATTTATATTTAAGTCATATTGTATATATATACATATATTCAATCTGCCTTTTTGTTTCTTTTCTTGTTCTTTATTTATTTACATGATTTTAGTGGTTAAAAGTGAATATTTACACATGAATGGTGATTTGTTAAAAGATGAGAATTAATGAATATTTACATGTATTTGTTAAGGGTTTTAAGACAAAATGCGACAGAAAAGTTAATGAATCATGGATTCATCAACCCCCTGTACTTAAACTTTGCTAGTCCCTTAGCAAACACTTATTTTGAAAAAGTAAGTGAAAAAGAAAGAAAGTTAGAATGAATTTGTTTTCCTAAACCAATTCATGAGAATAGACAAAGGACAGAGCTCGATCGGGCCTGAAACAAGCATTTTGCCGGAACCTTAACTAGGATTAGGATTTTATCCTCAACAGTCCTCAAGTTCCATAATCCTTACTCAAGATCACTTCATCGGCTAGTTCAGACTCACTTATTCATATCGCAAACTCTATCATCCTTGAAGTCAACTTGTACAATGTGTGAATTGATTTAGCTCTTCCTGTTTAGAGAACCGAAGAAACCGTCAATCCCGGTTATACACTCCTATGGCTTCCTCATCCCGCTACTCTTTCCTCGGGGAGGGAGGCATTCCCTTCTGAGTTCAGTTCTGCTATGTCCACAATCGAATATAGGGAGAAGTTAGAAGAATGAGAAAAGAAGTGGAGTGCGACCAGTGTAGACGCATCTCCTTGTGAAGCCCAACCGGTGTAGCTGAGTCTCCACTAAGATGTGCAGGCATATTTGGTGGAAGCTTGGACCATTGTGGTCTTATTTGGTGGCTTCTGTATTGCTTTGACTTTGTAATTTGCTTGCACTGCATTCATCTTTTTGTGCCTCGACGGATATAGCATCTTTTTAGTCCGTCCCTTTTTTGAGGTCTTAGAGAAATTGTGTCAGCAGATCCTTCCCTCATCCGAAGCAACTATCGTAACCCCAATCTCTCCCGTCTTTAGACGTCAATGCCGCAAAGATAAGGATAGAAACGCACTACCAAGGTGTACTGCCCTTCGGAACTCCATGCGAGTTGAGCTAAGTGCAGAGTGCATGTGTTCAAGATTGGTTCACTGGTGTAGAGTTGTACGGATGACTCCAAATGGTCTACTTAAGCACAGATGAGTTGATTTCCCGAATATGGTCTTACGGAACCCAAAGATTTAAGTCACAAGACCTGAAGAGTCTAAATTCCAGTTCCTAGTCAGGCTCCTTACAACGAGAGTTAAAGGCCGTAATCAAGCTCCATCCTTTAGACTAGACTCAGTCCTTAGTTCCAGAAATCAAACTTATTCTGAAAAATGCGAATGCAAATGCAACCATGTTTTTGTGAAGTGTATTTTCTGAATTTTACTCATTTTTATGGATTTTAAGGATTTTGTAATTTTTATGAATTTTAGGACTTTGTATTTTTTATGGATTTTATGATTTTTATAAACAAGATTTTATTCATGAATTTTACCAGATATATTTTATTTATGTTAAGCATCTAATATATTTTACAAATTTTATCTACAAAGTATTTTACAAGGATTGAATGGTTTTTACACATGTTTTAATAAATAGGATTTTAACTAAGTATTATACACATTTTAAATATAAATTTTAAATACACATTTTAATTACAAGTTTTAAAGACAAGTTTTAATCATATTTTACTTATTTACAAGGATTTTATAAATAATAAATATAAGTGGATTTTAAATTAACTCGTACCCACTTTTTATGGATTTTATAGATATAGAAAATACATAAAAGTACGAGTTATGGACGAAAGTATATATACAATATATACGCATCCCCCTATACTTAGCTTGTGCTATGTCCTCATAGCGTCAAAAGAGAAAAAGGAGGACATAACTCGTGCTAAGTAAAAGTGGGTGAAAAAGGATATCGAGTACAAGTCAGTCAACCCCCCCCTATACTTACGATCAGGACATCGTAAGTATCACGGGAGAGCAAAAACGGGATGACTGAATGAAAAGAATAAATAACGAAAGTTCAAAAGGAAAAGAATACGAAATCATCGAAATCACTCGGTCCCCCCTATACTTAGGATAAGGCATCCTAAGTATAGAAAAGAGTGTAGCCAAAAATTGGGGACCAGTGATTTGTAAAAAAGAAAGGATATACAAAAGAATCAGTACAAAAAATAAAACGTAAATCAGCGGGCAATCGGTCCCCCCTATACTTAGGATCTGGTATCCTAAGCATAGAAGACGAGCAAAAATGGGGACGATTGTGGGCTACGAAGAATATACAAATGATGTGAATCTCCAGAAAAGAATGGCTCAAAAGAATTTGTACAGGAAGAAGTAAAGGAGTGATCATGACACCTGTACAAAATAGATCACTTCAGTACGGGCCAGATGATCAGTAGTCTCTACGAAGTGCTTCATCATCTGCCCGTTAACCACGAACGGCTCTGCACCAGGTGACACATCTGATATTGCTATACTGCCATTGTCATGCACCGTTCTGACTATGTACGGTCCTTCCCACTTGCTTTTCAATTTGCCGGGAAAAATTCTCAACCTTGCATTGAACAACCAGACTTTCTGCCCAGGGACAAAGCTCTTGTGCCGAATATGTCTGCCATGCCATTTCTTCACTTTGTCCTTATAGATGAGTGTGTTCTCGTATGCTTGATTTCAAATTTCTACCAGCTCATTCAGATCTATCTTTCTCTTGGCCCCTGCTTTCTGTATATCCATCAGTATTTCTCGAATTGCCCATTCAGATTTATGCATGATCTCTACGGGCAAGTGGCACGGCTTTCCATAAACTAGCCTGAATGGTGAAGTACCTAAGGGATTCTTATACGCAGTATGATATGCCCAAAGAACTTGATCTAGAAGAAGTGACCAGTTCTTCCTATCCGGTCGTACTAGTTTCTGGAGAATTGATTTCACCTCCCTATTTGAAACTTCATCCATGCCGTTCGTCTGTGGGTGGCAAGGAGAAGCTACTCTGTGATCGATGTTGTATTGTTTCACTAGTTTTTTCACCTCCTTATTAATGAAGTGGCTACCCCCAACAGAGATTAGGATACGAGGGATCCCGAACCGCAAAATGATATGTTCCCTTAGGAACTTACAAACGGTCTTACTGTCTGCGGTTCGTGCGGGTATAGCCTCCACCCATCTGCTAACATAATCTACAGCGAGAAGAATGTACTCAAAGCCGTTGCTGGAAGGGAACGGTCCCATAAAATCTATGCCGCATGCGTCAAAGATCTCGCAGATAATGACGGGTCGCATCGGCAATGCATCTCCGGCACTGACTGTCCCTACAGCTCTCTGACAATCTGGACAACTCTTAACGAATGTGCAAGCATCTCTAGTAAGAGTCGGCCACCATAATCCGCTCTGTAGTACCTTCTACGCTGTCCTCTTCCCTGAATGATGTCCTCCTGATTCTAGAGAATGACACAAAGTGAGGACACTATTATATTCCTCCTGAGGAATACAACGCCTGTAAACACAATCCGGTCCTTCGCAAAAAAGAAGCGGATCCTCCCAATGGTAGTATCGTGCCTCAGAAACTAGTTTCTCAACTCTGTTCTTCGGCCAACCCTGAGGACTTTTCTGTGTGACCAGAAAGTTCACTATGTCTTCATACCACGGAAGTTCGGTAACCGCAAAGATGCTCTCGTCAGGAAATCTCTCTGCGATCTCTGGCGTATACTCATCTGAAGGCTGATCTGTCTGTAATCGGGAGAGGTGATCAACTACAACATTCTTTACTCCAGGTTTATCTTTGATATCCAAGTCGAATTCCTGAAATAATAGAATCCATCTAAGAAGGCGTGCCTTGGCATCCTTCTTTTCCATTAAAAATCTGATAGCTGAGTGATTTGTGTAAACTGTGATCTTAGAGCCAAGCAGATATGATCGAAACTTGTCTAATGCAAACACTTTTGCCAACATCTCTTTTTCTGTCACTGTGTAATTTCTCTGAGCATCATCTAAGGTTCTGCTGGCATAGTGAATGGCAACGGGAAGTCCATTCCTCCTCTGTCCTAATACAGGCCCGACCGCAAAATCCGAAGCATCCGTCATGATCTCGAAGGGTAGAGACCAATCAGGCAGTTGTAGGACAGGAGCACTGATTATCTTTTCTTTCAATGTGAGGAAGGCATTAAGACATTTATCATTTAAAATGAACTCGATGTCTTTGCCTAGCAACTCAGTTAACGGCCGGGCAATCTTGGAAAAATCTTGGATAAACCGTCGGTAAAAGCCGACATGCCCCAGAAATGACCGTAATTGTTTGATGTTGGATGGTGGCTCGAGTTTCTTGATGACATCCACCTTGGCAGGGTCAACCTCCATGCCTCTCTGGGAGATGACGTGCCCCAACACGATCCCGTGAGTAACCATAAAATGGCTCTTTTCCCAGGAAAGAACGAGATCTACCTCACAACATGTTTTCAGAACCTGGTCTAGGTGCGCTAAACAATCGTCAAAGGACTCACCATAGACCGAAAAATCATCCATAAAAACCTCTAGAGAATCACCGACCATGTCCGCAAAAATAGCAAGCATGCACCTCTGGAAAGTTGCAGGAGCGTTGCACAATCCAAAGGGCATCCGTCTAAAGGCATACGTGCCGAACGGACAAGTAAAGGTGGTTTTCTCCTGGTCTTCAGGAGCAATTGATACCTGGTTGTATCCGGAGTAACCATCAAGGAAACAGAAGTACCCCTTCCCTGCCAACTGTTCTATGACCTGGTCTATGAAAGGCAAAGGGAAGTGGTCCTTCTTCGTCGCGGTGTTCAGCTTTCTGTAGTCAACACATACTCGCCACGACGTGGTTACTCTCTTTGGAATCTCCTCTCCACTCTCGTTTTTCACCATCTGAATTCCCGACTTCTTCGGGACAACACGTAATGGGCTAACCCATTCGGAGTTGGAGATGGGATAAATGAACCATGCGTCGCACCATTTCATGATCTCTTTCTTGACAACTTCTCGTAATACCGGATTCAGCCTACGCTGAAACTCTCTGGAGGGTTTGTTGTCATGATCGAGATAGATATGATGCGAACACAAAGCAGGATTAATCCCACGGAGATCGGATACAGTCCACCCAATAGCCTTGCAGTTTCTTTCTAGAATCTCCATCATACGAGATTCTTGATCATCGGTCAAAGATGAGCTGATAATGACCGGAAACCGTTGATGTGGACCTGCAAGGAAAGCATACTTCATGTTTGGTGGCAAAGTTTTAAGTTTTGGCAAGGTAGTATCTGTATCTGCCGAAACATCCTCTGTATGTGTATGGGGATCTGTATCGGTTGTGGATTTGTCGGCATTCTGATTATCCACCATCTCTATGTGCTCTAGAGTCGAACTACAGAAGATGTTCAAGACATCATCCGACTCCTCAGAATGATCAGAAGAGAATAAGTCAGCTAGATAAAATTATGAATCATCTGAGATGGAGGAATTGTGTAGAGTTTCTGATTCTGAAAGATCTGCATTGATTTCATCAGAAATCTGATCCCTTTGCTTCTCATCATCCAGACTAAAATATAAGGTTCCATTGGAAGAATTACCCCCTCAGGTCTCGGACCCGTCCTCTGTCAAACATTCTTGGGTCTCTACCTGATATCTTTCAAGGTCGTCAAGACGGACCTCATCCATGTAATCACAAGAGGCTAAAGAACTCAGAAAATCCGAAGATGCATCACTGAAAGTGTTCGATTCTCTCGCCATCTCTATATGTACCTTTTCACCCTCAATGCAAAAAGATACCTTTCCTGTATCATAATCGAAGAGGGCCTTTGCGGTCTCCAGAAAAGGCCTCTCGAGAATGATCGGGGTAAGGTGTAACTGTGCAGGGCAATTCATATCAAGGACCGTAAAATCCACTGGAAATTGTAGACCCTGCACGGTTACGATAACGTTCCTAAGTATACCCTTAGGTCTCTTTACGGATCTATCAGCAAACTGAAGGATCGCTCGGGATTTGTAAAGAGGACCTAACTCGAGCTTCTCGAGTAAGGAAGCGGGTATTAGATTGATCGAAGAACCGTTATCTAATAGAGTGCGATCGAACTCGGTTTTTGCGATCTCGCATCTGACATAATGTGCACCTGAGTCTTTCTTCTTCTTTGGTAGCTTATTCTGTATCGTACAGGATGTAGCCTTAGTCAAAACATGTTTTTCTGTTCGGGATCTCTTTTTCCTACGCGTGGTGCATCTGTTTTTCAATTGATTCTTGAGCGTAGGAAATTGATCTAAGGCATCATGAAGAGGGATCTTCAGAAAGATGTGATCTTTGAGTAGTTTTTCAATCTGTGGAGATTCAAGATTATTTTTGATCTTTTTCTTTCCTTTTCCAAACAAAGCATCGGAAAAAGGAATAGAGTCAAAAGTCAGAAAATCAGGATTTTTATTCAAATTGGAATCAGCATTTACATCGAGAGTCTCAGAATTATTTACAAAACTCTCTAAAACAGGGGAAGAAATATTTTCGTCGGGGCTCTCTGCCTGATCTGGCGTGATGTCATCGTCTGAGTTGCCAGTGTCCATATCTGATGTGTTGGCATTGCTCCCGTCTCTTGAGTCTGCGTAAAGGTCCTCATCATCTTGCGGTTGCTCCTCCTCGGCTTCAGGATCATGATTCTGCCCGTGCTCCTCTAGTGCCCTCTCCTCTTCTCCAGCAGGTGCTTGCGGTGATCTACCGCTCCTGAAACGAATGAAGTTAGATAAAAATTCAGGAAACGAGATCTTACCTGTAGTATCTACCTGCTCTGGATGCCTCCTCTTGTTGTTCGGGTTCATCTGAGGCTGGTCTGGGAGAGTGGTCTTCGGCACGGTTAACTCGTCCAGACGACGGTTAACCTGCTCCATCTCTATCTTGTGCTCGATCTGGAGCGTACTCAGCATATCCATGATCTGGTTGAGCGCCTGGGCCTGTGAAGACATCTCCGGTTCGGTGTGGTGGCCCTGGCTTACTCCTCTCTCCTGTCTTGGCGTGAAATGCTGAGAGGTGGAAGGCTGGGAGTAGCGCTGAGGTGTGAAGGAAGACTGCTGCGGCTGCTGAAAAGAATGATTCTGTGAGTAGTGAGCAGGTTGCTGATATGAAGGCTGCGGTCTCTGGTGGTAGACATTCGGATGAGACTGCTGCGGCGTGAAGCTCTGGCGGTGCTGAAATTGCAGACGTCCATGCTGCGGATGACCGTACGGCTGCTGCGGCTGCTGATTCGGTATACTCGGTTGCTGCATCGGAGTATACCAAATCCCGTTGATCTCGAGAGTGGATTGCGAATCCACCTCCATCTCTACGGTGCTGGTGATCTGGCTGGGATTGGCATGAGACTGATCCTCGTGCCAATCGATCTGCGGAATCTCGGGCTCGCTCTGGATGTAGTGGATCTGACGGGTGGGTGGAGCGGGTGCGATCCTCCGTACTGGCTGCGTATTCGAAGAGGTCTGACTCTGCTGGTACTGGATCTGAAGATCAGCGACCTTCTTCGAGAGATCACTCAGCTGCTGGGGTAGAGATGAGAGTTTCTCCAACTCTCGCAGCGGCGGTAGGTCTTGGACCTGCTTATGAATCACGTCCACCAACGTCAATTTTTCGCTAATGAAGCCCATGTTGGTGTTGAATTCAGAGTCTGAGATATTCGCCACCTTGTGATGTTCTCGGTGATGTGGTGGCTGTGGGGCTTTCTGAAATGCCCGAGTAGAGTCTACAACTCTTGAGTTCTCGGCCATCCCTTCGAAGATGGCCCAAACTGACTCAGCATCCTTATTCAAATAGCTGCCGCCACATGCAGCACTGACTAGCCCCTGAACTTCCGGATGGAGTCCTCCGAAGTAATTCTGTACGAGCACCTTCATCGGGATCTCCTCCGTCAGGTCCTTAAATCGATCCCATGCCTCATGGAATGATTCGTGCGGCAGTTACGTAAAGTTGTAGATCTGGCTCCTCATCATGTTCGTCCTTCCCAGAGGAAAATACTTGCGCAGGAAGGTGGACTTCAGGTCGTCCCACGTGGAAATTTCTCTCCCCAGATGACTCAGCCAATAAATGGCCATACCGGCTAAGGCAAAGGGGAAAGCCTTGAGGCATACGACCTCTTGCGTTACTCCTGGATAAAAAGCTGTTCCGCAGATCATCTCAAACTATTGTAAAAACGTGAACGGCTCCTCTGTGGCATTCCCATAGTACATGGGAAGGAAGGAGATGAAGGACGGTCTGAGTTCATAAGTCCCTTGATTTGGCATTAGCCGAATCCAATGGTGAAGCGTTCGTGCGCCCGGGTCATACTCGTCCCGTAAAGTTACGGGAACCGCAGGCGGTAACTGGTTCCCGGCCCCTGCTCTTAGCACGGCTATTTCAGCCCGCAGTTCGGTCTGAACTCTATACTGTTCTCGAATCTGTAAATTCATCTGTTGTAATGTATCGAGAATGCATGTCGTGACATCTGCGTTCAGCTCCGGTCTTCCCTCCTGATGTTCCCTAGCTGGTGGCCTCTCGTCTGTTGCTGATCCTTTCCCGCGAGCCATCTAATCGTCTGTAAAGTAAAAACTCTCGTAAGAACTCAGCGAAAAGTACTCAGGAGATCTAGATGATGTATTGAGGCCAGGGTCTGCCTCAATAGTCTGGGCAGGAGGCGAGGGAGTCTGGGTCTGACACGCCTCGAGATCTGATGGGATCGGCTCGGGAAGAGGGTCATCCCAAGCCTGTGAAGACATATGCTCGACGGTGGACGGTCGAAAGCTCACAGAGTCTGAGACGAAAAGTCGTCGAGACGTCATCTTCGATGTCAAGAGAAGTTTCGGGAGAGCACGTTTACGATTCAAAATGAAAGAGAGAGAAGTGTGAAAGCCGCAGAAACTCATGCCCCGCAAACAAACACAAAGCAAACCCCGTTTTCACCAACTCAGCCCTGATGAAGACCGTAAGAGTTCGGTCTTTTTATCTTTTCGGTTTTAGGGTTGTGATTAGCAAACGTTTCGATTACGCGGGCTGAGCGAGCCAATAGGTGCTCGATAGTTTCCCCGAAACACTGGCCCGAATCCTTACAAGAGACCACTCGCACTCAGCCAGTATGGGAGTAAGTACGGACCGTTTCCGGCTACCCGTGTTACTTGAGGACGGAGCCTTGCGCAGTGTCCTCTAAACCTCCCACTCTGCTAAGTAAACCCGGACCTTTTCCGGCTACCCGAGCTTACCCACTGAGGAACAGTGATCAAATGTATGGACCCAGTAGTATCCCGCGAGAAATACGGGGTTTGGGCTCTATCCTTAAGTGTCGGCTCTCGAGCTCACGTACTCTGAGAAATGTGCGGGGGTTACTCTCCCCAAATCACTTGAGTCGATTTACGGCTTTAAGTCAGATAGATTTAGCAGTCCCGATTTTAGTTTTGTAATTTTTATGGTTTTTTCGGTCAACGTCTATTGATTTTTTTCTTTTTCTTTAAAAACCCTAAAGCATGCACCTAGGTTGCGAGTCCTAAGACTAACTACGCGGCACAAGCAGATGGAGTAAAAAAAACCTAAACAAGCATCTAGAAAAACCGCGGAAAGCCGATGAGCGATAAAAATCCGCGGTGGGTGCCCTGATCCTCGGATACACGGTATCCGACGAATCAGGCCCCGAAAAAAATGGGGGGGGGTTTGTTTATTATCTATTACAACTCTCTCCCTTTCTCTCTCTTTTACAGAAATTATACTAACTACTCTGCTCCTCTGCAGCCGACTCGTGAAGAAGGAGCCGGCCTCTGCTCTTTCAACTGGCTCAGCGTCCGAAGAAGCCGGTTGATCTTGCAGGCCCTGCAAAGATGGTTAGCAAGTAAAGCCGATCGAGAAAACCGAGAAAGTCGTAAGAATACGAAAAAGCAAAACACGAAAAAGTCGTACGAAAAATCGTACGAAAAATGAAACAAAGAGAAAAAAATAAAATCACGAAGAAATGAAAAATCAAAAAGAATCTAACGCCTCCCCGGCAACGGCGCCATTTTGATAAGGACAAAAATCGGTTTCGCGGCTTTTCGTTTTTATTAGAGAAGAAAAGAGCAACACTGTCGATGTAGCCAAAAAGCCGCGAAACAAAAATTCGATTTTTAAACCTATCAAACAATTTCGGTTTTCTTTCGGAAAACCGTCACTAATATTTAACCAGGCAAGTGTTCCTGGGTCGAACTCAAGGAGGCAGAATAAATTCCTTCAATTTTTATCTTTGTAATTTTATTTTTAATCTCTTCTCAAAGTTTTCAAGTAAAGAAACCCTTTTTTATTGGTTTTTATTTTTATTATTTTTATTTGATTTTATTATTTTCCAATTTTTATTTAATTTTCAAAAAGGGAGATTTTTCAAAAAGATTTATTTATTGTATAATAGGTGAATATTATATAGATGATGCAATATAGTAGAGTGATCGGGGTTCGAGCCGCGAGCTCGAACAACTCAAGAAAATAAAACAAAATGAAGTGTGATTCGACAAAATCAAAACACGTCGAAAACACGTCAAAATCCCACGAAAACTTTATACTAAGTAGTTGGGGTAGTTGTGTAACTACCCTCAAGAAACCGTCAAAGAACGAAGTCAGACGAAGTCGAAACAACCCCTACAGCCCAGGGGCATGAGCGCAAAAGAAAGCTAATTAAAATGTTCTCAAAAAGGTCCTCAGGGACTGTTCTGAAAGAAATATATACAAATATTTACATTTAGGTCCCTGCGAAGGGAAAAATGCAAATAGTAGAAACCTGGGGGCGGAACAAAATAACTGGAAGCTGTTGGGTCTAATAAGCAAATTTCCCACCGTTTCGCAATGGACGGCTGCGATTAGAAGTCGCGCGCGCCGATCGGATGCTTCAGCTTCTGCCACATGTCAGTCACCTGTGCCTCTGGTGTTCTTGAGCGGTTGGAGTCGCTGGTGACGAGGGTCCCTTCTCCGACTTTCTCCGATCAACTGATGACGACTTTGGCACACCTGCGGGGCCAGAGGGGTGGCTTCTCCACCCCTCGAGCTCGTCCGCTGAAGGATGGTGGCGGAAGATGCTCCGAGCGGCGGCGATGGTGCGGAGAATATGGTGGTCTCAGCTCCCTGGAGGTTGATCTCTGTTCTGGTGATGGAGCTTTGAGGTGGATTATGATGAAGAAGGTTAGCTTCCAAGCCTTGAGAATAGCTCCCAACTGATGTCTGATCTGCAAACACAAGATGTATGTGCTCGATTCGCTACGAATCGGCTTAAGTGTAAAGGATTTGCAAGATCAAAATTAGATAAAAACTTAGTTTCCAGACGAACTACCAGAAGCGTGAAGATGGCGATGGAATGATGATGCGATTCAAAATGATTCTAATCGAAAGGAATAGGAGAATTTGTTGTGTGCCTAAGCCAGATGATTAACCTATCTAAAGACGTAATTAGCGTCGCTAATCAATGCACGCGGATCGAGGCAAAATCACGAGAAGGTGAAGGAAGAGGTCTGGGGAAGTCAAGGTTTATTACCTGGACAATGTGCTCGACGGCGACCAAAGACCGGAGCTATACGCGGCGAAGCGCGGCGATGCAAGGCTGGGCTCGGCCTTGGAACGATCTCCGACGTCTCCTCCTCCTCGTTGGGTCGAGCACGGTGCTGTCACCACCTCCGGCTGGCCGAGACGAGGCTTGGAAGTAGGGGGTCGGGCTTCTGGAACTGGGGTGTTTCAGAGAGCTTCGAAAGTTAGTTGGCTATGGCGACCTTGAGGGGTATTTATAGGAAGATTGCTTGGGCTCCAAGCCTAGATCTAGGGCTGGCGAGGTAGCTGGTAGTTAGGAGAAGGGATCTGATGGTTGGGATCGGTCGGAAGGTTCGAGAGACGCGCAAGAAAATTAGTTGAAGGTGGCCGGTTGTTGCAGAAGTCGGCATACCAAATTCTTGGGGAAGAAGACCCATGTGCTGACAAGTGTCAGCACCTGGTTGGTCCAGAAGCGAAAATTCAAGGGAAAATAGATAATAAATAGTAAATAAACTTATTTTAAATAATTATAAATACAAAAAATGTAAATAAATTAATTTTCTAATTTATGGCATAAATACTTTTTATAAATAATAAATATTATTTAAAATAAAAAATTATATTAATAAATATGTATTTATAAATAGGTTTTAGATTTTTAATTTAATAAATAAATAAGTAAAAATTAATTTTATATTTTCTTAATTATTAGAATATTAAATAAGGTTTATACGAATTTTTATGGATTTTAATAAATTAATTTGCATATTTTAATAAATATGGTTAGTATCTAAGTAGGTCATTTATACCTATATTTTAGGTTTTTTTATTTTATTAAAATAATAAATAGTCTCCAAAAATTATGAAATAATTTATGGTGAAACTACAAGATCAGAAATAATTTAAAAATTATAAAATTAAGAAAATGATAAATAATGTGTGTTACAGAAAATAAATAGCCCAGAAACCCCGTTGTCTTTTGGTCCCAAAATCGACTTTTTGCAAACGGACTCCGAATTCGATGAAACCACTTTATTAATTAGAGAATATTATTTCATGAACTTTAAAGGTGAGTAGAGTGAAATTGGAGTTCGTATGAGGAAGTTTTGATGTTCGGAAGTTGAGATTTTGACAATTTCCAGGTTGAGTTTCTTGGCATATATACAGGGTAATATTTTTAACTTCTTTTTATATTTTTATATACATTTTTAGAAATAATTAGGAGAAGAGTTTAGTGAAAAATATGTTCATATGGATTAGTTAAAATTCTTTGAATTTTTGTATTTTTTGTATAAATAATGGAGAATGTATGGAGTGTGTATTAAATTATTTTTTTATGTTTTCTTTCCTTATCTCCCCCTACTTATTCGTTTGTCGACCAATCCATGCTGACTTGGTCTCGGGGGTTGGGTTATAAATATATCTTACAGCTATATTTATATTTTAAGTCATATTGTATATATATACATATATTCAATCTGCCTTTTTGTTCTTTTCTTTTTCTTTATTTATTTACATGATTTTAGTGGTTAAAAGTGAATATTTACACATGAATGGTGATTTGTTAAAAGATGAGAATTAATGGATATTTACATGTATTTGTTAAGGGTTTTAAGACAAAATGCGACAGAAAAGTCAATGAATCATGGATTCATCAGCCCCCTATACTTAAACTTTGCTAGTCCCTTAGCAAACACTTATTTTGAAAAAGTAAGTAAAAAAGAAATAAAGTTAGAATGAATTTGTTTTCCAAAACCAATTCATGAGAAAAGACAAAGGACAGAGCTCGATCGGGCATGAAACAAGCATTTTGTCGGAACCTTAACTAGGATTAGGATTTTATCCTCAACAGTCCTCAAGTTCCATAATCCTTACTCAAGATCACTTCATCGGCTAGTTCAGACTCACTTATTCATATCGCAAACTCTATCATCCTTGAAGTCAACTTGTACAATGTGTGAATTGATTTAGCTCTTCCTGCTTAGAGAACCGAAGAAACCGTCAATCCCGGCTATACACTCCTATGGCTTCCTCATCCCGCTACTCTTTCCTCGGGGAGGGAGGTATTCCCTTCTGAGTTCAGTTCTGCTATGTCCACAATCGAATATAGGGAGAAGTTAGAAGAATGAGAAAAGAAGTGGAGTGCGACCAGTGTAGACGCATCTCCTTGTGAAGCCCAACCGGTGTAGCTGAGTCTCCACTAAGATGTGCATGCATATTTGGTGGAAGCTTGGACCATTGTGGTCTTATTTGGTGGCTTCTGTATTGCTTTGACTTTGTAATTTGCTTGCACTGCATTCATCCTTTGTGCCTCGACGGATATAGCATCTTTTTAGTCCGTCCCTTTTTTGAGGTCTTAGAAAAATTGTGTCAGCAGATCCTTCCCTCATCCGAAGCAACTATCGCAACCCCAATCTCTCTCGTCTTTAGACGTCAATGCCGCAAAGATAAGGATAGAAACATATTACCAAGGTGTACTGCCCTTCGGGACTCCATGCGAGTCGAGCTAAGTGCAGAGTGCATGTGTTCAAGATTGGTTCACTGGTGTAAAGTTGTACGGATGACTCCAAATGGTCTACTTAAGCTCAGATGACTTGATTTCCGGAATATGATCTTACGGAACCCAAAGATTTTAAGTCACTAGACCTGAAGAGTCTAAATTTCAGTTCCTAATCAGGCTCCTTACAACGAGAGTTAAAGGTCGTAATCAAGCTCCATCCTTTAGACTAGACTCAGTCCTTAGTTCCAGAAATCAAACTTATTCTGAAAAATGCGAATGCAAATGCAACCATGTTTTTGTGAAGTGTATTTTCTGAATTTTACTCATTTTTATGGATTTTAAGGATTTTGTAATTTTTACGAATTTTAGGACTTTGTATTTTTTATGGATTTTATGATTTTTATAAACAAGATTTTATTCCTGAATTTTACAAGGTCTATTTTATTCGAGTTAAGTGTCTAATGTATTTTACAAATTTTATCTACAAAGTATTTTACAAGGGTTGAATGGTTTTTACACATGTTTTAATAAATAGGATTTTAACTAAGTATCATACATATTTTAAGTACAAATTTTAAATACAAATTTTAACAACAAGTTTTAAATACAAGTTTTAAGCTTATTTTAATTATTTACAAGGATTTTATAAATAATATATAAATAGAAGAGTGGATTTTAAACGAACCCATACCCACTTTTATGGATTTTATAGATATAGAAAATACATAAAAGTACGAGTTATGGACGAAAGTATATATACAATATATACGCACCCCCCTATACTTAGCTTGTGTTATGTCCTCATAGCGTCAAAAGAGAAAAAGGAGGACATAACTCGTGCTAAGTAAAAGTGGGTGAAAAAGGATATCGAATACAAGTCAGTCAACCCCCCCTATACTTACAATCAGGTCATCGTAAGTATCACGGGAGAGCAAAAAAGGGATGACTGAATGAAAAGAATAAATAATGAAAGTTCAAAAGGAAAAAGAATACGAAATCATCGAAATCACTCGGTCCCCCCTATACTTAGGATAAGGCATCCTAAGTATAGAAAAGAGTGTAGCCAAAAATTGGGGACCATTGATTCGTGAAAAAGAAAGGCTATACAAAAGAATCAGTACAAAAAATAAAACGTAAATCAGCGGGCAATCGGTCTCCCCTATACTTAGGATCTGGTATCCTAAGCATAGAAGACGAGCAAAAATGGGGACGATTGTGGTCTACGAAGAATATACAAGTGTTGTGAGTCTCTAGAAAAGAATGGCTCAAAAGAATTTGTACAGGAAGAAGTGAAGGAGTGATCATGATTCCTGTACAAAATAGATCACTTCAGTGCGGGCCAGATGATCAGTAGTTTCGATGAAGTGCTTCAGCATCTGCCCGTTAACCACAAACGGTTATCTGATTTCAACCAGGGTCATACTGGATTTTCTGCTTTTTATGTGTGTATTGATCCTTGGCTGAAAAAGTAGAGCCTCTTCTGTAAGTAAACTCTGTACATGGCATAGCTCTCTTTTTTGAAGTATGCGTCTTTGGAGTCGGACTACAGAAGGTTTCTATATGTGTAAGCATTACACCATCCGACTCTCTACGCTGAATAGACAGTATGATCTGTGTAATGTATTCGATGGACTCTTGTGCTGTAATATGTGTGCTTTCAATCTGCGGCACAGAGATATCTACTGCAGGTGACTGCTCATCTGAGTCTGATATGAACTCTGTCTCTGTATGTGAACAATCATCTGAAGAACTAGGTACCAAATGATCTACCCTATCCTCATGTAGGATATCTTGGGTATCAAAATAAACGCTCTCAAGATCAGGAAATTGTGTCTCATCTATGTTCCAGCAATCTTCTGCAAGACTGATATCCTCTGAAGTGAACGACAATACTGATCTAGGACTACTACATTATCTCTCCATCTCAATGTGTATCTCTCCGTTGTCTGTTCAGAATGATACTCTCCCAGCATCATAATCGAATAGTGCTCTTGCTGTCTGCAAGAAGGGCCTCCCGAGAATGATTGGAGCAAGGTGTAACTGTGTAGGGCATGTCATGTCTAGGACCGTAAAGTCCACGGGAAACTGCGAGCCCTGAACGGTCACGATAATGTTCCTCAGTACTCCTCGAGGTCTCTTTATAGATCGATCTGCAAATTGGAGTATCGCTCGTGATTTATAGAGAGGACCTAGCTTGAGCTTATCAAGCAAAGAGGATGGAAGTAAATTGATCGAGGAACCATTGTCTAAGAGAGTACGATTGAATGTAGTGTCTTCAATCTGACAGTTGACATAGTGAGCTCCCAAATCTTTCTTTTGCTTGGGTACCTTGTTCCGAATCGCACACTAAGTTGCCTTGGTCAATATATGTTTCTCAACTCGTGATCTTTTCTTCCTACATGTAGTACATTTGTTCCTCAACTGATTCTTGAGCGTAGGAAAATGATCCAAGGCATCGTGCAGTGGAATCTTCAAAAAAATGTGATCTTTCAGTAAACGTTCTGTTTCTGGAGTGACAACATTATTTTTTGTTTTTTTTCTTTCCTCTTCCAAACAAAGCATCAGGAAAAGGAACAATTTCAGGAGTTAGAGAATCAGAATTTTTATTCAATGAGGAATCAGCTTGTACATCGAGAGTTTCAGAATTATCTACAAAACTCTCTAAGACAGGGAAAGAGATATTTTTGTCGGGGCTCTCTGCCTGATCTGGCGTGATGTCATCGTCTGAGTCGCCAGTATCCATATCTTAAGTGTTGGCATTGCTCCCGTCTCTTGAATCTGCGTAATGGTCCTCATCCTCTTGCGGTTTCTCCTCCTCGGCTTCAGGATCATGGTTCTGCTCGTGCTCCTCTAATGCCCTCTCCTCTTCTCCAGTAGGTGCTTGTGGTGATCTACCGCTCCTGAGACGAATGAAGTTAGATAAAAATTCAGGAAACGAGATCTTACCTGTAGTATCTACCTGCTCTGGATGCCTCCTCTTGTTGTTCGGGTTCATCTGAGGCTGGGCTGGGAGAGTGGTCTTCGGCATGGTTAACTCGTCCAGACGACGGTTAACCTGCTCCATCTCTGTCTTGTGCGCTATCTGGAGCGTACTCAGCATATCCATGATCTGGTTGAGCGCCTGGGCCTGTGAAGACATCTCCGGTTCGGTGTGGTGGCTCTGGCTTGCTCCTCTCTCCTGCCTTGGCGTGAAATGCTGAGAGGTGGAAGGTTGGGAGTAGCGCTGAGGTGTGGAGGAAGACTGTTGCGGCTGCTGAAAAGGATAATTCGGTGAAAACTGAGCAGGGTGTTGATATGAAGGCTGCGGTCTCTGATGGTAGGCATTCGGATGAGACTGCTGCGGCGTGAAGCTCTGGCGGTGCTGAAATTGCGGACGTCCATGCTGCGGATGACCGTACGGCTGCTGCGGCTGCTGATTCGGTATACTTGGTTGCTGCATCGGAGTATACTAAATCCCGTTGATCTCGAGAGTGGATTGCGACTCCACTTCCATCTCTACGGTGCTGGTGATCTGGCAGGGATTGGCATGAGACTGATCCTTGTGCCAATCGATCTGCGGAATCTCGGGCTCGCTCTGGATGTAGTGGATCTGACGGGTGGGTGGAGCGGGTGTGATCCTCCGTACTGGTTGTGCATTCGAAGAAATCTGGCTCTATTGGTACTGAATCTGAAGATCAGTGACTTTCTTCGAAAGATCACTCAGCTGCTGAGGTAGAGATGAGAGTTTCTCCAACTCTCGCAGCAGCTGTAGGTCTTGGACCTGCTTGTGAATCACATCCACCAACGTTAATTTTTCACTAATAAATCCCATGTTGGTGTTGGATTCAGAGTGCGAGATGTTCGCCACCTTGTAATGTTCTCGGTGATGTGGTGGCTGCGGGGCTTTCTGAAATGCCCGAGTAGAGTCTACAACTCTCGAGTTCTCGGCCATCCCTTCGAAGATGGCCCAGACAGACTCGACATCCTTATTCAAATAGCTGCCGCCACATGCGGCACTCATGAGCCCCTATACTTCCGGCTGGAGTCCTCCGAAGTAGTTCTGTACGAGCACCTTCATCGGGATCTCATGATGCGGGCATCTCTCTGTCATGTCCTTGAATCGATCCCATGCCTCATGGAATGATTCGTGCGGCAGATGTGTAAAGTTGGAGATCTGGCTCCTCATCATGTTCATCCTTCCCAGAGGAAAATACTTGCGCAGGAAGGTGGACTTCAGGTCGTCCCACGTAGAAATTTCTCTCCCTAGATGACTCAGCCAATAAAGTGCCTTATCGGCTAAGGCAAAGGGGAAAGCCTTGAGGCGTACGGCCTCCTGCGTTACTCCTGGATAACAAGCCATTCTGCAGATCATCTCAAACTGCTGTAAAAACGTGACGGCTCCTCTGCGGCATTCACATAGTACTTGGGAAGCAAGGAGATGAAGGACGGTCTGAGTTCATATGGCCCTTGATTCGGCAGTAGCCGAATCCAATGGTGAAGCGTTCGTGCGCCCGGGTCATACTCGTCCTGTAAAGTTGCGGGAACCGCAGGCGGTAACTGGTTCTCGGCCCCAGCTCTTAGTGCGGCTATTTCAGCCCGCAGTTCGGTCTGAACTCTATATTGTTCTCGAATCTGTAAATTCTTCTGCTGTAATGTATCGAGAATGTCTGTTGTGACATCTACGTTCAGCTCTGGTCTTCCCTCCTGATGTTCCCCAGCTGGTGGCCTCTCGTCTGCTGCTGGTCCTTTCCCGCGAGCCATCTAATCATCTGTAAAGTAAAAACTCTCGTAAGAACTCAGCGAAAAGTACTCAGGAGATCTAGATGATGTATTGAGGCCAGGGTCTGCCTCAATAGTCTGGCCAGGAGGCGAGGGAGTCTGGGTCTGACTCGCCTCGAGATCTGATGGGATCGGCTCGGGAAGAGGTTCATCCCGAGCCTGTGAAGACATACGCTCAACGGTGGACGGTCGAAAGCTCACAGAGTCTGAGCCGAAAAGCCGTCGAGACGTCATCGTCGATGTCAAGAAAAGTTTCGAGGGAGCACGTTTACGATTCAAAATGAAAGAGAGAGAAGTGCGAAAGCCGCAGAAACTCACGCCCCGCAAACAAACACAAAGCAAACGCCGTTTTCACCAACTCAACCCTGATGAAGACCGTAAGAGTTCGGTCTTTTTATCTTTTCGGTTTTAGGGTTGTGATTAGCAAACATTTCGATTACGCGGGCTGAGCGAGCCAATAGGTGCCCGATAGTTTCCCCGAAACACTAGCTCGAATCCTTACAAGAGACCGCTCGCACTCAGCCAGTATGGGAGTAAGTACGGACCATTTCTGGCTACCTGTGTTACTTGAGGATGGAGCCTTGCGCAGTGTCCTCTAAACCTCCCACTCTGTTAAGTAAACCCGGACCGTTTCCGGCTACCCGTGCTTACCCACTGAGGAACAGTGATCAAATGTATGGACCCAGTAGTATCCCGCGAGAAATACGGGGTTTGGGCTCTATCCTTAAGTGTCGGCTCTTGAGCTCGCGCACTCTGAGAAATGTGCGGGGGTTACTCTCCCCAAATCACTTGAGTCGATTTACGGCTTTAAGTCAGATAGATTTAGTAGTCCCGATTTTAGTTTTGTAATTTTTATGGTTTTTTCAGTCAACGTCTATTGATTTTTTTTCTTTTTATTTAAAAACCTTAAAGCATGCACCTAGGTTGCGAGTCCTAAGACTAACTACGCGGCACAAGCAGATAGAGTAAAAAAACTAAACAAGCATCTAGAAAAACCGCGGAAAGCCGATGAGCGATAAAAAGCCGCGGTGGGTGCCCTGATCCTCGGATACACGGTATCCGGCGAATCAGGCCCCGAAAAAAATGGGGGGGGGGGGGTTTGTTTATTATCTATTACAACTCTTTCCCTTTCTCTCTCTTTTACAGAAATTATACTAACTACTCTGCTCCTCTGCAGCCGACTCGTGAAGAAGGAGCCGGCCTCTGCTCTTTCAACTGGCTCGGCTTCCGAAGAAGCCGGTTGATCCTGCGGGCCCTGCAAAGATGGTTAGCAAGTAAAGACGATCGAGAAAACCGAGAAAGCTGTAAGAAGACGAAAAAGCAAAACACGAAAAAGTCGTACGAAAAACCGTACGAAAAACGAAACAAAGAGAAGAAAAAAATAAAATCACGAAGAAATGAAAAATCAAAAAGAATCTAACGCCTCCCCAGCAACGGCGCCATTTTGATAAGGACAAAAATCGGTTTCGCAGCTTTTCATTTTTATTAGAGAAGAAAAGAGCAACACTGTCGATGTAGCCAAAAAGCCGCGAAACAAAAATTCGATTTTTAAACCTATCAAACAATTTCAATTTTCTTTCGGAAAACCGTCACTAATATTTAACCAGGCAAGTGTTCTTGGGTCGAACTCAAGGAGGCAGAATAAATTCCTTCGATTTTTATCTTTGTAATTTTATTTTTAATCTCTTCTCAAAGTTATCAAGTAAAGAAACCCTTTTTTATTGGTTTTTATTTTTATTATTTTTATTTGATTTTATTATTTTCCAATTTTTATTTAATTTTCAAAAAGGGAGATTTTTCAAAAAGATTTATTTATTGTATAATAGGTGAATATTATATAGATGATGCAATATAGTAGAGTGATCGGGGTTCGAGCCGCGAGCTCGAACAACTCAAGAAAATAAAACAAAATGAAGTGTGATTCGACAAAATCAAAACACGTCGAAAACACGTCAAAATCCCACGAAAACTTTATACTAAGTAGTTGGGGTAGTTGTGTAACTACCCTCAAGAAACCGTCAAAGAACGAAGTCAGACGAAGTCGAAACAACCCCTACAGCCCCGGGGCATGAGCGCAAAAGAAAGCTAATTAAAATGTTCTCAAAAAGGTCCTCAGGGACTGTTCTGAAAGAAATATATACAAATCTTTACATTTAGGTCCCTGCAGAGGGACCTAAATGCAAATAGTAGAAACCTGGGGGGCGGAACAAAATAACTGGAAGCTGCTGGGTCTAATAAGCAAATTTCCCACCATTTCGCAATGGACGGTTGCGATTAGAACTCGTGCGCGCCGATCGGATGCTTCAGCTTCTACCACATGTCAGTCACCTGTGCCTCTGGTGTTCTTGAGCGGTTGGAGTCGCTGGTGACGAGGGTCCCTTCTCTGACTTTCTCCGATCAACTGATGACGACTTTGACACACCTGCGGGGCCAGAGGGGTGGCTCCTCCACCCCTCGAGCTCGCTCGCTGAAGGATGGTGACGGAAGATGCTCCGAGCGGCGGCGATGGTGCGAAGAAGATGGTGGTCTCAGCTCCCTGGAGGTTGATCTCTGTTCTGACGATGGAGCTTTGAGGCGGATTATGATGAAGAAGGTTAGCTTCCAAGCCTTGAGAATAGCTCCCAACTGATGTCTGATCTGCAAACACAAGATGTATGTGCTCGATTCGCTAGGAATCGGCTTAAGTGTAAAGGATTCGCAAGATCAAAATTAGATAAAAACTTAGTTTCCAGACGAACTACCAGAAGCGTGAATATGGCGATGGAATGATGATGCGATTCGAAATGATTCTAATCGAAAGGAATAGGAGAATTTGTTGCACGCCTAAGCCAGTTGATTAACCTATCTAAAGACGTAATTAGCGTCACTAATCGACGCACGCGGATCGAGGCAAAATCACGAGAAGGTGAAGGAAGAGGTCTGGGGAAGTCAAGGTTTATTACCTGGACAAAGTGCTCGACGGCGACCAAAGACCAGAGCTATACGCGGCGAAGCGCGGCGATGCAAGGCTGGGCTCGGCCTTGGAACGATCTCCGACGTCTTCTCCTCCTCGCTGGGTCGAGCACAGTGCTGTCACCACCTCCGGCTGGCCGAGACGAGGCTTGGAAGTAGGGGGTCGGGCTTCTGGAACTGGGGTGTTTTAGAGAGCTTCAAAAGTTAACTTGGTTATGGCGACCTTGAGGGGTATTTATAGCGAGTTTGCTTGGGCTCCAATCCTAGATCTAGGGCTGGCGAGGTAGCTGGTTGTTAGGAGAAGGAGATCGAGGGTCGAGATCGGTCGGAAGGTTCTGGAGTGGTGTGGGATAAATGGCTGAAGGTGTCCGGTCAGAGCAGACGAGTGGAACAGATTCTTGGGGAAGAAGGCCCTAGGTGCTGACAAGTGTCAGCACCTGGTTGGCCCAGAGCTGAAATTCCTTATAAAATCATTAATAAATATTAAATAAACTTATTTTAAATAACTATAAATACAAGAAATGTAAATAAATTAATTTTCTAATTTATGGCATAAATACTTTTTATAAATAATAATTATTATTTAAAATATAAATATTATATTAATAAATAGGTATTTATAAATAGGTTTTAGATTTTTAATTTAATAAATAAATAAGTAAGAATTAATTTTACATTTTCTTAATTATTAGAATATTAAATAAGGTTTATATGACTTTTTATGGATTTTAATGAGTTAATTTACATATTTTAATAAATAAGGTTAGTATCTAAGTAGGTCATTTATACCTGTATTTTGGGGTTTTTTGATTTTATTAAAATAATAAATAGTATCCAAAAAATATGAAATAATATATGTTGAAAGTACAAGATCATGAAATAATTTAAAAATTATAAAATTAAGAAAATGATAAATAATGTGTGTTACATAAAATAAATAGCCCAGAAACCCCGTTGTCTTTTGGTCCCAAAACCGACTTTTTGCAAACGGACTCCGAATTCGATGAAACCACCTTTATTAATGAGAGAATATTATTTCATGAACTTTAAAGGTGAGTAGAGTGAAATTGGAGTTTGTATGAGGAAGTTATGATGTTCGGAAGTTGAGATTTTGACAATTTCCAGGCTGAGTTTCTTGGCATAAATACAGGGTAATATTTTTAAATTATTTTTATATTTTTATATACATTTTTAGGAATAATTAGGAAAAGGATTTGGTGAAAAATATGTTCATATGGATTAATTAAAATTCTTTGAAGTTTTGTATTTATTTTATAAATAGTGAAAGATGTATATGTGTGTGTTAAATTATTTTTCTCTGGTTTTCTTTCCTTATCTCCCCCTATTTTTTTTGGTTTGTCGACCAATCCATGCTGACTTGGTCTCGGGGGTTGAGCTATAAATATATCTTACAACTATATTTATATTTAAGTCATATTGTATATATATACATATATTCAATCTGCCTTTTTGTTTCTTTTCTTGTTCTTTATTTATTTACATGATTTTAGTGGTTAAAAGTGAATATTACACATGAATGGTGATTTGTTAAAAGATGAGAATTAATGAATATTTACATGTATTTGTTAAGGGTTTTAAGACAAAATGCGACAGAAAAGTTAATGAATCATGGATTCATTAGTACACCCACGGTCGTCCCGCCGGCAGCCCTGCTCCTTGAGCTCTCTCGGGTATAAGAGTTGCTTCCTTTTAGTCTTTTTAGGTCTATTTTAATTCCAGATTTTCAAGGCCGTATTTAGTTTAGCTTGTAGATCTTAGCTGTAGCCCAGAAAATCTGATCCGTAGTTCACCGGAGTCGAGCTCCAGTGAGCTCCTCTACGCTTGATCATATGATCCCCGACTCCACGTTCGCCCTCATTTCGTTCCCCTTCCGCTTCCCTACATCCCAAGCACCCTTGCTCGCTCAGATCCCAAGTGGATCTGGAGTTCAACTTCTCCACTTCCGCCCTTCGTTGGAGGAGCTCCGCCCGAGCCATTTCCCGTCCAATTCGACTAATAAGAGCCCCAGGACCTTTGTGGTGTTGTGCTTGAGCCTCTTGCAGGTACCTGGAGGGCCAAAGGACTCCAAACGGAGTCGATTTTGCTGAAGATCAGGTACCTAGAGCTCCACATCTTCTTTAACACCATGTGACCACGCCGGAGCGCCAGGTGCTCTATTGAAGGTACCATTTGACGCGAAGGACCACCAGGAACAAGAAGAGTCCCTCGACGGACGGAATAGAGGTCAGAGGAGCCCGCAACAATCGATCAAAACTCACTAGCGGCGAGTTTCTTCCTAGTTCTTCCAACAACCGTCTCCACCATCCGATCAAGATCCGTGCCCAAAATGTAGCAGACGTTGTTGGATGCAGAGCCCCAGAGCCATCAGATCTTGCCCAGAGATCTAATCTTGGCCGTCCAACGATGAAGCGTCATCGTGCGATGAGGCGCTGCCACATGGATAAGTAGATGGCATCTTGTTGTCCATCAGCGCCTATGTTGGGGTAATTTACATACTCAGTCTCACTTTTTTATCTTTAATAATTAGTCATGTAAGTAAGTTATAACGTGTAAAATAAATTGGACATTTTGTACATGGACCATTGTACTTAATGTATTTACATTGTGGTCCAGTCCAGCTCAGCTCACATGTCGTCGCGCGTGAGCTAGGCAAATTGCAGGGACACCCCTATGAGTTGTTGTATTTATTTATTAGTCCTATAAAATGACATTTACGTTGTATTTTTTGTAAAAATTACTGAAAGGCCCATAAACTTTTGCATATTTACATTTTGGTCCTTCCTAGGCATGTCTCGTGTAGTTCCACATGATGGGCTTTTTGCATGAATACCCTGGCGGGTTTTGTAATTGTGAAATGATCTTTAAACATTAAATAAATGTTTTATTATGTTGGCAAATTTGCACCTGTGCCCTTGATGTTTATTTTATTTGCATTTATGCCCATGCCAGGACACTTAATTTTTTTCATGTTCTTAAAATTTTATATATAGCTAATATGCTCCTAAAAATCCATAAAAGTAGGGTTAGATGCTTCATGCCATGTACTTTCATGCCCTTATTTTTATTTATCATTTTACGCATTTAATCTATTTATTAAAAATGAAAAGTGGTTATATATTCTCTGTTTAACTTATAAAATACCAAAAATATAAAAATGACCCTAAAATTCCAAAAAAATACATATAATATATTTTATCCTATTTTAGTTTCAGACCAAAAATCACAAAAATGGAAAAACAAAAGGCCTAAAAATTGAAAACCCTTAAAATCCTCCATAAAAATCTAAAAATTATTTAAGAATTCAAAAATATGTTTTTCTATTTTATAATTTCATTTATATCAATATTTATATATTAAAATTGATTTGGGTAATTTTGGGACTCGTTTACTATTTTTCATAACCAAATCAATTTTGGAATGAATATTTAACCCCTTATTGGGGATATTTCTGACTTTAAAAATGCATAAAAAATAGCAAAACTTTCTGGAAAATTACAAAAACATTAAAAAAATATGAAAAACCCAAAAACAATGTAGTTTCTAGATTTCTTTTCTATATTTAATAGTATTTATAAATATACGATTATATATTGTATATATAAATCCTTATATGTGTGTATTGTTTATATAAAAACAAAAGGTAACATAAAAATAAGAAAAAGAAATGAAAAAGAAATATAAAAATTGGAAAATTAAAATCAAATACAAAAATATAAATAAAAATAAAAATAAAAAACATAAAATTGAACACCCACAAAAAATGAAAAAAAAAGATCTATACAAGATGAATGACTTGGTTTGTACATAAAATACCATAGGATACATGTATTGCTCTCTGTGGTTCGACCTCTACATGCTTATTCAATATGCATTTTATGGTAGAGAAAATAAATTTTAACCTCATTTGTACTATGCATTACCTTTATTTATATTGTGGATTAATTGATGATCAATCGGGGATTTCATTTGAGGTCACATCAGCGACTGTCTGTACGCCTTGTGGATTGACACGACTTCGGCCAAATTCTTGGTTATCAGATGGTGCCATTGCCGGGGATCAATGAGCGTAGCCTAGTTGTATAAGTGATTTTTGCATAGTCATTTATTTGATCCATTGATTCATTATTGTAGATATTTATTGATTTATTTCCAATTAATTCTTTGATTATTGTTGTAAATCTATTTATTTAATTGCACGTACTAATGACATCTTTTTGTGACTTTGTTGTGAGGGCCCGCCACACAAGGATGGCTTTCTAGAAAGACGATGCAGCCAAGCTTGGAGGAGGTTGGTCTTCTCTCTATGACCAGCTAGAGAGGGCACCAAGAAAGCAAGGAGAAGAGATTAGCTTAGAATTAAAAAATAAAAAATATTTATTTATGCAATTTTTGGTGAGAGAGACAATTTTGGCATGTAAATTAACTCGGACTCTACTCTCCACAATGAGGTCTAGTGCCCGGGTGTCTGTTCACCTGGGGGCCTCGTCGCAGTATTCCGTGGTTTCTCGCCTTCTTTATATTTGTTTTGTGTGCATGGAGCCACTAGACTTAGGTTGTTGACTCGGTAACTAGGTCCAAACCCTAATAAGAATGCATGTTCCTATAGTCTCTTACGTATGGATCTAATCAGATTAATAATGTTAGTAATTCAGATCTGAGATCGCATGCCAGTAGAGGTCGTATACAGCGCGTGAAGGACCCGTTGTGCTGGGCACCAATCAGTATTAGAGACCGGACCTTGGTCTTGTTTCTGAATAACTAACAATTGGTTCTTCATGATTAATAGCAGCTACTGTTTAGGACGATTTTGTCAATTTCAAACCACCATGTAGATAGGTTTAAAAATTCTGTTTTGCATACCGCATAGAGAGAGCTGGGAAGCATTATAAGTCCTCTAACTCAGCATGCATCATTAGGTTCAATGGTGAGTTTTCCATCATTGAATCGACTTGCACGGCTTTTTCGCTATCTCCCTCTGATTTTGAGCACCTAGGACTTAAATGAGAATCTACAAAAATGTTAGGCGCTTGTATGAAAATAAACTCAAAAAAAATGATAACCCAAAAATTAAAACAAGGGGATTGCTAAAATAAACTTTGACCTTAAATAAAATCTGTAATGGACTATCATTTTCTTGGGTTCATAAAGCCCTCAATGTTTTAAGGTACCTTAGGAGGGGACTAAAACCCCTCCTATGAGCGAGGCACGACCCGCTAAGGATTAGAGCCAAAATCCCAGTCTGTAACTGCCTTGTATATCACCTGGATTTCTGAAGTAATGGTGCTTCTATCGTATGTGACCGAGTAGGACCTTGTCAACGATGGTGTTCCCGCCTTGTGTGGAACATCGACATGGTCTGAAGTATTGAGCATAAGCCATGCTTTCACAGGGGTGTCTGTCTCATCGGTTTGCGTCCGAGTAGGTTCTTACACGCTCATGGGTGATTCTATTGTGAGCGAGAACTGAAGTAGAGGTTTTGCCTATCGGCTTCCTCTCTCTATTTATTTGGTTGAGTAGGGATCCATAAAGGGTTACAAGGACCTCAAAAAGTGCAGACTATAGGTAGAAAGGAGGAGGACAAGTACGGGATACTCTTCTGGCAGTACTCTCGCCTATAAGGTTAGCGTGCTAAGGACTTGTTATAAGATATACCTGAAATAACAAATCTCAAATTAAAAAGATAATAAATAGTCGAACCTTCACGTATTCACATGGCGTGAGTTAATGAACCCAATTTTGTATTGTATTTGGATGGATCTATATTACGGCTCGAAATTGGAGTGTAAAATAGTAGAAAGGCTCGACTACTGTTTTACACTCCAATTTGTTCCTTGATCATCGTCGTATCTTTCTTCCAGCATCTATCATTCTCTTGCTTCGCGATGTCGATCCATGGATGGTTTAGTCGGCACCCTGCCGACACTTATATCGATTCCATGGACTCGACCTCATCAATAATTCGAGGCGACTCCTGAGAACCCAATCCGGACCTTGCGGGTCGATCTCCAGACTCCTCGTCTTCTACCTCTCCTTTTGACCACCCAATAAACCGGGATTGCTCTTGTCCCACCTTCGCCGTTGTAGATGGAAGTCGATTACAGTCCATATCCTTTTTCATTCACAACACTTTGGGATTGACCTTAATTCCATATTCATCTTCGTAGTTGGGATTCAATTACAAGAAGGTCTGATTGGGGATTTTCACATTGCAGATAGAAGACATCCCCAATCCTGGATCCCAACGAATTCATCTCTTCAGTTTCAGACCCCGAGATGGCACCTCAAGGAAGAGGAAAGGGTCAGCAGCCTCCCCAACCTGAGCAAGGAAAGATGCCTGATCAAAATCAGGTGAAAGCACAATTATTGGCATCTATCCAAGCCATCCAGTAGCAACTGACAAAGTAGGCCCTAGCACGGACTGTGTTCCAGGATATGTTGAATGATGTCATGAACAGACAAGGAGGAGGAGGTGATGATGGACCTCGTGAAAATCCAGACGAGGAAGAGCTTGAACAAGGAAGGCCGAAACCTACGTTGAAAGAGACATACAACCCTGGAGACAGCCAGATGACCGAGTGGATTCGCATACCACCGGTGCATGCTCACTTTGAGCTAAAGCCTCAATTCCTTGCTCTTCTTCCCTCTTTCCATAGGAATGCCAATGAAGAGCCTTACATTCATCTCCAGCAATTTTCACGCATCTGTCGTACTACTCACTACCGCAATGTACCTTTGGACGTAGTGAAGATGATGGTGTTCCCCTTTAGTCTACAAGACAAGGCCCTCAACTGGGTCAACCATTTGGGGAAGGTCGTGACAACTTGGGAGGAGCTGAAGTCCACCTTCTTGCACAAATTCTACCAGCTCAGTTGGCTCAACCAGATGCGAGCCAGAATTAGCAACTTCTCTCAGGGAGCACATGAGAGTATTCACGAAGCCTGGGAGAGATTCACATATCTGCAGGAGAAATGCCTCCATCATGAAATTCTGAGGACCAGTTTGGTCCAACACTTTTTCGGGGGCATGAATATAGAGAGTCAAAGGCTCACTGATGCAGCCTGTGGGGGCTAACACTTTAACAAGGATGAAGACATAGTATGGCAGATCTTTAAGGAAATGGCCGAAGGTGAGGCCGCCCTGTCTTCATCCAAAGCATATCAAAAGCAACCCCAGATCCCCCATAAGCAAGTTCACATGGCAGCGTCCCGTGAGGCGGAGAGAGATGAGAGCTCCAATCTTAGCATCATTGGGGGCCATCTCTCAAAAGTTGATATCATTGAGAAACGATCGCATGATCTCGAGAAACTCGTTGTGATCTAAAAGAGGACACAGAATCTCGACAAGCTGGACCAGGTCACCAAGCAGTTGGAACTGTTGGTGGGCACCATCAGTTCTATCCAGTCAGTGATACCATCAACAGAAGCTCCAGCTGAGAAGAAGGGCGCTCCATCACCGCCACATCAACCTCAGTCGAGCCACCAGCCACCAGCAGTCTAGCACGTATATTACGTGTAGGCACCCGATCAGGGCCAACCGCAGTAGCAGATGGTCATTTACCAACCTGAAATTCCTTCCATCATCTGATCCAGCCTTCCCGCCACCACCCTTGATCCAAGAAGTCAATGGTATATGGAGCAATGATGCACAGTTGGCTCATCCTACCGTACACCCCCAAGGCCAGCAACAAGCCAACCAGCAGTACTACCAACCGCACGGTGGTTGTTTTGGGCAGTCCTCGCAACCCCCCACCTCAGTATCATCAGCCTCCGCAATACAACAACCAATGGAGACAGAATCAGCACTACCAGCAGCCGCGGTACCGACATCCACACCCATACCACCAGTATGCGGCTACACCACCTTCTCAATATCAGCAATATCCTCTGCCTCCTTACCATCAATATCAGCTTCCTCCACCACCTCAGCACCACCAGCAGTCGTCGCCTCCATTCCCAAACACGCAATAACTGTGTGGTCTGTACGCTGAACCTTCAGAGATGAGTCCCATGAACCTAACCCTTGACTTCCTGGCCCAGCTCGTCAAAGGCATCTCAAACATGATAAAGAACCTCGATGACCTGACCGTCACGAAAACTACCATTCTGGCGCAGGTCGAAGCCAACCCCAATAGCTTTAAGAGAAAGGAGTAGGTAGAATGTGATGTCCAATCTATGCCTACAGAGTCATATAGTTGTACTATTGCTTTATCTAATGTTGTAACTCTTAGGAGCGGTAGGGCCTTACCTCCACCTGCCACCAACAAGGAGAATAATAAAGCTTCAGGTGAACCGTCATTTTCTGGATCAACTGTGCCAACTACAGGGGCGAGTGAGGAAGAAGAAGGAGGAGGAGCCATTCCAGCTGCCACTCACCACTATCTCCATCGTCAAAAGAACAAAAAATCAGAAAAATCCAAAAGAACAAAAAGAAGATCATCGCCAAAGCGAAGCTGTGCCGGCTATGGAGGAGCCGCCAGCAGCAGCCGATCCTACGCCAGTTGATGGAGCAGAGGCCCCACTTTTGCTTGTCCACCTACAACAGAATCTTCACTTCCAGATTGTACACCTTTTGTGATCCGTATGTACAAGATATTGTGGACAAGAATTTTGTTGTAAATAAGAACTCTGTTTCTGATTTCAGTACTGTACATATTCCTTTTCCTGATGAAATAGAAAAATCCAAAAATTTGCAAAAAGAAAAAGTGCATTATCTGATCATGGAGTTGTGGACATTGTTAATAATTTTACTATTGAGATTCCATTAATAAAGGCCATGGAGTACATGCCAGTTGTGAAGAAAGTTTGAAAGAGGCATGTACGAGCAAGTGTCGCCCAACACGAAACAACATACGTCGGCAAGTTGAGAAACATGTTCTCACTATGGTCATTGTTGCAGCCATCAACAACCTCCCACAGAAGAAGCAGGATAAAGGAGCTCCTCTAATCAGTCGCAAGATGTTTGATCAAGTCTTCGAGCGCACTCTGCTTGACAACAGATCTTCATTAACCTTCTGCACTCGTCAATATTGAAAGAATTTGGGATAGGCCCTCTAAAATAGACATGAATGATCCTTCAGTTTGCGAATCGATCTATCAAGCGACCTAGAGGTCTTTTGGAGGACGTTGTGGTGAAGGTGCGGGAAATGCAGTTTCAGTTGATTTTGTAGTCCTTGATATGGATTCATCCATGCCCTTACTCCATACCCCTATCATCCTTGGCCGGCCATTCTTGCGCACTTCAGAAGTCGTGGTTGACTATGGGTCTGGCAAGATCACCTTCAGCTTGGGCAACAACAGAATCACCATAGACATGATCGATGAGCCCAAAGTCGTAACTGATAAAGGACAAGACCGTGACTTCATTGCGGAAATCATAGATACACAATTCTCATTGAACGATCCTTAGACACAGGAATTCCTCTCTTTCGAGGAGGACCTAGAAAGCACAGTCGATGCAGGCTCTGAGGACATTTAGGAGATAGAGTCAAACTTACTGATGCAGCTCTTCAACACCAATGATTCAATCCAGTCTGAACATTGCATCGCAAATCCGTTCGGCACATTCTCAAAATCTCAATAAAATACTGAGGTCAGCAGCTCTGCAAAAGTTCAAGCAACACATCCTCCCACCAGTACTGTTTCCGAAGTAACTGATAAGTTGGCCAGATCAGAACCTGAACTCAAGCCACTTCCAGCAGGCCTAAAGTATGCTTTCCTTGTGGGTGCAGAAAACATGTATCTGGTCATCATCAGCATCAAGCTGACCCCGGAGCAAGAATCTCAACTTCTCGAGGTTCTAGAGAAAAATCGCAAGGCACTTGGTTGGCATGTATCAGATCTCCGTGAGATAAATCCTGCGTTGTGTTCACACCACATTTACCTAGAAGAAGATGCTAAGCCATCCCACGAATTTCAAAGAAGATTGAACCCAATCTAAAGGACGCCGTCATGAAAGAAATCATGAAATGGTGTGACGCGTGCTTCATTTATCCCATCTCCGATTCAAAATGGGTAAGCCCCTTGCCTTTGTTCCAAAGAAGTCAGGGCTTATTGTGGTTACAAATGACAGAGGAGAGGAGATATCTACTCGGGTACCGACATACCAGCATGTATGTGTTGACTACCGCCGTCTAAATGCAGCAACTAAGAAGAACCACTTCCCCATGCCATTCATTGATCAGGTTTTGGAAAGACTAGCTGGCAAGGAGTTCTTCTGCTTTCTGTAGGAGTACTCCGGGTACAACCAAGTGGCAATAACCCCTGAAGATCAAGAGAAGACAACCTATACTTACCTTTTTGTCACATATGCTTTCAGGAGAATGCCCTTTGGATTGTGCAATGCACCAGCGACATTCCAAAGATGCATGCTTGTCGTCTTTGTCGAGATGGTAGGAGGTTTTCTCGAGGAGTTTATGGACGACTTCTCCATCTATGGTGATAGCTTCGATTCGTGTCTTAAGCACATGGACAGAGTACTTCAGAAATGTCGTGAAGTCAATCTAGTGCTATCATGGGAAAAGAACCACTTCATGATCATAGAAGGGATTGTGCTGGGTCACATCATATCCGAACGTGGCATGGAAGTCAACCCGGCAAAGGTGGATGTGATTATCAATATTGAGCCGCCTCAGACAATTAAGAATGTGAGGTCATTCCTAGGGCATGTGGGATTCTACAGAAGATTCATCTGTGATTTCAGTCGTATTGCCCGACCTCTTACAGAACTGTTATGTAAGGAGAATGAGTTTAATGTGGATCAACAAGTTCTCCTTTCATTTAATCAACTGAAGGAGCTAATCACCCAAGCTCCAATACTACAACCACCGGATTGATCTATCCCTTTTGAGATCATGACGGATGCATCAGACTTTGCAGTTGGAGCTGTGTTAGGACAGAGGAAAGACAAGGTGCCCTATGCCGTTCATTACGCCAGCATAACATTAGATGAAGCTCAAAGAAATTATAAGGTTATAGAGAAAGAATTGTTGGTTGTGGTATTCGCCCTTAAGAAGTTCAGATCCTACCTACGTGGATCGAAAGTCACCATCTTCACCGACCACTCTGCTATCTAATATTTACAGCAAAAGAAGGATGCCAAACCAAGACTAATCGGATGGATCCTTCTCCTCCAGGAATTCAATTGAAAATCAAGGATAAGCCTGAAGTTCAAAATGTGGTAGCAGATCACCTCTCCATAATTGAGCAACAAGAGCCTCTGCTGAGCAGTACACCTATCACAAACACCTTTTCTGATGAGTCGATTCTGGCCATGGATTCACTCCCTTGGTATGCTGACATTGTCAACTACCTCGTTTCGGGTGTAGTTCTGCAAGATTGGATGAAGATTCGAAAGGACAAATTCTTATTGACGATCCATTTCTACCAATGGGAGGATCCTCTCTTATTCAGGAAAGGGGCTGATTGCATTTGGCGCAGGTGTATTCCTCTAGAGGAACATCATATTGTCCTCGAGCACTGTCACTCGCTCGAATCTGATGGACATAACTCTGGAGACAGAAGGGCAGCGGAAGTACTTCAATGTAGCTTCTAGTGGCCCACATAATTTAAGGATGCAGCAATTTTCGTCAAACGGTGCACTGACTGCCAGAGATTGAAAGGCACCCTCACAACGAAAGATTCCATGCCCCAAAAGATCATTCAGATAGCTGACGTATTTGATGCTTGGGGCATCGATTTCATGGGACCTTTCCCCAACAGTCAAGGATATGAGAACATCTTTCTTCTCATTGATTATGTGAGTCGTTGGGTTGAAGTTATGCCTGCTCGAGCCGCAGACAGCCGAACAGTGTGCCATTTTCTGAAAGAGAACATCATCTCGTGGTTCGGGATTCCGAAGATTATGATATCGGACATGGCAGTCACTTCATTAATAAAGAGGTCAAGAAATTAACAATGAAATACGGCATCGAGCATTGAGTCGCATCTCCTTACCATCCCCAGACCAATGGCTTGGCAGCATGATCAAATAGAGAAATCAAGACGATCCTTCAGAAGCTTGTGAAGCCGAACAAAAAGAATTGGTCCCAGCTCTTGGACTCAATCCTGTAGGCATACAGAACCGCTTACAAGTATCCTTTGGGCATGTCCCCCTATCGTCTTGTATATGGGAAACCATGTCATATGCCCATGGAACTAATTCGCAAATCCTTGTGGGCAATCAATATGTGTAATTTGGACTCACAGAGAAGTGATCGGCAAAAGAAAAGATGATCTGAACAAGCTCCTGAAATTTTGAGACTATGCATACGATAACACATTGATGTATAAGGAGAAAGTGAAACGCTGGCATGACCGACACATCAGACGAAAGAACTTCGAAGCTGGATAGAAAGTGTGGATATTTGATGCAAAGTTGAGAATTTTCCCAGGCAAATTGAAGAGTAAATGGATAGGGCCATTTCAAGTATGAGAAGTATGTGACAATGGCAGCATTGCAATATAAGAATTGTCTCCTGACGCACGACCATTTGTTGTCAACGGTCAAATGCTGAAGCCTTACCTTGAGCCTGACACTTTCATGCCCGTTGTCGACTCGATCCAAGTACTACGCTCCGATGATACATCTGCAGCATTGTCAGCATCAAAAGATTCAGATAATGCAACTCGAAAACTTTTCCTTTAATTCCTTATCTTTTTATTCTTTTCTTCTTTTCATTTTTAGCTTTCACTATCAAAAAGAAAAAATATAATATATATATATATTATTATATGGTGTATCACCCCTTTTTGTCAGTCTTTTACCCTTAGGACGCACTTTGCCCTAAGTATAGGGGGTGTGCACTCCGATTACCTTCATTCTTTGATCCTCTCCATTGTCTCCTCTTCTCACCCTAATACTTAGGGCTCTTACCCTAGGTATAGGGGGAAGACAGTCTAAGTACGAACTGTTTATCCTCACCCATGACCCTCCCTGCCCTGTGTACAGTCTGCTATACTTAATATTATTTGATCCTAAGTATAGGGGGGACGGTCAACTTCCCATTCATTCATGCCTTCGTTCCTTTATTCTTTGGACTTTTCTATACTCAGTCCGAGTTTTGCCGTCTCTTTTTCTCCTTGATCTATGAGGACATAGCTCGATCTAAGTATAGGGGGTCGCATATACTATGTATATACTTTAGCCATAACTCGTACTTTTGTATTTTAAATAATACTCATGACAATGTTAAAGTCATTACAACCTCTTAAATAAAACAATGCTCATAGCTCCTCAAACACCGATTGTACATACTGATTAATAAATCAGGCAAAAATACTTTTGCAAAATGTTTGAAAAATAGTTTGAAAATCTATTTGAAAAATCTTTTGAAAACTGTTTAATAAATATTTTGTAAAATGTGTTCAACCTTTGTCAAAATATTTTGTTTGCAAAAATTTTATTTTCTTTACGTGAAATAAAAATGTTTGAAAAATAATCTGCAAATGGTTGCAAAAATATCTGAAAAATCTATATATATATATATTGTTTGAAAAACCTTTGCAAAATTATTTTCAAACGCATGTAAATGTTTGTAAAAATTGTTTGTAAAAATTATGTTGGACTATAGTTTCCAAAACTGTGAAAAATGATTTTCAAATAAGTTTGAGGAGTATACACACCATACTAAAATTCCTTGTGTGTGTGTGTATATATTTGTAACTAATTATCCCTTGTAAATCCTTTAAGAACCAAAACTCTTGTAAATATAAGTTACATCCCTGTGTAAATATCGACACCTATTTTCTTAGCCAAAACCTTCTGCATTCAAAAATCACAAAACATTGCAAAATCAAAAATACCAAAAACATTTTGTATTTACACAGTTATTAACAAAGGTCATTTTTATTCCTCAAAATTCTTTTTGTATATATGACTAGTAAATCAGGTAAAAAACATCTATTGCAAAATGATTTGAAAAATGGTGTCATTCATTTGGAAAATATTTTGTGAAATATTTTCAAAATTTGTAAAAATATTTTGATTTGAAAAAATCCTTCTCTTTGTGTGAAATAAAATAGTTGAAAATGTATTTGCAAATGATTTTGAAAATGATTGTGAAAATATTTTGAAAATCTATGTATAATGTGATTTTTTTTGCAAAATAGCTTTCAAATTTTGTAAACACTTGCAAAAATTATCGTGTACTATAGTTTTCAAAATTGTTTGCAAACAAATTTGAGGAATAAATGCATCAATAAATAGTAATAAAATGTGTATATAAGTAAATAAAATTCTTTACTGGTTGTACAAAAATACTTAAACAAATCATCTATTTTAAACATGTAAATTCTTCAAAACTCTTAAGTCTTGTTAATAGATAAATAGAAGAATGCCCATGTAAATAGCTGTATATATTTTCTTGTGCCAAAATTCATTTTATTTGCAAAAATTCTTTTGATTTTCAAATTCTTTTTGAAAAATTGCATTATTCTTTGCATCATTGTACATAACATTGCATAGCATTCCTATTCTTTCGAAGTGATCTTGATGATTGAACAAGTCCAAATAAAGTTGAAGATTGGAGTTTGGTTGGACCTTACTGCACCTAACTGCACTAGAACCTTATGGGAATTTGGTTTAAGGTACGTCAGGTCCATTGGGACTTAATTCTTTGAGACTCAAGGCTGGGTTCAAGTCACCTCAACCGACTAACTAGAACTTTTCGAGACACGCGCATGACTCTTGTTGGTCGTGACCTAACTTGGGTACTTGCACCTTTCACTTGGCTCAACTTAGTTTGAGTGGTGAGGGGAAGGGATTTTCCGGTTTGAGACGCACACGAGTGGAAATATTTGTCCTCATCTAGGGAGGGAAGTGCACCCCAGCCTGGTCCAGTTGTCATGAAGTCTAAAAACAAGAGAGTGTGGGTTGCAATAATGCTTCAAAAGAGGGATAGTCTTCCGGCTCAAGAGGAAAAACTCCTTCCGTAAATGTTATTGTATATAGTATTTCAAAAAAAACTCCAAAAAAGGTAGACATGCCTGATTGAAAATAAAATGCCTATCGGAGTACGTATATATGTTGTATAGAAAATAAGCAAGCTTGAGCACCAAAGTTATACCATGTGAGCCTGCAGCTGTATGACTTGACTAAACTGGTCAAGCATCCCAGGATAGTTAGCTACACTGGCTACCGTCCATTCTTTTCTTCACCTCCTCCTCTTGAATTGGATGCCACTTGAACTTAGAAGAGAATATCCCGCTTCTCGAGGACAGAGTGTTGGATTGGGGAACCATTGGGTTGTCATTGTGGAGAAGTCAGACATTTTGTCATTTCAGTTGGGGGAGCTTGTATCACTTACACTTTACAAGTCAGCTTCATAGTCATAAGGGTTTGTGTATGATGTAGGCTAGTTCTGACCTGGCTATTGAGGTGGTTTGAACCGAGTTCTGTGACTCTCGAGGGTTGTTGTGTTTTAAATTTGATTCCTGACCAGGTTCCGCACACATTTTCACATCAAGATCTAACCTGAGCTCCAAACTTTGATTTTGTTATGGTAAGTTTAATTATTGAAATAAATTCCATTTATTCTTTCTTTTTCTTTTCGTCTTTATTCTTTTTAAACTTATTGCATAAGTGTTTGCTAGGGACTAGCAAAGGCAAGTATAGGGGGTGATGAATCTCCATTTTATCACCTTTATTCTATCACTTTGACCTTAAAAACCCTAGCTAATGCATGTAAATGACATCAATTTGTACATAATAGCATTCTTTATTTGTTGTATCTATTGTGTATATAATACTGCTTTTAATGCCAAAATTATAGAATAAAGAGAAGAAAAGAAAAATAATAAAATATCGAAGATAATGACCCTCAACCCCGAGACCAAGTCAAGAATTGAGTTGGTTGATAAGGATTAAAGTAGGGGGAGATAAGGGCCAGAAATAGAATAAAATCCCAATTCTTTTATTCATTATTTATGCATTTTTGAAACTTATTTTATTCTTTATTATTTATTCATCAAATGAAGGAACTTTTTACATGAAAGTTGTGGATAATAATGTAAATAAAAATACAAAATTGAGTTTGTACAAAAACAATACACAGTGTTCATTTTATACACAAAATAAGAAGCTAGAAACCCAACTTCCCAGACCCATATCTTTCAAATAAGAACTCAAAACATATCAAAAGCACCTCTAATTGTATATAACTTTTCACAAGCTATTTAATGGTGATGGTTTCATATTTTTTTGGAGTTACTGTGTGAAAATTAGGTTTTGGGCCCTCATTGTATATTATACCGATTAAAATATTCAATTTATTCATTTCTTATTATTTTTACAAATTCATATTTTTGTAATTTTGTAAATATTATTTATAACATATATACATATCAAAACCAAAATTAAACCAAAAAGAAAATGTAAAATAAAATAAGTCTGCAAACACATAGACAAAACACTTATGTTATTACTTGTATATAAATAAAGGGGGGCCCTATTCTATTATTCTTTTTCTTTCATATTGTATAATATTGTAAATATTATCTATATTTATTAAAAATGTAAATCCAAAATAAAACTCAATAAAATACATTAAAAAGGTGTATACAATACGTAGGTAAAGTACCTATAAAATATACATATCTATTTATTTAAGTATACAAATAATATCATAAAAATATAACAAAAATATATCTATACTCATAAAAATAAGTTATAAATATATAAAATAAAATAATAAAATAATAAAATAAAATATACAAAATAAAAATGTACAAATTATAGGCAAATATATAAATAAATACACTATTAAAACTGACTACTTATAAAATACACAAATAAATAAATAAAAATTATATTAAAATTCTACATTAAGTAATAAACATTTTTTATTTTATACTCGAAAAATAATAAAATCATTTATTATTTTTAACTTATTATTCTTTAATAAATCCACTATTTTGTCCTGTAGCGACCTGACGTGGACTAATCACTTTAGGTCGCGAGTTGACCGCCGATCACCCCTACTCTGTATTTGACGCGAGTCCATCTTTTCCCGACTTTTCTTGCTTTTTTCCCGGCCACATCATCCATCCATCGAGATCGTCCCCTTCATACAAAATGATCATTGATCATTGTACATACACGCCATACCCTCTAATCTCTGGTATATACGCTCGATCTCGCCCAATCGCCTGGTCAATAAGGATGTGTCACGATGGCTATAAATAATGAACTTCCTCTTCCCTTTCCAAGTTTGACCATTGATCCGAGTCTAGGAGCCCTGTTTCTTAATATACAGAGATTCCTCGTGACGGGAGGAGCTTCTCGACGGTTGAAACCAGCTCCGGAAGGATGGAGGTGCACCCACGACCGTCTTATCGGCGGCCTTGCTCCCTGAGATCTCTCAGGTATAAGAGATGCTTCCTTTTAGTCTTTTTAGGTCTATTTTGATTCCAGATTTTTATTCCCGCATTTAGTTTAGCTTGTAGATCTCAGCTGTAGCCTAGAAAATCCGATCTGTAGTTCATCGAAGTCGAGCTCCGATGAGCTCCTCCACACCTGGTCATCTGATCCCCGACTCCACGTTCTCCCTCACTTCATTCCCCTTCCGCTTCCCTACATCCCAGGAACCCTCGCTTGCCCAGATCCCTTGTGGATCTGGAGTTCAACTTCTCCACTTCTGCCCTTCGCCGGAGGAGCTCCGCCCGAGCCATTTCCCATCCATTTCGACCAATAAGAGCCCCAGGACATTCGTGGTGTTGTGCTTGAGCCTCTTGCAGGTACCTGGAGGGCCAAAGGACTCCAAAAGGAGTCGATTTTGCTGAAGATCAGGTACCTGGAGCTCCACATCTTCCTCGACACCGTGCGACCACGCCGGAGTGCCAAGTGCTCGATTGAAGGTACCATTTCATATGAAGGACCACCAGGAACAAGAAGAGTCCCTCGACAATGGGAATCGTGGTAGGAGGAGCCCGCAACGATCGATCAAAACTCGCCAACAATGAGTTTCTTCCCAGTTCTTCCAACAGCCATCTCCGTCGTCCGATCAAGATCCGTGCCCCAGATGTAGCAGACGTTGTTTGATGCAGAACCCCAGAGCCATCAGATCTCTCCTGGAGATCTAATCTTGGCCATCCAGCAATGAAGCATCATCGTGCAATGAGGCGCTGCCACATGGATAAGTGGATGGCATCCCACCGTCCATCAGCGCCTATGTTGGGGTAATTTACACATTCAACCCCGCTTGTTTGTCTTTAATAATTAGTCATGTAAGTAAGTTATAACGTGTAAAATAAATTGGACATTTTGCACATGGACCCCTGTACTTAATGTATTTCCATTATGGTCCAATCTAGCTCAGCTCACGTGTTGTCCCACATGAGCAGGACAAATTGCAGTGACACTCCTGTGAGTTGTTGTATTTATTTATTAGTCCTATAAAATGAAATGAACGTTGTATTTTTATAAAAATTACTAGAAGGCCCCTAAACTTTTGCATATTTACATTTTTATTCCTTCCCAGGCATGTCACGTGTAGTCCCACTGATGGGCTTTTTGCATGAATACCTTGGTGGGTTTTGTAATTGTGAAATGGCATTTAAACATTAAATAAATGTTCAATTGTGTTGGAAAATTTGCACCTATGCCCTTGATGTTTAATTTATTTACATTCATGCCCCTACCAGGATACTTAATTTTGTGCATGTTCTTAAATTTTTATATTTAGCTAATATGCTCCTAAAAAACCACAACAATTGGGTTAGATGCTTCATACCATGTAATTTCACATCCTTATTTTTATTTGCTATTTTTTTGCATTTAATCTATTTATTAAAAATCAAAAGGAGCATATATATATTCCATGTTTAAAATAGAAAATATCAAAAAATAGAAAAACATCCCTAAAAATTCCAAAAAAATTACATATATTATATTTTATCCTATTTTATTTATAACCAAAAATCACAAAAAATAGAAAAACAAAAGGCCTAACAATTGAAAAACCCTAAAATCCTCCATAAAAATCTAAAAAAATATTTAAGAATTCAAAAATATTTTTGTTATTTTATAATTTCATTTATATCAATATTTTTATATTAAAATTGATTTGGATGATTTTGGGACTCATTTACTATTTTTCATAACCAAATCAATTTCAGAATGTATATTTAACCCCTTATTGGGGATATTTTTTATGTTAAAAATACAAAAAAATTAGCAAAAATTTCTGGAGAATTACGAAAACATTAGAAAAAATATGAAAACCCCAAAAACAATGCAATTTCTTGATTTTATCTATATTTAATCATATTTATAAATATACTATTATATATTGTATATATAAATCCTTATATGTGTGTATTATTTATATAAAAAAGGGAAAAATAAAAATAAGAAAATGATATGAAAAAGAAACATAAAATTGGAAAATTAAAAATCAAATACAAAAATAAAAATAAAACTAAAAATAAAGCATAAAAGTGAAAACCCACAAAAAAAGAAAAAATATCTATCCATGATGAATGACTTGGTTTGTACATAAAAAACCATAGTCTACATGTATTGCTCTTTGTGGTTGGACCTCTACATGCTTATTCACTATGCATTTTATGGTAGAGAAAATAAATTTAACCTCACTTGTACTATGCATTACCTTTATTTATATTGTGGGTTAATTGTTGATCAATCAAGGATTTCATCTGAGGTCACATCAGCGACTGATTATCCGCCTTGTGGATTGACATGACTTCGGCCAAATTCTTGGTTATCAGACCCCGATCTGTCTATGGGGCTATAGAAGAAGCTCCACACCCTATACTTATTGAGGATAAGTTGAATCGGATATGTAGGCCTTTATGGCAGTTCTCTCATAATTTTATCCCGCTCCTCAATAAGTAGGGTTTCACGGAAAATATATGAGTTCTTCATGTTTATATTGCTTGTTCTTGATTACGCTTCTGCTTTATCGTATCCAACATACTCCTCCACCCTTCTCTATTTGTAGGTCAACCAACATCTATTACCACTATCAACTATAGCCAACTTCAAACTACATGTCCTTTGTCAAGATTCTCTTGTACATTTATTTGCAATGGTGTTACCAAATGTATGCTTTTGGATGTAAAGAGAAGTTCACTTTGATTACATGCTCAAATCATATTCAAGCATAAATGATTTTAAATTATGTCAAACATACTTTTTTTTTCAAATGTTTATTGAAAGCATGCCATTGTCGTCCACTTTGGTAACACAGTGGTAGTACTTTAGCATCCAAAGTTCATGGTCATAAGTTCCATCCTCTACTGAAACCACACAAAATTAACATTTTTTAGCAAAGAAGCGATAGTCGAGAGAGGTCGCGAGATGTGGGGTAAGGGTTTGCCGGGGGCCGCCGCCGCATAAGGAGGCAAGGGTCTGTTGAGGGGCAAGGATTTGCAGAGGGTCGCCACACAGGGAGAGAGGTCGCAGTGGGTTGCCTCCTAGAGCGAGAGGCGGGGCGAGGGGTTGAAAAGGGCCACCACACAGAACGAGAGGGACCGGAGGGCCGCCGCGCAGAGCGAGAGTGTGGAGTAGGGAAAGAGAGTGAAGATGGGGAATAGAGTGGAAGGGGGTGAGGATTGGAGATGGAATCTGCGGGAGGGGGAGGCACCGTGGTGCTTCTATTATGGGGCAAGGGACCATCGTTCCAAGGTGTGTGCAGTTGTGGAGCCACTTTGTTTCCAGTGCGGGGAGCCAGGACACTATCGTCGTTGATGCCCTGGCAAGGAAAAATAATCGAAGAAGCTGGTGACTCTGAAACCTCAGGGGAGCGCGAGTGGTGGAGGCTTAGAATCCCAACCATATGGGATTCGAGAGGGGACCTTCTCAGACACTCTCCTATCCCTCTTGAAAGATGCTTCGAGGGAGGATCCTCTCGAGGGACTGCTGATCGGGGAAGGAGACTCAACGCATATGCAGTTCGTGAGGGATGGTGTCTCGGCAGCAAGGCTTGCAGGGGCACAGGTGGACATCATCGATTTACCCAACAGAGTGGTTTTTTTAAGAGGCATTTCTACAGGAGGAGCTAAGGCGGTTCTAAGATGTGCTCTAGAAGGTAGCTTGCCTAAGGAATCAAGGAGTGTGATTCGATGGAGAAGAACACATTTTCAAGAAGGGGTCCCAAGCTGCAAGGAGAAATCATGGAAAATTAAAATTCTTGGGGTACCACTACGTAGTCTAAGACTTGATGCCATCAAAGAAGCACTATGTCACGTAGGCGTTTTGGAGAAACTGTGCAGAACTGGCCTTCGTCCAGATGAGGGCTTGGAGGTGGTTGCGGTGGTTAGAGGATCCAATCCCCCGATCCCCTTGAGGGAAACGATATAGGTTGGTTGTTCACCCATGGTCCTTTGGTTGATCCCACTAGATGAGAAGCCACACAGTGGAGGAGAGGCAGGATCGGAGTTCTGCAGGCATATCGTGATCGAAACTGCTAGAGGTGCGGTGGGGAAAATGATGCCTCCAACCAGTTGGGAGGGCGAGCAGCTCTCTTTTGAGGCAAGATCTTTGAAGGTATGTGATATTATTGGGAAGGTTGTTGGTTCTTTCTCGGGAAGGGCCTCATTCAAAAACTCAGTGGAGGATGGGATAGGGCTCTCTTGTTGGGTTTTGGATCATCCACAAGACCCAGGTGAGTCGGATTATATAACTAATTCGAGTGCACTCGAAGACTCTAACCACCCAATTATTCGAGCACCTATCACCTCTATCCTCATGGGTGTCATGGGCTCAGTTCCTACATCCCCTCTATGTGGGTCATGATGAATCTCTAATTCTCGCTCTTTATTCTTTTATTTTAGTTATTTATCTTGGCAAAGCATGATGTAAATAGGTGTAATTACAATAAGTTAGCATTCTGCATGCATGCGTTAACAAGTGTATATTTAGCATGTATTTGTGCTTAAATGGAAGAATAAAGAAAAAGAAAAAGGAAGGAGGTATTTAGAATAAATACAGAGTGACCGGAACCCCAAGAGAAGCTCAAGCCTTGACCTGATCACCAAACAAAATAAGTAGAGAGAGGTAGGGCCTACTCTATATTGTACATATTACTTATGTATGTAAATAACTATTCTGGATAAAAATAAAGATAAAATATTCTATCTACCTCCTTGTATATGGTACTAAAAAATAAAATAATAATCAGAAAAATAAAATGAAAACAAGAATAAATCCCTTCTTACTTGTACAAAATACATGTATATAGATAGCATCCCATAATTATTTCAAAATTGTACGTCACTCATAAAAATAAAATAAAAATTATTTTATACTCCAAAAACTATGTTGTAACTAAATAAAATACAAAATAGGGGTATTTGTGTAAAAATAACAAAATAAAAATAATTGTACAAAATACATAGGCATATTATACATGTATATAATACATTATATTGTATAGAGATTAGTTTATTTTTCATAAAAATAATTAAAAATCACAGAAAAATAGTTTGAAAATAATAAATATTTTTCATTTTATACACTTTTTAAATTAAAGCCATTTACTATTTTTTATTTATTTTGTAAATATTTTGTAAATCAGATTTTTTATTGGTCCAGCTCAAACGTTGACCCCCGGTCAACGTCTTCCCCCTTTCCGGGTCAGACCCGAATTATGTTCGCTGGACCTGTTTCTTGATTTTATCCAGCCCACCTCTAAGCTCTGTTTGCCTCGAAACTTGGACCCGATAAACCTCGTACATCCATCATCTTCGCAGGTCCCTTGGATGATCTGGATCACTCTCGGGTTTTGTGCTTTTCATTGATCCTTCTAGACCCTCGAGCTTCCTATATAGCATCTCTTCCACCTCCCTCGGAGCCCTAGCTCGTTCCTCACCCTCTCTTCCACCCCTAGGCACCTTTGGTTGAGTGACAACTACCGGAGGCCGTCCTTGGAGTGGTGTTTGGTTGCGTAGATCACGCAGCTCACTCGTGTGGCCGGCAAGCACCGTCGCGTCGAGCCTCCCTGCCTTCTGTAGCGAGGTTGAGGCCACAACCCTGTCGACCACCCTCGCCTGGAGCTCAGGAACTTGTTCCAACCTTTAGGTATCCCTCTGTTTAACACGAAAAGTCAAGCGGTCGTATTGATCCACAAGGCGGATCAACAGTCGATGCGGTGACCGCTCGAAAATCCGGATTAAAACAACAATTAACCCACAACAGATATATCAAGAAATGAAAGTAAATGTGCGGAGTTAAAATTTATTATAACTCTACAGCAAGATGTGTATAGTGCAAGTATGTGTAGAGGACGAACACAGGGAGCAGACAGGTAGATCGGGGCACGAATGCTCAAAATGTGTGTGTATGTGATCAAGAGTCTATGATGCTATTTTTTATGGGTTTTAATTTTTATATATTTTTTATTTAATTTTTAATTTTATATTTTTGTATTTTGATTTTTATTTTTCTGATTTTTATAATTTTATATTTTATATTTTTCTATTTTCTTTTTCAATATTGGAAAATAAGGACAATGTAATAAAAGCAAGAAAGGGAGATTTATAAAAGTGGATAAAAATGTTCAAAAATAAGTAAATAAAGTCTTTTTGGTCTTTTTATACTTTTTTACTGTTTTTGTGATTTTTGGGTAATTTTTAGAATGTTTTTGGTATTTTTTAATTAGCAAAATAAAGAAATCAGTGAAGAAAATACAAGGCTGAAACTAAAATGGAGAAATAAAATAGCAAACAGTAGCAAAAATACTCCACTTTAATTTTCAATGAAATACGATAAAGTAAGGAAAATTTAGGCACCAAAATTATATTTTTAGGGTTTTGTAGAATTTTTAGGATTTTTATAAAGTTTTTAGGGTTTTGTGATTTTTAGGAGTTTGGTTTTGTAATTTTTAATGATTTTTGGCTGGGAGTTAAAACAAACTAAAAGACACAATATATATTTTTTTGGGATTTTGCTGGAGTGTTTTTATATTTTTTTATGGATTTTATAAGCTAGACAGTGCACAAAATGAGAGTTTTTGATTTTTAATAAATATAAAAATGCAATAATTATGAAAAATAAAAATATGACATAAATCTACAATGCAACAGGAAGTTTAATGAAATTTTTGTGGATTTTTTGGATTTTATAAGCACATGCAATAAATGCTAGAAGCAAAAAGAGAAATCACCCACGCAGGGGTGTTTTTGCAATAGTCAGAAATTCCGAGGGCCTTAGCGCAAATTTCTCAAAAAATTATAACTAAGTAGAAAGTTACAGTACTAAATGCCAATAACAAAATGCGCAAGGGTGCGCGCGCAAAAATTCCCATGTATGCGTGCGTCGCACGCGCGCTTGGTAAGGGCGCGGATGCAATATCTAAAAAGCCTGAGGGGTTTTTGATAAAAGTTGCAACAATAATATACAGCAGATGAATGATTTTAGATCTAATATAAAATACTAAAAGGCACTGGGTTGATCTTGCAAAATACCCAGTAAAGGGGGCGGATCGCACGGCCAAGGATATATGACTTACGCCACGCGTCGGCAATCCGTGCCCCCGTACCCCTTCGCGATCCAGCGGCTCGGATTAGATCTCCTTGCGCGATGGACGGCTGCAGTCGGAGGAGATCCTACGGATGCTGTAGCGCTGGAAGAACTCCACCCAATCAGACGGCGATGGAGCGACGAGGAAGAACGGCTGAAGAACTCGCTGGGAGCGAGTTTGGATTGGCTGGATCTCCGATCTCCGACGCCTCTTTTTCCTTCTAGCAGCCCGGACAAGCTCCTGGGAGGTTCCCTGATGTAACGGCGGCCTCAAAATGGGAGGTGATCCACCGGAGGGCCACCGAGGCGATGAAGACGTGAATAAACCCCAGGAGGCCCGGCGTGCTCCAAAACTCGACCCACAGGTGGGGTCTCTTGCTCCTGGACACCTGCAAAAGAAGAAAGGCCAACAGAAGGTGTTCCAGGGCTAACTCAAGTGTCTGAGGACAAGGCACGGAGTGGGTGGACGCTCGCGGGAGCAAGCTCCGGCGAGGTGGTGATTAGGTAAGCTAACGAAGTGCTTAAGCAAAACTGGAAGGTGGACGGGAAGGCTAAAACGACTAGAAGTAAAGAAGAGCAAAGATAAATTAAGCACAAGGCCTCAGTGGCTGGAACCACGAGAACCGGACCTCACGGCGGCGCGGCAGCCGGAGATGAATGGGAGCACGTCAAGGCACGCTTGGCACCTCAACAAGGTGCTGGGATCTCCCCCTGTCACCGGGAGTTCACCAGATGCACCTTGGAGGTCTGAAAGTTAGCCAAAGGCGGTCCAAAGGAAGAAGGGAAGGAATGGGGTTGGTTTTGAAACATGGTGGATGGGCGTGAAAGACGAGGACGAAACGGGCACCACAGCGATGCGATGCCCGAAAAAATCCTTGGGCGTGTATGGTAGAAGATCGAGGAACAAAATCACAGAAGAGAGTTTCTCGAGATAGTGTAAGGAGCGGCCTAGAAAATTGGGCGAAATGAGCCAAAAATGCAGCTCTGACAAGCTGCAGACCTTGGTCAGAGAGTTGACCGAGGTCAACCACAGAACTCCTCTGGTTGGTCCACGTGGACCAACCAGAAAATTCTTGGCAAAAAAGATTTGTAAAATCTATTAAAAATAATAAACGATTTTATTAGATTTAGGTTATAAAATAAAAAAAATTGTAATTTTATAAATTGTTTTATTATGATTTTTAATTATTTTTATGAGGTATATTTTTACAAGTTTGCATTTATACCCCTATAGGTATCTAATTCTATGTATTTAAGTATTCTATTTTTATTTAGGTATTTTTACTATTATTATTTTTATTTATGGTTTTATAAAATTATAAAATACTTTTATACACTTACTTATATTTTTATTTTATTTTTCTGATATGTTTTGTATATTTAATAAAATACCAATATGTTTTGTATAGGTATATGTACAGGTAATGTATCTATGTATTTTATTTTTAAGTATTTTATTTTTGTTTTTGTTTAGGTTTTTATTCTTATTTTAATGTACATAATTATTATAAGTATTATTTACAACATTATAAAAATATAAAATTATAAAAATAATAAATAAAGCATAAATTGAATGTTTTAATATGTACAAGTATACAATGAGGGTCCAAAAGTCAACTTTCAAACCGTAGCTCCGCCAAATGCGAAACCACCGCCATTAATTAGCTTATTTTCTTCTATATACAATTAAAGGTGAGTACGCTGCATTTGGAGTTTTCGATTGTGAGATACGGGTCTGGGAAGTTGGGATTCTGGAATTTTATTCAGACCATAATTTTTTATCTGTACATTATTTTTCTGTGAAATTAATTTTGTATTTTTCTTTGTAAAATTATCTACAACTTTCATGAACAAAGTTTCTTTATTTGATGTATAAAAAGTGGAACCAAAAATAGGTCCCAAAATGAATAAAGAATGAATAGAAACTCTAGGTATTTTATCTGTATTTTGGCCCTTATCTCCCCCTACTTTATTCCTTGTCGACCTATTCATCAGGATGCCTAGGTCTCGAGGTTTCGGGTCATAAAATATTTACAATATTTTATTCTGTTTCTTTTCTTTTCTTTATTCTATAATTTTGGCACTAAAAACCGCATTTTATACAATATTTACACACATACACATGAATGCTAAAATGCATGAATTAATGCTATTTATACGTATTTACTAGGGTTTTTGAGGCCAAAATGATAGAATAAAGATGATGAAACGTGGATTCATCATCCCCCTATACTTGCCTTTGCTAGTCCCTAGCAAACACTTATGCAATAAGTGCAGAAAAGAAAAACAAAGAAAAGAAAAAGAAGAAAGATGGATTAAGTTTAACTATCAAACTTGTCGTCACAAAATCAAAGTTTGGAGCTTAAGTCGGACCTTTGGAATTTTAGTGCGGGCGGAACCTTATTGAGAACCGAATTTGAAATCCAACAGCCCTTGAGAATCCCAACACTCTGCCCAAGTCTCCTCAATAGCCAGATCAGAAATACTTCAGCTCATACGCAAACTCTTACGACTATGAATCTGACTTGTATAGTGAAAGTGATGGTGGCTCTCCCCAACTAGAATGACAAAGAAACTGACTTCTCCAGTGCGACAACCCAATGATTCCCCAATCCAATGACTCCATCCTCGAGGAGCGGGGTATTCCCTTCTAAGTTCAAGTGGCAACCAGCTCAAGAGGAGGGGGTGAAGAGAAGAATGGACGGTAGCCAGTGTAGCTACCTATCCCGGGATGCAAGACCAGTGTAGTCAAGTCATCCTGCTGCAGGCTCACATGATATGACTTTGGAACTCAAGCTTGCTTATTGACTTTACAACATATGTACATACTTTGCAGGCTTTTTATTTTTGTACATGCCTGAACTTCTTCTCTTTTTTTTTTTGAAATACTATTCACAGCAGCATTTACATAAAGAATTTTTCCTCTTGAGCCAGTTGACTATCCCTCTTTTGAAGCTTTATCGCAACCCACAGCCTCCTGTCTTTAGACTTCCTAATCACTGGATGGGTTGGGGTGCACTTCCCTCCCTAGAGGAGGACAAATGTTTCCACTTGTGTGCGTCTCATACCGGCAAATCCAATCCCCTCACCACCCCAACTGAGTTGAGCCATGTGAAAGGTGAAGGTGTCCAAGTTAGGTCATTATCAACAAGAGTCGTGCGTGTGCTCCGAAATACTCTACTTAGGCAGTCAAGAATCCATTGAACTAAGTCTCGTGATTCTCAAAGAATTAAGTCAACTAGACCTGAAGTACCTCAAACCCAGTTCCTATAAGGTTCCTGTTATTAGGTAGATTATAAGGTCCAATCAAGCTCCAATCTTCAAATTTTACTTAGACTCGTTCAATTATCAAACTCAATCCGAAAAATGCGAATGCTATGCAATGCAATGCAGAAAATATTTTTGTGATGCAATTTTCAAAGATTTTGAACTTTTTATGGATTTTTGAAAAGATGATGCATGCAGATGCAATTTTTTGTATTTTTCAAAGAAATTTTTCAAATGTTTTTGGATTTTAATTTTGCAAATGTTTTTGGGAATTTTTGAAAACAAAAAGTTTTGGCTAAAAACTAGGTGAAAAATATGTACACGGGAGTGCTTCTTATATTTACAAGAAGTAGATTTTAGAAATTTACAGGGTAAGTGATCAATTCTATACATATAGATATATATAGTGGATTTTGGTGTGATGTGAATATTCCTCAAACTTATTTGACACAAGCTTTTCACACAATTTTTGAAAACTATCGTCCAAAATAGTTTTTACAAACATTTTACACGCATTTGAAAACATTTTGCAAAGGCTTTCAAAACAGTATATATAGGTTTTTCAAATCATTTTTGCAACCATTTTTCAAACCATTTGCAAATCGTTTTTCAAACATTTTATTTTACACAAAGAAAATAAATTTTACAAACCACATATTTTTACACAGGTTGAAAACATGTAACAAAATATTTTCACAATAGTTTTCAATAAATGTTCACAAAGATTTTCAAACTATTTTTCAAACATTTTGCAAAAAACATTTTCACCTGATTTATTAATCAGTAAATACAAAAAGAATTTGAGGAATAATCACATCTTTTTATTAAGGATTTTAATGAATTTTAAAGAATTTTTAGCCATATTATTAGGAAAATACGAAAGTACGAGTTATGGCTAAAGTATATACGTAGTATATACGACCCCCCTATACTTAGCTTGAGCTATGTCCTCATAGATCAGAGAGAAAAGAGAAGACATAACTCGTACTAAGTATAGGCAAGTCTAAAGAATAAAGAAATACAGAGATGAATGAATGAATGAGAAATTGACCGTCCCCCCTATACTTAGGATCAAATAATCCTAAGTATAACAGACTGTACACAAAGCAGGGAGGGTCAAGGGTGGGAATGAACAGATCATACTCAGATTGTCTCCCCCTATACTTAGGGTAAGATATCCCTAAGTATAGACAAGAAGAAGAGACAATGGAGAGGATCGAAATGAAAATGAAAGAAACTCGGGGTGCCAACCCCCCTATACTTAGGACAAAGTACGTCCTAAGTATGGAAAACTGTCTACAAGGGCGGCACCTTTTTGATAGATGAAGAAGATAGAAAATGAAAAGAAGAAAAGAATAAAAGAAGAAAAGAGATCTGAAGATAGAAGAATAGATCAGAGGATATACGCACCACTCCCCCTATACTTAGGGTAAAAGAAGCCCTAAGTATAGGCAACAACAGGAGTGATGACACGGAACGATTAAAGAACACTCAGCTCGTCCACCCCCCTATACTTAGGACAAAGTACGTCCTAAGCTAGGCAGACACGAGGAATGGGTGGACGAGCAGTACGGAAGATCGAACAGAGGCACAAAGGTGAATATACAACAGAGATGGATATACACATGATCAAGAAGGTTGAAAGAGAACCTTCTTGCGGGACCGCTGAGGAATGGATCTGGTGTGATGCAGGTCGACATCGGGGTTCACAATGGACGGAAGCCGATCAGGGTCGACAGAAAGTAGATCCTCAGGGGCCCTAGGGTGTGAAGGCACAGACGGGGTAGTGGAAGAAGTACGGCTAGGTCCGGCCTTGGGAGTTTCGCTGATATCAAAGTGAAAAGGGACAAACTCCTCATCATCGGAAGTAGTGTAATCAGAGTCATCCTGTGAGGTCTCGTCCAGGTCAAAACTAAAAGGAACGAACTCATCAGTGGAAGTAGTCGAACTCTGTTCGTCTTCTACAATCTCAACCGGATCATCTTTTTCATCAAAAGGTCCGAATCTCTGAAGAAAAGCAACTAAATCAAATTCGGCCTTAGTCTCATCAGTATCTACATGGACAGGAGCGGACTCATCAGTGGAAGTAGTCAAAGCATGTCCGTCCTGTATAGTCTCTAAATCTGCCCTCCGCTCAATGGTATCGATCGTGTAAATCCCGCGGATGTCATCAACACATCGCCAATCACAGGAAGCGGAAACTCCCAGGTCTATGCTTTCCGAGCTTTCCTCCTTGGAGAAGAATTCTCGGGTCTCATCATCGGTCATGAAGAAGGTCTCTCTGATATCCTCATATAGATCATAGTCCTCGGGGTCAGCCAAGATAGGTGAAGTCACGTCAGGTGCGGGTCTCTGGTCAGCAGTGGGTGCGGTGATCACTGCTTTGCCCTCATCAGCAGGACGGAAGCGAATCTCTCCTGATCCGTAATCAATAACGACCCTCGCAGAGGCGAGGAACGGTCGTCCCAGGATGATTGGAGAGTGCTCCCCTGTGGAGTTCTCCATGGGCAATACGATAAAATCAACAGTGTGGCTCGTGCCCTGAATCGAGATGACGGTGTTTTCAAGGATACCCTTCGGCCTCTTTATTGATCCATCAGCAAACTATACGATCATCCTGGTCTTCTTGAGAGGCCCTAGGTGAAGAGACTATACCAGCGAGAAGGGTATGATACTGATCGATGCACCGCCGTCTAGGAGAGTGTGATCACATGTGTGGTCAGAGATGGTGCAGCTAATGAAAGGTGTGGCAGTGTTCCTCTTCCGAGGGATGGGACGATGTGTGATGGCGTGGGCAGTGGCCATGGTCAAGATGTGACGCTCAGATCTGCTCCTCCGCTTTCTCTTCTTGGGAAGAGGAGCAGATAAATCAGTCATGGCCTGCTGAAGTGGGGCACGGATAATCTCATGAATGGTGGCCACCACTTCGGGTTCAGTCAGCATTTTTTTGAATTTTTGGACTTCCTCCATACAAGGGAGGAAGTCGGAATCAGCATATACATGAGGCATGCCAAGAGCAGTCTGTACAGCGGCATCCTCGGGGTCAAAGGTGGGACAAGGTGTGAATGAATGTGTGGACAAAGGATCTGGCAAGTGAGCGCTCTCCTCATAGTCTGACTCGATCGTGTGTCTCCCGAAATCTTTTTGTGTTTTTAAATTTTTCTCATTTTTTGTATTTTGGGCGATTGCAAGCTCTCATGGAAATCCTCGAATGAACCCATATCATCAAATGGTGGAATATCATGGTCGCTCTCATTGGTACTAGTGAGGTGGTCAATCCTCTGTCTCATATGATCCATCATCTGGGTCAAGTGCTCAAGGGTGGACTCCATGAAAGGTGACTCCATCAGCTCAGCCTCGGGTGGATGTGAAGGGTGAGAATACGGAAGTGGAAGTGGGTGTGGATAGAAATCCGAGGTCTGATACTGTGGCTGAGGCGGATATGTACAAAAATCAGGAGCGAAGTCCTCTTGGAAAAGGTGAGATGAACCGGCTGGAGTGAATGAGGGATCCGCAAAGTCCGGATAAGATACGCTCCAGTCGGCCATCTCGAAAACAAGAAAAATGATCGGGAGAGCACGGCGGTCAAGTCAAGAGAGTGGAGAAGAAGGCGCAAATGCGCAGGGGTGATCTAGGACACACACGAAACAATCACAAACAAAAAATGAAAATAATGCAAACCCTCAATTCACCTACTCAACTCGGTAGAGACCGCAAATGCGGTCTTTTAATCTTGTCTGTTTTAGAGTTAGGTAAGCAGTCAAAATATTGTGCAAACACTTAGGGGTTGAATATGGGATTTGGGCACTAATCCTTAGTGTGTGTGCGAGCAAGTAGAAGCAAAGACAATGAGGGGATTACTCGCCCCAAGACAATATTTTCTTTTTGATGGATTTTAGGGTCGAGTAATATTAACAGTCCCAATTTTTATTGATTATCACTTTTTTTGGATTTTTAATAAGAAATGCACGCGCCTAACGAGGATTCAATTCCTTTAAGATCCTAGGTTGGCAAAATCAGAGGTAGAGAGGCGGGAAAGCAATGCAAGCGATCAAAACGATGATGGATGCTAAAGCGTAAATGCTCACCTTGCCTCCAGCACTCTACATGTAAGGATGCTCAACAGAATTGAAACCTATCTATATGCAAATGCAAAAGCCGATGAAATCGCCCTAGGTTTTAGAAATTGCTATTATCGTGAAGAACCACAAGCTGACCACCAACCCTCAATCCTAATGTCCGGTCTAGGCTCACCCCTCCTCTGCTCAACACATTTGAGTTAGGAGAAAGCGCTTGTTCGGGAATGAGCTCGCGGCGCGTGGATCGAAAGCTAATGATCAACTGTTTAAGATTTTGACTAAGTCCAAACGAAACTATAGGTACATGCAAGGGTATTAGGTGTTTGGCCTTAATCTATCGCAAGCAATCCTAAAAGCTAAGGGCTCAATCACACAAAAGAAAGAAAATCGAAAAACAAAACAAAAATAAAAAGAATGCGAGAAAACCCGACAAAAGCCGCGGCGAGCCCCCAAGTGAACAATCACTTGGAAATTAGGCTCGCAAGAGTCTAAATGTCCGGGGGTACCTGTATTATTACAATTAATAGTCTCTCTCTCACTACAAATTACAAAAATTAATACAGGAAATAAATTCTACAACTAAAGGTGGAGCTCGGTCTTCAAAAATCTCTCCTCGTCTCCTCGGTGCTAAGATGGCAGAAGCCGGCTTCACGTGGGTGCGTAGACGCCTAGGGTGGAGCGCCTCCCTCGATCCGCGGTTCCTCGCACGGAGTCAACAAAAGAGAAGGTTAGACAGCTCAATAGATATATCAAAAATACAGAAAATAAAATAGCAAAAATGAAAGCCGCGAAATAGACAATAAATCACAATGACAAACAAGACCTGAACTAAGCACTGTTTCTCCCCGGCAACGGCGCCATTTGTTTAACACGAAAAGTCAAGCGGTCGTATTGATCCACAAGGCGGATCAATAGTCGATGCGGTGACCGCTCGAAAATCCGGATTAAAACAACAATTAACCCACAACAGATATATCAAGAAATGAAAGTAAATGTGCGGAGTTAAAATTTATTATAACTCTACAGCAAGATGTGTATAGTGCAAGTATGTGCAGAGGTCGAACACAGGGAGCAGACAGGTAGATCGGGGCACGAATGCTCAAAATGTGTGTATGTGATCAAGAGTCTATGATGCTATTTTTTGTGGGTTTTAATTTTTATATATTTTTTATTTAATTTTTAATTTTATATTTTTGTATTTTGATTTTTAATTTTCTGATTTTTATAATTTTATATTTTATATTTTTCTATTTTCTTTTTCAATATTGGAAAATAAGGACAATGTAATAAAAGCAAGAAAGGGAGATTTATAAAAGTGGATAAAAATGTTCAAAAATTAGTAAATAAAGTCTTTTTGGTCTTTTTATACTTTTTTACTGTTTTTGTGATTTTTGGGTAAGTTTTAGAATGTTTTTGGTATTTTTTAATTAGCAAAATAAAGAAATCAGTGAAGAAAATACAAGGCTGAAACTAAAATGGAGAAATAAAATAGCAAACAGTAGCAAAAATACTCCACTTTAATTTTCAATGAAATACGATAAAGTAAGGAAAATTTAGGCACCAAAATTATATTTTTAGGGTTTTTGTAGAATTTTTAGGATTTTTATAAAGGTTTTTAGGGTTTTGTGATTTTTAGGAGTTTGGTTTTGTAATTTTTAATGATTTTTGGCTGGGAGTTAAAACAAACTAAAAGACACAATATATGTTTTTTTGGGATTTTGCTGGAGTGTTTTTATATTTTTTATGGATTTTATAAGCTAGACAGTGCACAAAATGAGAGTTTTTGATTTTTAATAAATATAAAAATGCAATAATTATGAAAAATAAAAATATGACATAAATCTACAATGCAACAGGAAGTTTAATGAAATTTTTGTGGATTTTTTGGATTTTATAAGCACATGCAATAAATGCTAGAAGCAAAAAGAGAAATCACCCACGCAGGGGTGTTTTTGCAATAGTCAGAAATTCCGAGGGCCTTAGCGCAAATTTCTCAAAAAATTATAACTAAGTAGAAAGTTACAGTACTAAATGCCAATAACAAAATGCGCAAGGGTGCGCGCGCAAAAATTCCCATGTATGCGTGCGTCGCACGCGCGCTTGGTAAGGGCGCGGATGCAATATCTAAAAAGCCTGAGGGGTTTTTGATAAAAGTTGCAACAATAATATACAGCAGATGAATGATTTTAGATCTAATATAAAATACTAAAAGGCACTGGGTTGATCTTGCAAAATACCCAGTAAAGGGGGCGGATCGCACGGCCAAGGATATATGACTTACGCCACGCGTCGACAATCCGTGCCCCCGTACCCCTTCGCGATCCAGCGGCTCGGATTAGATCTCCTTGCGCGATGGACGGCTGCAGTCGGAGGAGATCCTACGGATGCTGTAGCGCTGGAAGAACTCCACCCAATCAGACGGCGATGGAGCGACGAGGAAGAACGGCTGAAGAACTCGCTGGGAGCGAGTTTGGATTGGCTGGATCTCTGATCTCCGACGCCTCTTTTTCCTTCTAGCAGCCCGGACAAGCTCCTGGGAGGTTCCCTGATGGAACGGCGGCCTCAAAATGGGAGGTGATCCACCGGAGGGCCACCGAGGCGATGAAGACGTGAATGAACCCCAGGAGGCCCGGCGTGCTCCAAAACTCGACCCACAGGTGGGGTCTCTTGCTCCTGGACACCTGCAAAAGAAGAAAGGCCAACAGAAGGTGTTCCAGGGCTAACTCAAGTGTCTGAGGACAAGGCACGGAGTGGGTGGACGCTCGCCGGAGCAAGCTCCGGCGAGGTGGTGAATAGGTAAGCTAACGAAGTGCTTAAGCAAAACTGGAAGGTGGACGGGAAGGCTAAAACGACTAGAAGTAAAGAAGAGAAAAGATAAATTAAGCACAAGGCCTCAGTGGCTGGAACCACGAGAACCGGACCTCACGGTGGCGCGGCCGCCGGAGATGAATGGGAGCACGTCAAGGCACGCTTGGCACCTCAACAAGGTGCTGGGATCTCCCCCTGTCACCGGGAGTTCACCAGATGCACCTTGGAGGTCTGAAAGTTAGCCAAAGGCGGTCCAAAGGAAGAAGGGAAGGAATGGGGTTGGTTTTGAAACATGGTGGATGGGCGTGAAAGACGAGGACGAAACGGGCACCACAGCGATGCGATGCCCGAAAAAATCCTTGGGCGTGTATGGTAGAAGATCGAGGAACAAAATCACAGAAGAGAGTTTCTCGAGATAGTGTAAGGAGCGGGCTAGAAAATTGGGCGAAATGAGCCAAAAATGCAGCTCTGACAAGCTGCAGACCTCGGTCAGAGAGTTGACCGAGGTCAACCACAGAACTCCTCTGGTTGGTCCACGTGGACCAACCAGAAAATTCTTGGCAAAAAAGATTTGTAAAATCTATTAAAAATAATAAACAAATTTTATTAGATTTAGGTTATAAAATAAAAAATATTTGTAATTTTATAAATTATTTTATTATGATTTTTAATTATTTTTATGAGGTATATTTTTACAAGTTTGCATTTATACCCCTATAGGTATCTATTTCTATGTATTTAAGTATTCTATTTTTATTTAGGTATTTTTAATATTATTATTTTTATTTATGGTTTTATAAAATTATAAAATACTTTTATACACTTACTTATATTTTTATTTTATTTTTCTGATATGTTTTGTATATTTAATAAAATACCAATATGTTTTGTATAGGTATATGTACAGGTAATGTATCTATGTATTTTATTTTTAAGTATTTTATTTTTGTTTTTGTTTAGGTTTTTATTCTTATTTTAATGTACATAATTATTATAAGTATTATTTACAACATTATAAAAATATAAAATTATAAAAATAATAAATAAATAATAAATTGAATGTTTTAATATGTACAAGTATACAATGAGGGCCCAAAAGTCAAGTTTCAAATCGTAGCTCCGCCAAATGCGAAACCACCCCCATTAATTAGCTTATTTTCTTCTATATAAAATTAAAGGTGAGTACGCTGCATTTGGAGTTTTCGTTTGTGAGATACGGGTCTGGGAAGTTGGGATTCTGGAATTTTATTCAGACCATAATTTTTTATCTGTACATTATTTTTCTGTGAAATTAATTTTGTATTTTTCTTTGTAAAATTATCTACAACTTTCATGAACAAAGTTTCTTTATTTGATGTATAAAAAGTGGAACCAAAAATAGGTCCCAAAATGAATAAAGAATGAATAGAAACTCTAGGTATTTTATCTGTATTTTGACCCTTATCTCCCCCTACTTTATTCCTTGTCGACCTATTCATCAGGATGCCTAGGTCTCGGGGTTTCGGGTCATAAAATATTTACAATATTTTATTCTTTTTCTTTTCTTTTCTTTATTCTATAATTTTGGCACTAAAAACCGCATTTTATACAATATTTACACACATACACATGAATGCTAAAATGCATGAATTAATGCTATTTATACGTATTTACTAGGGTTTTTGAGGCCAAAATGATAGAATAAAGATGATGAAACGTGGATTCATCACCCTCATATCCCTTCCATTTTCCTGTTTGATTCATTCACTCCATTTCGTGTTGCTGCACATCCATTTGCTACGACCAAGCTGGTCGGAGCCTTGATAGCCACATCCAGCCGTTCTGATCGACTCTCCCTCTCACCCCTCATCTCGCACTGCAACCTGATCACCTTTAGGCTCGACCATCCAGTTGAGAATCAGGCTTAGATCTCTGTCTACCCCTTCGCCGGAGATCGGATCCCATACACCATCGCTTCTTTCCTTTCTTGCTTTAATAACCCAGACCAGAGCACAACCCTGAGTCCCAGCTTCCTATTGCAGGTACCCCTACACAATAGGACCCTCTATCGGACCTCCAGCCGATCGGCGGAGTAGCTCCAAGTGGAGCTCCCTCGTCCCAACCATCCGACCATCATCCAGCCTATCCGCCTCCAGCGTTCGATGCAGAGCACCCCTTCAGAGGTGCAGGATCATTCGGAGGCTCGATCAGCCCAAAGGATGTGCATCCATCCTTGATCGAAGTTTGCCTTTTACCTGTTCATCCACCATCTCCCGCCATCGTTGGATGAGGAGCAGAGCACTAATTTGGATCTGAGCTGCTAGTTGTTGTAGTTTTTGGACTATTGATCTAGCACGCCCTGACACATCTATGCCGCACGTAGCCGACATTCCCTGGAGCGTCAGATCTGACACCGCAGGCGATCTGCGTCGCATGTTCCCGCATCATCCAGAGCTCGCCACGTACCACCCCACGTCCTCCTTACGTGCCTCGGGGTATTTTGCATCTTTTATCTTGTAGTTTATTTGCTTTTAGGTTAGTCCAGTTAATAATTTTGTACACACAGATATTTTGCAGTTTGGACCTTGTGTTTTCAGTATTTGCATTCCAATCCCTCTTTATGTCTAGCACGCGCCTTGACACGTGACCTTGTGGGATATTTGCATGTTATGTCTTAAACTTCTGAGTTTTTACTGGTTGAAGGTTTTATTAATAGTATTTGCACTTATGCCCCTCTAAGCCTATATCACGTGTGGTACGTGTGCTGATTTGGGATTTTTGCAGTATTAGCCCTGAGCTTTTAATGTATGTTATGATTTGGCCTGCAACTTTCTTATAATTACGAACAGGTCCCTTGTGTTGTGTGTGTTGTTTTTAATCAAATAATTACTAAATCAATTCCAAAAATTCCATAAAAATTATAGTTAGCTTCTGCTAACACGTAACATTTTTAGTAATTTTTTTGACTTAATTTAGTTTTATTTGATATTTTCTAAAAATCAAAAACCCCTAAAAAGTGTCTTGCCTATTTTAGAAAATAAATAAAAAATACAAAAAAAAACCCTTTGATAATTCCAAAAAAATTAGTTATTGTTTAATTTTATATGCTTTGATTTCAGTGCAATTTTTGTTACATTATCGTTTATAAAAACCCTAAAAAGCTAAAAAATCTAAAAATCTTATAAAAATTATTAAAAATTCTAAAAAACAAAAAAATAGGATTCTAGTTGCTGTGTGTAGATAATTTTATTTCCTTTTTCATAAAAATCAATCCAGGACTTTAAGGCATTTTTTATATTTTAAACTTGCCTTGTAATCCAGGCTACACATTGTTTCCCTATTTTGATTTTGTTTTATTTTTATAAAATCATATAAAAATCAGAAAAATACCATAAAATCACCTAAAACACTTGCATATTTGAAAATTACAAAAACATTTTTATTTTAAATTTTTGAGTATTTTTAGTCTTAATAAAAAAATTGTTAAAGCTTGTTTTTGCATTGATCTTTTCATTTGTTTTCTCACTTTGAAAATATAAAAAAATGCAAACTAAAAACCACCAAAAATATGCCTTTTATTTTCTGATTAGGATTGCTTTCACTCGTGCTCCTTGTGTTCGACCATGGTCTCTATACCAGGTTAAATAAATAGCAGAGACCGCTAACACACTCATTTTTTGTGTGCTTTGATTGATTTACTTATCTGAGTGGTTTCGATTTTCTTGATGGAATGCGCTTCGTGATTCAGGTCGCAACGACCTTTGATATTACTTAACCTGAGTCGTGAGGTGCCTCGTCAGAATGGCATTGTTGCCGGGGAATATGGCTTAGTAATCGCTTTTTAGCCTTCTCCTTTTTATTTTTTTGTTTTTATTCTTTATTTCTATCTTTATCTTTTTGTTGTAACTGCTTTCTGACAGGTTTCTGTTTCACTTTTTGTGCGAGGAACCGCCCGAGGATGCTTTGGAGGAGACCCGTACTCGAGGAGAAGCAGGAGTAGGAACATGGAATAGTTATAGTTAGTAGAGTAGCAGTAGACTCTTTATTATTATTGTAATAATACAGGACCTCAGACTCTCTCTCTTGGATTGGGCATATCGGGATCTGTTTCGTCGAGCACCAGTGTGCTCTGGGGACCTCACCATGGTTTTTCACTGGATTTGTTTTATTTGCCTTTTATTTTCTTTGATCCTCGAAGAATTTGGCGAATAGGTTTAGGAATTTCTTTGATTGCGACTTAAATAATTAAGGCCCAATCCCTAATATCTTGCCTGCACCTATAGTTCGTAATTGGACTTAATTAAAAATCGTAATAAAAAGTTAACTTGATTGATTGCGAGGTCATGTGCCACTAGAGGCCGTATATAGCGCGTGTAGGATCCATTGTGGCAGACACCGATCGGCATCAGAGACCAGACCCTGATCTCTCTCTCTAGTCAGTTAACTATTGTTCTTCACGATTTTAGAAATTGCTCATCTAAGGCTGTTTTATTCTTGCGTCATTTAGATTAGTTTAAATTCTGTCTTTAAATTTATGTGCGGATCACCCTGCATGTAGAGTGCTGGAGTCAGGTACGCCTTCCTTACTTTGCATGCATCATCATGTTTGGTCACGCATCGTCTTTTTTAACTTCTCCCCCCATTTTTTGACTTAAATTAATCAGGAGATCAAAAAATTCGTTAGGCATTTGTTTGATTATTGAAAAAGATCTAAAAAGAGATAACCATAAAATTGGGACTGCTAAACAAACTCGATCCTAAAAGACACCTCATTTAAAAATTTGTCTTGGGAGAGTCATCCCCTCATTGTTTGGTTTGCTTGCGTGAGAAAGTGACACACACATTAGGCTAGAGCCATACCTGAACCCTCGTCAGACTACTGGCTTCAGGGCTAGTCGTTCTCCGATAAGGATCTCTCTGGTAATCAATAAAGCAGATCATGACGTCCTTAACAGATCGGGTTGATCGGGTAGCCGGTAAAAGGTCCGCAACTCGTACTGGCTGGGAAAGATCTAGCTTTGGGATCAGGTCAGTCTTTTGAGGGCATCGGGTTCCTACCAGCTCGCTTAATCGCCCTGCTATACTGAATTATCACCTAAATAAAATTGACAAGATAAACGATCGAGCCTTCACGGTCATCAGCTCTGCATTACGTAGGTGAATTGGGGGTTTGACTGCCGATCTTGTTTGTTTCAGATCCCATCCATCTTTTCTCCATATCACAATGATGGGCCGGAGGTCCCTTAGGTAGCCTTTGGCTGCACCGCTTTCGAGCACTCCGCCCCACTCATCTAGGCAGGTTCAAGAAAGCCTAGACCCGCATTCTGAGCCCGAGTTTGATTCCACCATGTTCCCCCTCGATCACCCTTCTTCCAGCCTTGAGGTGCCCGATCAGAGACCAACATAGATATTTATTCATTTGACGACACCTGAGTTCGGGTCATTTACCTTTGCAGAGACCCAAGAGATGGCCAACAGTGAAGAGCACACCGATGGACAGCCCCAAAGTACCACGTATGTTCTAGACCATGGTGCCATCAACAACACCTTATTAGCCTCCCTGGAGACGATGCAGAGGCAGATCAGAGACCAGGAAGCCTTCATGGCAGAGATGCGCCGAGAAATGGCACAGATGCGAGCGGACAAAGGAGAACCAAACCGAGCAGGCAGTGGAGAGATTCCAGATTTTGGAGGAGGAGATGGAGGACATCCAAAGGAGCCCCAGGAGATCGTCCGACCATCTAGGCCGATGAGGGAGTTGCACAACCCTGGTGCAACTCTTACACACCGATGGATTCAGCTTTCGGCGATTCTGGGAGATTTTAAGCTCCCTCCTCAGACTATTAAACTTTTGCCCAAGTTCAGTGGGCTTGCCACTGAGGAGCCGCATCTACACCTACAGGAGTTCGAGATAATCTGCAGCACTGTCCATGACATATTCGTGGATGAGGATACCATCAAGATGATGGCATTCCCTTTCTCCCTGGTTGACAGAGCAGCCTACTGGCTGAAGCATTTAGGGAGATATGTGTCTTCGTGGGAACAGCTCCGGACCGAGTACTTGAATAAAAACTATCCACTCGGTCGGGCGAATGCAGCACGAGCTCTGATCAACAACTTCTTCATGATCCTCAATGAGCAGTTCCATGAGGCATGGGATCGATTCCGTGAGCACATTGACCGATGTCCACATCACAATATTTCCAAGCCCAATCTAGTACAAAGCTTCTTTTGTTGGCTGACACCTGAGCTGCAGGGGCTAGTGAATGCTTCTTGTGGGGACTCTTATTTTGCCAAAGATGAAGACCAGGTCAAGGCCATCTATGAGGAGATGGCCGAGAAGTACACAGTGATGTCCCAAACCTGACTCTACACTCAGGGGAAGCCCTCACCCCATACCGTGTCCTATCAGAGGATAGCACGGGTATATGCAGGTACATCCACTTCTGCTTCTTCAGCAGCCACAGCACAGGCAGAGTCGTCAGCCGATGATATGGGCATCATCAGCGAGAAGTTGGACCACATCGAGATAATCGAGAAGAAGCAGTGCCATGGTATGACTTAGATAGATCAGTTGTCACATACCTTAAGTGACCTGAAGACCTAGATCATGTGCCTCCAGGAGACACGGACGGCTTCTCAGCCCTGTCCCAGGTCACGAGCTGATCCTAGCAGCAACAGCTTGACCCAGCACTCCACCCAGTACAGACAAGTTCACCACATCCAGGCAGAGCCATTCCAGCAGCTGCAGCACCAGTACCCTCAGCCACCGCCATCTCAGGACACTAAGATGGTAGTGTATCAACAGGATCAGCCACTGGCAGTTCTTCCTCCATCCCCTTATGAGCAGGAGCCGTTGATGGAAGTCAACGGGATTTGGTATGACCGATAGAAGCCCGGGATCTGCCGAGATCATCCCAAATTTAGGTGGTCGACCAGAGGTGCCTCATCTCAATAGCAGCCCCAGCTCCCTCATCCCGACCATCTGACCATCATCCAGTCGATCGGCCTCCGGCATTCGACGCGGAGCACCCCTCCAGAGGTGCAAGACCATTCGGAGGCTCGATCAGCCCAAAGGATGCGCACCCATCCTTGGTCGAAGTTCTCCTTTCACCTGTTCATCCACCATCTCCCGCCACCGTTGGATGAGGAGCAGAGCACCAGTTTGGATATGTGTCGCTCGTTGCTGTAGCTTTTGGACCGTTGATCTGGCATGCCCTGACACATATGCACCGCACGTGACCGACATTCCCTGGAGCCTCAGATCTGATACCGCAGGCGATCTGCGTCACACGTTCCTACATCATCCAGAGCTCGCCACGTACCACCCCACGCCCTCCTCACATGCCTCGGGGTATTTTGCATCTTTTATCCCACAGTTTATTTGCTTTATTAGTTAGTCCAGTTAATAATTTTGTACGCACAGATATTTTGTAGTTTGGACCTTGTGTTCTCAATGTTTGCATTACAATACCTCTTTATGTCTAGTACGTGCCCTGACACGTGACCTTGTGGGATATTTGCATGTTTATGTCTTAAACTTCTAAGTTATTACTGGTTGAAGATTTTATTAATACTATTTGCACTTATGTCCCTCTGAGCATGTATCACATGTGGTACACATGTTGATTTGGGATTTTTGTAGTAAATTTGGCCCGCAATTTTCTTATCATTACGAAGAGGTCCCTTTATGCTATGTGTGTTGTTTTTAATCAAATAATTACTAAATCAATTCTAAAAATTCCATAAAAATTCCAGTTAGCTTCTACTAACACATAATATTTTTGGTAATTTTTGTGACTTAATTTAGTGTTAATTAATATTTTCTAAAAATAAAAAACCCCCTAAAAAGTATCCTGACTATTTTAGAATATACATAAAAATACAAAAATAGCTTTAAAAATTCCAAAAAAAATAGTTGTTGTTTAATTTTGTATGCTTTGATTTCAATGCATTTTTTTGCATTATCTTTTATAATAACCCTAAAAAGATAAAAACTCTAAAAATCTTATAAAAATCATTAATAATTTAAAAAAATAAAGAATAGGATTCCAGTTGCCGTGTGTAGATATTTTTATTTTCATTTTTAATAAAAATCACACCCAGGTCTTTAAATCATTTTTTATATTTTAAACTTGCCTTGTAATCCAGGCTGTACATTGTTTCCCTATTTTGATTTTGTTTTATTTTTATAAAACCATATGAAAATAAAAAAAATACCGTAAAATCATCAAAAACACCTGCATATTTGAAAATTATAAAAACATTTTTATTCTAAATTTCTGAGTACTTTTAGTCTTAATAAAAATTGCTAAAGCTTGTTTTTGCATTGACCTTTTCATTTGTTTTCTCACTTTGAAAATATAAAAAAATTGCAAATTAAAAACCACCAAAAATATGCCTTTTATTTTCTGATTAGGACTACTTTGTAGGTTTCACTCGTGCTCCTTGTGTTCGACCCTGGTCGTTATACCAGGTTAAATAAATAGCGGAGACCACTAAAACACTCGATTTTTTGTGTGCTTTGATTGATTTACTTATCTGAATGGTTTTGTTTTTCTTGATGGATTACACTTCATGATTCGGGTCGCAACGACCTTTGATATTACTTAACTCGAATCATGAGGTGCCTCATCAGGCCACTCGGCTAGTTCGTCTAATCTGGGCATTGGGTGTGGACATCCAACACAAACGAATGACAAGGAGCCTCCTTCACCTATCTCTGGGCATGGTGGGTTCATTGGCGCACTACGAGGAAACTCAGGGCCCAGATCCGAGGTCTCGGAGGCAGAAGAATTCTTTGATCCCATGGAGGGACTCATCAGTGGCGAGCCAGGAGTAGAGGTGTAGGAATCTTCGTAAGAGGCTTGCCTAGATTTGGATCTTAATGAGAAGTTGGCTAGGACGAGCGAAGGGACTCTGTGATCGGGGGATGCACCAGTGATGGACAAGGAGAACCTTCTGGGTGATGACTGGTCAAGAGGCAAGGTCATGAATGATGATGAGGTCCCACGCCACGCCAAGATCAAGGGTGGAATTGAGAGAAGCAAAGCGGAGAGGTCTTGGAAGGCATCAAACAAGAGCTTAGGATGCTGGAAGGAACTGAGAATGCATATGAGCGGCTTCTCGAGGAAGCGTCGTGGGGTGAATTTGCTGCACTGGGAGATCTCGAGGCTGGAATGTGTGAGAGAGGAGGATGGAGACTAATCTCATGAGGTTATAGGGAAAGATAGCGGACAAGGGCCACAAGTGATTGTGGTCTTGGCATAAGTGAAGAGCCATGGAGCGGTTACACGAGAAGATGGGGATAGGCAGTGGATATCCCGCACTGAGACGAGGTCGATCAACTCTGGAGAGTCTTTTGAGAGGAGTGTGGCGAACGTGATTGGTGTAATTTTAGCGAGGAATACCCCCAACCTTGATCCATGAAGATACTGTCTTGGAACATGAGAGGGATAAGGCAACCTAACAAGAGGTTGGAGGTCAGCTCCTTATTAGTGGCTTGGAAGGTTGATATAGCTTGCTTGCTGGAGACGAAGACTACTTCATGGGATCAGCTGAAATGGAACTCCTTTCAGGACCTTCTCTCTCAGAGTCCTGTGCGTTGAGGTGGTCGAGAATTGGGGGGGGGGGGGAGGGGTATTATGGTTGTGTGGAATAGATCTATCTTTGAGGCTTTAGCTAAGGTGAAGCTGACTCGGTCGATCTCGGTGCTCCTGCGCAGCAAGGCAGACCAGTCCTGCCTCCTTATCTCCTCTATCTATGGCATCTCCATCTCTTCCACAAATGATGTGCTATGGGTGGAGCTGTGGTCCATCAGGAAGAGGTTCCTGGTCAATTCCTGGATTGTGGGAGGGGACATTAATGTCACTTTGTACCTGAATGGTAGACATGGAGGGAGAGGCGTGTAGGATCCAGGCTCTGAGCAGTTTGCGACGGTTGTGGAGGAGCTCAGTGTGGCAGTTGTCAATGCTTCTAAATGCACGTACACCTGTAGAAACTCATCCTCGAGATCACTTATAGATAGATTCTTGCTCTCGATGGAGGCTTTGGAGATATTCGCTTCGGTAGATGTGACCTCACTTCTGAGATCGAGATGGGACCACACTCCGATCTATTTAGAAACTAGCAGGGGTTTTGCCACCTCGTCCTTTTTCAATTTGAAAGAAGTTGGTTGTTGGAGGAAGGGTTCCGAGAATCAGTCACATCTTTTTGGATGCACCTAGATATTGGGGGTTCGAACACCACGAAGCTGGCCAGGAAGCTGGATGCCCTTTGATACAGGTCGCGTTAGTATAAAAAGGAAATTAGGGAGGAGCATAACTTGAGGTGCGGTACGGCTCAAGATGAGTTGCTGCGATTGGATTTGGTGGAAGATGTACGTGAACTCAAGGAAGAGGAGGTCCTATGTAGAGGTATGGCACAAAAGATCATGGAGGACGAGGACAAAAAGAAGGAGGCGAGATCGCGGGAGGAGCGCGGGGAGATTGGTCGGATTAGGATGGCGGCGGTGGCGAAATTAGCGGGCACGATGGCAAAATTCGCAGGGTGAGGCGGTGCAGTTGCGAATTAGGAAAGGTGGGGAGGAAGGAGAAGATGGACCCTGGCCGTCCGATCGGCCGAGATCGGGCAACTGAGGTCTCGACACGTGGCAGCGAATGGAGATGGTTGGCGGAGCACGTGTGATTTTTTATAAAAAAATGAATTAATAAAAGCCTAAAAATGGGTGACACGTGGCGGCTCCAAGAGCGGCCACGTGTCAGTCCCACAAAAATCGAAAATAAAATACCTTAATAAATAAGTAAAAAATAGTAAATGACCTCGGATCAAAAAAGTTTCTTCACGAAAATTGCTCGTCTCAATGAGATCTATATTATGAAGACATCAAAACCAAAATCGATCATTTGCATACAGTGACAATTTTGGGGTATCCCATGTACATAGAATATCTTGATTTTTGAGTTTTATATTTTTTTGTCATTTTTAAACCAGATAAAAATACAGAAAAAATATGGTAAAATAAAATATAAATATTTACACATCAATCTAATTCCTTTTGGATTTTTTAATTAAGAAAAAGAAGAAATAAAATAAAAGACAAAAATCACAATTTTGTACAGATAGTTAGTGAGGACTCAGACTCAGTTAGTTTCTTTGATTTCAAGCTCAGCTTGGATTAAAATTTTTGCACATTTTAATAAAACTTTTATCAAAAAAGACAAATGAAAAGGAAATAAAATAAAATGATTCAATTATGTACATAAAATAATAGGTCAAAAATTTCTAAAATACAAAATGTACAAAAGAGGCCCAAAATCCAACTTTCACATATGAACTCCGATTCAGTTGAACTTGGTCTTGTTTTTAAGGTAATTGAATGTACATTAGTTCAAAAGTGATAGGATCAAAATGGACATTGGCTGAGGAAGATATGAGGGTTTTAGTCCGGAAATCCTAAAACTAGGGTTTGAGTTTTTGGTCCACTTATTTGGGTTAGTGAATTTTTTGTATTTTTTATTTATTCTTGTTAGTGATATGTACACGGTGGAGGTGGTTTTGGGTCAATCGGAGTTATCATGAATGAGTTAAAAATAAGAGAAGTTAGGCTATTTACAGGTCAATTTTGGCTGGGATTTTTGACTTCTTATTTTATGCAAAAATAAGTGCTAAAATGCAATTCTTATCAAAACATGCATGAATGCTAATTATGCAGAATAAGTGAAGAAATGCCAATGATTTTGAGGTATTAGAACTTAATTAATGACTTTTAGAGTGATAAGTCTGAGATTCATCAGTTGAGTGGAGGCAAAGATCAAGGCAAAAATGGTTCAAAGAAGAGGACACTAATACTAGGTTCTTTCATAATGTCGCAAATGACAGAATGCGAAGAAACATGATCCATTCTGTCGAGATCCAGGGGGTGGAGGTGCGAGGGGAGCTTGAGATTGCAGGAGCAGCGACACAATGCTTTAAAGGCATGAGCAGGAAGATGGAACACAACAACTCAAGATGGTCAGATTCGGGGGTGAGTGCTATTTCGTCGGAGGACAAGGAGGATCTGGTGAGGCCGTTTAACGCAAGGGAGGTATGTGAGGCACTATTTGCCCTCAACCAGGATGGGTGCCCAGGCCCAGATAGTTTCTCGATTTTTTTAAACAAAATTTTGGGAGCTAATTGAGGAAGATCTGATGGGAGTGGTGGCTGAGTTTGGTGAAGGAAACCTAGGATTTGAGAGACTCAACCGATCCCTAATTTTCTTGCTCTCCAAGAAGGATGTGGCTAAAAAAGTGGAGGATTACAGGCCCATAGCTCTATCGAATGCAGCATACCTGATCAGGGTGAAAGTGTTGACCAACAGGTTGAGGGTGTCCTGGGCAAGCTCATCTTGCCAGAACAAAGTGCCTTCCTCCTAGGTAGGCAGCTCGTGGATAACATCGTCCTGGCATTTGAGGTCATTGCTAATTGGCAGAGGCGGAAAACTAAGGGAGTGACACGGAAGGTGGATTTCTCCAAAGCGTATGACTATGTGGAGTGGAGATTCATCTGGGCATCTTTGTACAGGAGAGGTTTCCCGGATAGGTGGATTTCTTCGGATGAAGAGTTGTGTTACGACCACGTCAAACACTGTATTGGTTAATGGTCAACTGAGAGGATGTTTCTTCCAACCACAATGTAGAATCCACCAGAGATGTCCTCTAACACCACTCATTTTTGTGTTGGCTATTGATGCTCTGATATCCATGGTCGAACTCGCGGTTGTAGGTGTATGTGCAGGGGCTACTCAAAGGGAGATGTTTCTATCCCCATTCTCCAATATGCGGATGCCACGTTGTTATTTGCTGAAGGTGTCCCCTTGAGCTGCAGGGTCCTTTCGACAATCATGGAGATCTTCGGGAATGTATCGGGTCTCATATTGAATAGATTGAAGTTAGAGTCTGTGATGTTTGGGTTGGACGAAGAGGAGATTAGGAGTTGTGAAACTTAGTTGCGATCGCCAAGGGATTGACTGCCGATGCGCTATCTAGGATATCTATTGGTTGCTGGGAGAATGACAGCTGCAGGGTGGTTTCCAATGGTTGAAAAGTTGGAGCAGAAGCTAACTGGATGGAAAGCCTCTTGCCTATCCGCAGGGGGGAGGTAGACTCGTATTATTGAAGTATATCCTATATGCGATTATGATCTTCTTGTCATCGAGAGTACTTTCAGTTGTGGTAAGGAAGAGGATAAAGGGCATTTATGGCACGGTTCTTTTGGGCCTCCTCAGACAAATCCAAGGGCATTGCCATGGTGGATTGGAAATCGATAACACAGACTAAGGAGAATGGAGGCCTTGGGGTTAGGGTGGAGCATGGTTCGGGCCCAACTTAGCCCAGCCCAGACCCATTTAGGTAACCGAGCTGCGGGCCGGGATTAGGCCTGCTCATTTTTCTGGAACTAGGCCCAAGCACGAGCCCAGCCCGACCCAAGATGGGTCGGGCCTGGGTCAGGTCGGCCCAGGCTCATATATATAGGGTTTTAAGAATCATTCCATGCATCTAAATTATTGACAAATGAACATGATTTAGGACTAATATGGTAGAAGAAAAAACACTCGACAAAAAGCAAAGGCTGCTTATAATGTACACACTTCTGATATTGTACAGTACACAACAGAATGTGTCAATCCTAATTTCGTACAAAAATAATGCATTCATCGTAATGCTCCCACGACGGAACATATTTATCCTTTTTGGGCAACATGTAAACCAGCTCGATTCATCCGCACATGCCAATAAATCAGAGCTACTTACTTGTATACAGAATCACCCCCCTCGCCAGTCCCAGTTCGATCTCCAGTTTGGGCCAAGAAATCCTTTTCAACCTTATGAAATAGGCACCCATTGTAATACTTCATTCTGCATCAAAATATAACAACCCACCGATTTAAGATTCATGGTATATGCACAACTTAGCTAATTCCAAATAAAATCAACTTCCAAACGCAAGCTCCGACTTAGGGTTCAAATCGAATAAGAGAAGGGGAGGAGATATGGAGGAAATGGTGAAGGACTTCCAGAGCTTGAGAAAGTTCTTGGAGGTGAGGGGGCATCAATCAGTTTGGAGATTGACCACAATGTCCCCTAAACTGGTCACAATCAACACGACATCTTTCGCGAATGGCGTTCAACGCGGGACTTGAGGAGGAGGGAGAGAAGACCTTCACCTTCATTAGCAGCAGAAGAAGCTCTCTTCTGCATGTGGTGCCGTGCAATTTGCGTGCAATCGTCGAAGGGAAAGCAAGCTCTCGTCGGATGTCGAAGGCGACGAGACAAGGTGTCGATGGCACAAGGAGAGAGCTAAACCCTGCCGAGTGTTGGGGATGGGGCTGGGGAGGGCCGAGGAGGGAGGAGCGGCGCCAGTGGAATCATTGGGAGGGAGGGGAGGGAGCTCGAGGAGGGAGGGGCGGCGTCGATAGGGGTGGGAGGCATGTGGGGGAATGGGATGGCCGAACAGGCGAACACGAATAGTAGGTTAGGAACTTAGGGTTATGAAAAGAGGGGGCGGACCGGGCCGGGCCGGGCTCATAGATCAGGCTTGTCTTCGGGCCTAATATCGGGCCGGCCCGTGGGCTTTCGGGTTCGGGTACGCTCAAGCTCGAGCCTGGCCCGATTTGATAAATGGGCTAAAATGGCGACCCAAGCCCGCCCATTTAGAATGTGAGCTTGGGCTTGGGTCGGGCTTGAGCGGGTCGGGCAGCGGGCTGGGTCGGCCGGCCCTGGCCCATGCTCACCTACTTGGGGTGCACAACATAGAAAAGTTGAACAAGGCCCCTCCTGGGCAAGTGGGTCACACGTGTCTGAGGGCTTGCGATAGTCTGGTGTCTAGGCTTATTTGCAAGATCTACAACTCTTGGTGCTCCTTTCGGGAGTGAGGAGTTGGGATCGGATCCCTCTTACTTCTGGCGGGGTATTTGTGGGGTTGCGCAGGAGATTCACCCATTTTTGCGTCCTCTGATGGGGGACGGGAGAGGCTTCATTGGGTGGATGGCTGGATTAAGGCAAGAGCGTTGGGTGCACGTTTCTCGATCTTAATGGCGTTGGCTATCAACCAAGGTGCATCTGTCGCAGAGATGTGGAATGGCCACACCTATTTACTCCGCTTCAGAACACAGTTGTTCGATCAACAGGCGGGGGAGCTGATGGAGGCACTGGATGAGCTGGAGGATGCTCCGTCTCCCACGGAGGGGCATGACCACTAGTGCTGGAGGGATGACACTTTCTCAGTTGGGAAGACGTATGCGTCTTTGAAAGGCCAGACAATATTTGACCCAGGAGGATGCGTGAGCGACTGCAGGAGGATATGGAAGTGGAAGATTCTAATGCGGGTGAAGGTCTTCCTGTGGATTTTTAGAAGAGGCTAAATCTTGACGGGGGCTAGAATTGTGCGATTTGTGCCAAGTGTGGATCCCATTTGCTCGCGGTGTCAGGAAGGGGAAGAAGATTCTGATAACTTATTCTTTAGGTGCTAGCAATCGAAGGAGGCATGGTCTTTTTTGGGTACCACTCGGGTCGCTTCAACGGATTAACAAACTTCTTGGCATTCATAGGACATGATTGGAGGGGATCAGAGAAAGAGAGGACCAACCTTGTGGCGATGGCATGGGCGATCTGGCGTGCCAGAAATGATAACAACTTCATGCATACGCGCATGTACGGTGAAAATATGGTGACTCATGCAAACGCACTGGTTGAAAGTTGGTTTTTGTAAAAAAAATTCCAATGTCTAGACCCGAATTTTCGAGCGTGTAATATTTCAAGGCGATAAATGGTGAAGTTTTTAAGTATACACCTGTAAGGTGGATAACCTTTTTACTTTAAAAAAATGCCATTGTCATTCATTTATGCTCGGGTCCCACGTAGATATTTTCTTTGTGAGCATTATCCAAACTCCCTAGATCTTCTCAATAAATAAACCGATAAAAGTGTTCCTTCCACCAGCTTCCAAATGCGACGTCCCTTTCCAAAATATAACAAGATATTTAAAGCACTGCCAACCCTTCATTAGTTAGTGAATGAACAGACGAGGCCCCGTTAATAAGCACTTACCTACTAATCTGTGGAGTATTTACATAGATACACTGTATACCTTGTAAATTAGATCTCACCCCCGTAAGATTGTTTCTCGCTAAGCAAAATGGGACCGATAACGCGAGATGCCTGATCCAGTGAGATTTGCTCTTTTTGTTTGGGGTTAATTCTGCAATTTACATGGAAGAGCTTACCCAATCAATAAGTAGCGAATATTGTTGTGGCCACTGTCAGAAGGAAAGAATAAGTAAAAACAAAACCCGCACCCGCCATCCCTACCCCTCACGTCCTTACGGATAACGATTTGCTTACCTGTCCAATTACACGCATAAAGAAGGCATCCGTCCACCACCACCACTGTCCTTCACTCTCCTCCCCGCTGCCCCCTCCTTTTCCTTTCTCCATCACCTCCTCCGCCTCCGCACTCCAAACCCTAATCCTCAAAGGTAAGCAAAGCAGCCCCAGACGCCTCTCTCCCCTCAGATATTAGATCTGTTGCTTTATGGTGATTTGATCTCCTCAGCGTTGTTGGTGAGAAGATGCAGGGGGTCATCCTCCGCGCGATCCGATCCGGCGGTGCCGTGTTGAGGCAGTCCGTGCTGCAGCACGCCCGCGTGGTCGGTGCTGTGCCGCTCGCACGATCGGAGACGACGTCTTCCGCGCGGCTGGAGGAGCACGGGTTCGAAAGCACCACGGTCGCGGACGTGCTCAAGGACAAGGGCAAGAGCGCCGATCTCTCCTGGCTTTGGTGCACCACTGAAGACACCGTCTACGATGCCGTCAAATCGGTAGGGACTCGATCCCCTCTCCATCTGTTGCTCTCGATCTTTCTCCGATTACGATGGTGTTTGGGTGCAGATGACGCAGCACAATGTCGGCGCGTTGGTGGTGGTGAAGCCTGGGGAGGCCAAGTCAATTGCTGGAATCATCAGTGAAAGAGGTGTTCCATATTTTCTGGTTAAAACATTCCTATAATTTCTTTTTTGCTTTTGTTTTGAAAAAAAATAAATTCCAGCGTCGGCTCAAACATTCGTGGTCCGAAAGCCGTTGAGCATCTTAAAAGTGAAGCATATTCCATGAAACAAGAAGGATTTGTGTGATGTGAAAATAGAATATTATGAATAGGAAGGATTCTGCTTTTTGTTGTCCACGTTGATTCTTGGACTTGGTTGTCTTATTATTTGTTTAGTGTCAACTTCCGGTTGTAGTTCACGGAGGTGCTCCGGATTTGAAAATTCCTCAAGGTATTTTTAATGTGTTTACGTGTGTTGGGGGAAGATAGTCGTGTATATTGCTTGAATTTTCCCCCTTGCAACTTTTTTATCTTGTGCATTGATTGTCTTACTTATCCATTAAGTTAATCGTGTGAATCATATGTGTATTTGTTGATTCTTCGGTGCTGGAGAAGATCGAGCAGAAGTTGGCTGGGTGGAAGGCTAATTGTCTCTCATGAGTTGGGAGATTGGTTCTGTTGCATTCAATACTGTCTGCTATTCACATCTTCTTCCCTTTTAATGTATATGTTGCATTCTGGGAGCAAAGGAAGTTGGGGGGACTAATGAGTCAATTCTTCTAGACGAGTTTAGGTCAAGACGTCGAGAGACGACACTTGTTGATAAGGACTTTCTTTGCGGTTCTTTCTACATTGATCTATGGAAATGTTGAAAGGGATGAATAAGTTGCTTTTGTTGAAGCAATTCATGAAGGATATGAGGGGCGAGCACCATAAGAGGCACAAACTTCACAAATATGTCCCCATATATCTCTTCATAAATGTTGAGATATGTGATGGTATGTTGTGGAGTGGGTATCGTATATGGTCCTCATGTAGGAGACTCATCTAGAATCATGTGGCGTCAAGGTTTAAAGACATATTTGTGTTGTTCGTATGAGTGGATTCGTAATGAATGGCATAATCGGGTTTTCAAGGGGGCAATTTCGAATACAGAACATATTTTTAACTTGATTGTTGGGATATGAGATGAGTGGTGTCTGTTCAATTGAAGCGAAATGCGGATGATCTATGTTTTTTGTGTGGTGGTGGTATATGAGTCGATTGATGGTGGTGCGCGAAGCTCTGATAAGTTTTGAGGAGGGTGAAGGAGATGCGTTGTTCCCTGGGTCTGCTGAGAGGGAACTTCAATGTGATTTGGAACCTGGAAAACTGTCTGGAAGATTGTTCGGACGTGGAAGCAACCAAGATTTTTTAAAAATATGAGGTGTATTGATGTTTTGTAGGAGAATGGTACCTTGAGAAATGTAACCTATCCCTCTTGTAACATTTACTCTGTGGAATCGTTTTTGAATATGTTTTTCATCAAACTTAATTTTGTCATGATCCCATGTCAAAGTATTTTGCCTTGATAATTTCTTTTTGAAAATATGAGGCATATGCCTTGATTGCCTCGAGGCCTACGCCACGCCTCACATTTCTGGTAATTGCCTTGGATTGCCTCATGAGAAAGTTAGGCAGTGACAGTGCAAACATCACTGAAGATCATCATGATAGCACTCCTAAGTGGTGCCATGGCACATTTAGGTGGTGTTAGGACACCATTAAGAAACCGGATGGTGAAACCTGATGGTGGCACCATAAGGTAGGGTGATATGGTGACCCAACGACGTTGGTGATGTTGGATTTGAGATGCGTTTCCGTGAGTAGACGTGGGAGCACAATTGGGTGGAGCGGTAGCCTGGCCTCAGTTGGGGTACTGTATGGTGGAGCTGCATCACCGTTGATGTTGAAGATCATGAGGAAGTTAGGTGGTATTAGTGCAGCACTGGTTAGCTCCATTACTGAAGATCGTTGCTATGGTACCCACTAAGTTGTGCCAGGACACTATTGGGTGTTGTTGTGGCACCATTAAGAAGCTTGATGGTGTCACCGCTAGGTAGGGTGTTATGGTGGCTCGAGACTAGATGATGATGGGTTGCGATGAAGGGTTCATTGATGATGAGACTAGGTGGTCAGGACAAGAAGATTGGATTTAGATACCCGTATATGATTGTTTCTCTAACATAACATGTGGAATAGAATGCGAGAATAATATATCGAGAAGCAAACTCTATTCGTTTTTAAATTAGAACAGCCGATTAGGGTGAGTACATGAATACAAAAAAGACTAGAATACCTTGAAGGGGTACACCATTCAACTTCTAACAGAAAGTGGTTCTCTATTGTAGAGTCAAGGAGTAAGTCTCGAGGCGGTTGAGACGTAAGCCTCACTGTATGGAGAAAACCCTTAACATATCCGTTATATGGATACCACATATGGGTGTATAATATTGATCATAGTTAATTGTTACATGGATAACCTATATGGGTACATACTATGATTATATAATAGGGAAAAAAGGAAAATGTGCCTATGACCACACACAGTTGTATGTTCCTATCTATGAAAGTAATTTTTTAATAAAAATATAAGTCAAATCTATTGATCTTGATTTATACTATAAAATGAAGAATGTATTAAAATTTCAAGTCATTTGGAACTCTATAACCCATCCATCGAGCGACGCTGGATTCATTTCATCACAATAATTGATTGATTATTATTGTTGGATTGTGTTCACACTAGGACTTAAATATTAAAAACTTAGTGGGCACACAATGGCCACGGGCACATACTCCTTGCCCTCTATATAATATATTTTATCTAACTAACATTTATTATATATAGCTGTATAATATGTGAATAATCTGAGTTTTGGTGTACTTTAAAGTTAATACTTCATATTAGTATATTCATTGTTTGTCCAAGATAAATAGCTGTATAATATGTATATAATATGAGTTTCGGTGTTATTAATACTCCATATGAGTATATTCATTGTTTGTCCAAGATATATTGATGTATAGTGAAACTATAAAATATATGTTACATGGTTGTATTATATATGTAAATATATGAAGTCACGCTTATCCAAAAAATATATGAAGTCAGGACAGTCAATATGTAATATTGTAATTTATATTATGTATCATATCATTGTTTGGTATGCAAATAAAGCAAATAGATTAACCGTACCGTATGCCTTCAAGTCCGAGCTTTAGGGATGCAACAATAAGAGCTGTAGCCTGCAGCTGCATATGACGAGCAATTTTAGGTATTATATAGCTCCCAACAAGGTTTCCTTCAGAAATACAACAACAACAAATCCTTTTCCCACAATTAAGTAGGGTCGGCTACATGGATTCTTCGCGTCCATTCAGATCTATCTTCGATCAATCTCAGGCTTATATCCAAAAAACTAATATCCCTTCGTATAGTCTCTTTCCAACACTTCTTGGGCCGTCCTCGCCCTCTCTTAGTCGGCTCAACATCCCAACACTCGCATCTCCTAACCGATGCATCCGTTGATCTTCTTTGCAAATGACCAAACCATCTTAAGCGGTTTTCTCGCATCTTATCCTCGATCGGAGCTACATCAACTTCCTTCTGATTGCATCATTTCGAATCCGATCTTTACGTGTTTGTCCACACATCCAACTTAGCATTTTCATTTCTGCTACATCCATTCTCTGCATATGTCTATGGTTCACATGCCAACATTCAGATCCGTAGAGCATAGCAGGTCTCACGGCTGCTTTGTAAAACTTTCCTTTAATTTTTAAAGGAATTTTCTTATCACAGAGAACAACAGAGGCTCATCTCCACTTTGGCCAGCCTGCATTTATTCTATTAGTAACATCTCCATCAATTTTCTCATCCTATTGCAAAATAGATCCCAGATATCTAAAAGAATCTCTCTTCCGAATGTTATTGTCACCAATCTTCAACTCAATTCCTTCACCACTGCTTTCATCAAAGGTGCACTCCATATATTTTGTCTTAGACCTACTTATACGAAATCCTTTAGTCTCCAATGCATGTCTCCAGACCTCAAGCTTCTCATTTACTCCATCTCTAGTCTCGTCAATCAACACAATATCATAAGCAAAAAAACATACAGCAAGGTAACTCATCATGAATGTGACTTGTCAACTCATCCATAAATTAAGTAAAAAGGAATGGACTCAAAGTTGAACCTTGATGTAAACCAATGCTGATTTCAAAATAGTCAGTCTTCCCAAACGGGGTCCTTACACAAGATAAAGCCCTATCATACATGCCCTTTATGAGGTTAATGTATAGGACATGTACTCGTCTCTTCTCCAAAACTCTCCACAATATCTCTCGTGGGACAGAATCATAAGCCTTCTCCAAATCAATAAAGATCATATGGAGGTTCTTCCTTTTAGCTCTATAAATCTCCATTGTTCTCCTCAGTAAATGGATGGCTTCAATAGTTGAGCGACCTGGCATAAATCCGAACTGATTTTCTTTTACCTTGGAAACTTTTCTCAGCCTTCTTTCATCACACGTTCCCAAATTTTCATAGTGTGACTCATCAGCTTGATACCTCTGTAATTTAAACAGTTTTGAATGCCACCTTTATTCTTATAAAGAGGCACCACGATACTCCTCCAATCTTCAAGCATTTTCTTGCTTCGCCAAATAACATTGAATAGATTCGTAAGCCAAGTCAAACCGCGCTCACCTAAAACTCTCCATACTTATACTGGGATGTCATCCAATCCTACACCTTTTCCGGGTCTCATAACCTTCAAAGCCTCCTCTACTTCCTTTCTTTGTATTCGTTTATAGCTTGTACGATTCGAGTAACTTTCACTATGATGCGGAAAGAAATCGGCGACGACAAATAATGATAAAACAATATTTTTGGTGGATTTTCTTGGTGGAAGAAGAGAATGGTTGAGAAGAGAAAAACTCGTCGGAATACGAGGGGTTGAGGGTGAGAACCGCGGAGATCGCGTGGGGATAGAGAGAGAGGAGGAAGATAATGAGATAACTCTCAAGTTTTCATTAATCATGGACTGACTACAACTGATGGACTACCCTCTCTTTATATAGGAGAGAGGGTTTACAAAAATAGTAAATAATCAAATTATAACTAATTTGATCCTAATTGACCTCTAACTAACTTAATTGGACTCTAATTATTCAATGGACCCAAAATTGCAATTAAAATCTACGAAATCAACGTTGATATCACATGCGATCTCAATTATTAAATTAGACCACTACGACCGCTAAAAACGTAAATAAAATTAATAATTATTTAATTAAATAAATGTGGCCCCATAATTTGGGGTCACGCTGCATCAACTCTCCGCCGCTTTGAAAAATTCGTCTCCCGACGAATTGCTCGAAGTAGGTGCGTCGTCGGAGAATTCATCTTTGGGCCGTGGTTCCACTTTTCTCCAATCAGATCCCTTTCAATGTTACGTTTATAGTTTCTCAATGTTACAGCCTCCTTCTTTAAATAATTCCGCAGCTGAGGGCATGGGCGCAATTTTCGCACCTCTTTCTTTTTCTCTCTTCTCATATTGCTCTGGACCTCTATGTAAATAGTGAGCTTTGGAAATTTATTTTCGCAATTTTCTCCATTCACTTTCCAATCCCCCAAGTCGTGGAGTGCATATCCCGTGGGTTTCGGGATTTTTGTTAGGGTTCTGGCTTGCGCGTGATGCGGGGAGGTGGCTGCCGCATAAGGGCGACGCGGTTGAGGGCATTCGAGCGGAGCGGCGGCTCGCGAGGAAGCAGGTGTCTCTGGGGATAGAGATGCTGGCCGCATTCCGAACTGTTGGCGGATCGTGAACACCGGTGGGCGGCGAGCCGAGTAGCGCTGGACGATGGGTTCCGGATAGTTTGGTGAAGGGTTCAGGTGGTGGGGGGCGCGCGTGAGCAGCTGAGAGGGTCCGCGAACGGTGGAGGGATGGCGATGGCGCAGGAGGCGGCGGTAGTGGGGAAGGAGTGGGGCGAGCGGGTGGCGTGGGGCCGTCGAGGCGATGGGAGGTGGCGCGGGCGAGTGGATTTCGGGGAAGGGGAGGCAGGGAAGGGTCGCTGGGTCTGTGGCTGTAGGGGAGTGGGCTGGCGCACGGAGGGTGGCGGGGTAGGTGGGGTCGGGTGGCAGAGGCGCAGGTGGGCGGGAGATAGGAAACGGTGAGATGGGTTGGTGAGGAAGGGAAAGGGCGGCGGTAGGGAGGGTGATCAGCGGTTGGGAGGGGTTCGGCCGGGTGAGGAGGGAAGGGGGAATTACCTGGGGTGGTGGGGATGGCGCCGGGGTGGTCGGAGGGAGCCGCGGGGTCGACTCCGGCGATGGCGTTGGGTCTGAAATCGTCGGGACTGCAGCCTTTTCGTCGATTTTCTCATCTAAAATGATCTGGACAGCGGCTTGATTGGCTTTCACGGCGAGTTTTTCGTCGTCAAAACTCGCGATGGCGGCTTCGGCGGTTGGCGGCTTCGATTGGGCGTTGCGATAGGCCTCAAGGTTGGCCGTGAAGTCTCGAAACGTTGAAGACATGGCTCTTAAGTTGTTCTGCAAATCTTGTAACATGCGCTTCGTCTCCTTGTCGTAGGCGTCATGGGCTTGTTGTTTTCGGTCGGACGAATGATGGTGCTTTGATGTATGCCGGCGCGAGTATCGGGACGGATCGTCAGATCGTGGGGACGATCTGAAAACCTAGCTCTGATACCACTTGATGCGGAAAGAAATCGGCGACGGCAAATAATGATAAAACAATATTTTTGGTGGATTTTCTTGGTGGAAGAAGAGAATGGTTGAGAAGAGAAAAACTCGTCGGAATACGAGGGGTTGAGGGTGAGAACCGCGGAGATCGCGTGGGGATAGAGAGAGAGGAGGAAGATAATGAGATAACTCTCAAGTTTTCATTAATCATGGACTGACTACAACTGATGGACTACCCTCTCTTTATATAGGAGAGAGGGATTACAAAAATAGTAAATAATCAAATTATAACTAATTTGATCCTAATTGACCTCTAACTAACTTAATTGGACTCTAATTATTCAATGGACCCAAAATTGCAATTAAAATCTACGAAATCAACGTTGAGATCACATGCGATCTCAATTATTAAATTAGACCACTACGACCGCTAAAAACGTAAATAAAATTAATAATTATTTAATTAAATAAATGTGGCCCCATAATTTGGGGTCACGCTGCATCACACTACTAGCTAGATCACCCAAAGTGATCTCTATTTCCTTCCCCAATGAAAAGTTTATGGAAGTACTGCTTCCATCTAGCCTCTATGTCCTTCTGAGTAACAAGCACATGACCTTCCTCGTCCTTAATGCATCTCACTTGAGAAAGATCTTTGGTCTTTCTTTCTCTTGCTTTGGCCAACCTGAATATATCCTTCTGGCCCTCCTTAGAGTCGAGATTTTTATAAAAAATCTCATAAGCTTTTGGCTTAGCTTCGCTTACAGCCTTATTTGCTTCCTTCTTCGCTATTTTATAGTTTGTGACAGTTTCCGTTGTTCTATCCTTAGACATAACTTTAAAGCATGCTCTTTTAATTTTTAGCTTCCCTTGCACCCTCCACTCCACCACCAAGCTTTCTTTTGACTTGGAGCTCCTCCCTTCGACTCGCCTAGTATCTCTTTGGCTACCTTTCGGATACAAGATGCTACTGCCTCCCACATCTCGTTTGCACTTCCGCTACAATCCCAAGATAAGTCTTCTAAAACCTTCTCCTTGAAGCTCGATTGCTTCAGTGGAAGATTTCACCATCTAGTTCTAGTGATCTTAGGAACCCTCCTTTTCTTTACTAGCCCTTTCATTTGCACATCCAAGACTAACAAGCGATGTTGGGTTGTCAAACTCTCTCTTGAGATTAATTTGCAGTCTTTACAACACAACTGATCTCTTCTGAAGGTTTCCTTCAGAAATACCTTCGAATTTACACAAGGCTTGACAAAGAGTAGGGATGCTTCATGGGACAGGCAAACCACAACACAAGAATGATTGGTGAGCAAAGCTGCTTCAGCCAAAGTTTTAGGCGAGGCGACAATGGTGAACGGGGGGGCTTTAGAATGGGTTATGGAAAAAATGAACGGGGTGAGTAAAGGCGGTTTTCTTATTTGTTGGGATGATACTTGAAGCAACACCTCTCTAAGGGTCTGTTTGGGTATGGGGATGGGGTGGGTTGGGGTTACCTCTTGTGAATAGTAGTTGTTTGGATGGTTATGAGGGTTGGACCTGGAGAGGGTTGGAATAAGGATTGCGATGTTATGTCACATTAATTTGTGATGGAATTCCAACCTAGGAATGCAGGGGGATAAACCGGGTTACCCTAGGGTAAGCCGGTAACCAAATGGATCCTAAAAGCCTCACTGCCTAGACATCCTGCACACGCCATAGTTGAATGAGGCGCACACCACACCTAGGATGCCCAAGGATATAGACTTGAGGTGGTTTCTTAGGGAAATGTCTCAAAGTGTACGCTTCAATGCCTCGAGATACATTTTAAAAAATTATAGATGCAATGATAGTCAACTTTGAGAGGTGATTGATGAGATGGGTTTGATTGAGCTCCTCATCTAGTTAAGGATTGACATGTTTGTGGCATCCTTAGATTAGGTGGAGGCATTCTCGTTGGGATCAATATGGTTAGATCCAGACTGTTTTTGGACCATTTGCCTTTGATACGGGCTTTAAACGTGCACATTTGGCATGGGTCATACTTCACGTTCGTTTGTGCCTGGTTGCCAAATTTACAGTTTGTGGAGCACTAGAGGTGTTAGGACAGATGACACAAGTGGCAAGACTGAGATGTAAGGTTTTTCCTGATTGAGTTAGAACTACACTGAAGGAGGCAGTGGATAGGAGGAGGTTGGAAGTATTCCAGGTTGTCGAACAGCTGGATAGTTTGAAGGAGGGAAGGTTGTCATTGTAGGAGGTGAAGAGGATGGATCATCTTGAGGGGGGTGAGGATTTGAATTAAATTTAGTGGAGGGAGAGATTGTTTCAAGCTGGCTAGCAGTGGGCAATGCAGAGACCAGGTTTTTCCTCCTGATGGTGTATGAGTGGAAGAGAAGGAACATGGTTGAGAGGTTAGAGGTGGAGAGTGTGGAGGTAGTGTGCCAGAAGAAGGTTGTGATGGCCGGAGAAAGGCACTATTGGGGCTTTTGCTTCCTTGAAATAGAGATCTTGTCGGGGCCGGATGACTTCTCCGTATTCTTTTTCAACGAGATTTGGGGAACTGTTATTTAGGAGGTACGCATATGATTTCAGAGTTGATGGAAGGGAACCCGGGGCGACGGATTGGGAGATTTTCAACCTTTTTTCCCTTGTACAAGCTATAGTTGCAGGAGTTTATTTTGTTTGCATCATGGCCGGTATTGTGAAAGTATTTTGTGATGGAGTTGAAACAAGGTACATGTATATTGTTTCGTCTTTAAAGTTTACGGGTTGATTTGGCCATTCATTTGTTCATAAAAGCAATTGTAATCATGAAATCTGGACTAAATTTTTGTTGTGGTGGTGTATATAATGTTTATCTATCCATCTATCATTTACTCCTAATCCGGTTGACAGTTTAAGGAGAGTTAGTTTCCTGCATTCAGTCGACAGATGCTGTCATTTCTGAGGGTTCTACATTTCATGGTTGAAATGTGACTATTTAGACATGACTTTCAAATAGGATTCATGAGGTCCAACAATGTCATCCACTCAGGCTTATGGGAATTATAATTGTGCTTCACTGTGTTAATATGCCTGAATTAATGTCATATAAATTCTCTTCAAATGGATCGGGACTTGCAGAATGTGAAGTTTTTTGTGTGGATTATGGTCTTGGGAAAATCCATCCCAAGACTTTACTGAAAGAGGTTAAAACTGCATGCATGTTAGCCTACAAGTGTTTCCCACCCTTCAAGTAACATGTCCTGCTCTTTCTCAATGCAGATTATCTCAGGAAAATAATCGTGCAGGGGAGGTCATCCAAGTCTACCAAAGTTGGCGACATTATGACTGAAGAGGTAAGAAAAACCAACCTGTCTATAGAATGTTAACTTATCACACTATAAGACAGGTGCAACGTGCAATCACATAAAATTTAGGTTCATTTCCCTCGAAAATGATAAGATATGCACTTGTTTCCTTTCTTGCAGAATAAGCTCATCACAGTTACTCCTGACACAAAAGTCCTGCGTGCAATGCAGCTTATGACTGGTATAAACTGCTATGTTCTTTTTTGTTAATAGGGTGCAATGCAGCTTATGACTGGTATAAACTGCTATGTTCTTTTTTGTTAATAGGATGAGTATGTTCCTTGACATGAATGGTGCTTCTTTGCAGATAACCGTATTAGGCACATTCCGGTGATTGATGACAGTGGGATGGTTGGCATGGTCTCTATTGGAGATGTTGTCCGTGCTGTTGTGAGTGAGCACCGCGAGGAGCTGAACCGTCTCAATGCCTTCATTCAGGGAGGCTACTAGGTTTTACTCCTTGGTATGTGATAATAAAGACCCATGATGATGTCGGAAAGAAGGGCTGGAGTTAGCCATGTAAATAGATCGTTTTTTTTCCTTTGCTGTTCCCAGTCTGCCCAATGTGAAATATCCTGTATGCGACCAGGAGAATAACACGGTCTAGCGAGCTACTTAGCTTGCTTAGATGCGGCTTTCACATGTTTCCAGCTATTATGAATGGCTTTCAATGTTTTTTCTTCAGTCACTCATTTGTCTGTCTTGATACATGGTTTCTGTTAAGTTTCTTCTGTGCCTTTGACCTTCTATGTGTGGTTAATTGCGTAGTTGAGGGGAGTAGCTACTTTTATCTAAACTGGACGATTACCGTAATGAACTTTAGTTGTTATTTCATATATATATATATATAAAAGTACTAAGCCTTCTCCCACTATAAGTAGGGTCGGCTACATGGATTCTTGCTCAAATCCATGTTGAAAGATTCGACTATTTTTTACGCTGGCCGTCGACTACCTAACGCAACCCCTGCAAGAGTGGGATTTGAACCCTGGTCTTTTGTGTGGTAGACACACTGTACTACCACTAGACCATTAATATATATATATATATATATATATATATATATTAAGCTTCAAGAGTGGAAATCTTTTAGGGAAAAAGTTCAGGACACGTGGCTTATTCTGTTATTTGACTGAATTTGCTCGTCTCCTATTTTTTGTAGTTGATTTTGTGATGTGATTTAGGGTTTCCCCTATGCATAACGGGGATTGAACAAGATCCACCCATTGTCATTTTTGTGCCATTTGGTTTAGTAGTATTTTGTATTTGCTTGATTTTAATACAGGTAGAGGGTCCCTATTTGAGATCTGTTAGAGTAACGTGCTGGTGAGATTGGATGAGCGTCAGTTTCGTTATAGCCGGACGGTGACCCCATCTTTTGAACTCATCTTATCCAATCCATCTTTCTTTGTGAATAGAAAAATGTTTAGTTTGTTTGTTTTTAAGCCCCCATAATATTTTGGTTTCTTCGTTAGGTTCTTCCAATTAAAGATGTTGGAAAGTTTGGGTTTGATGAAATCTACTCGGACTAAGTTTGATATGTGCTTGCAATTTGGGCTTGGATGTTTGAGTCAATGATGGACTCGTTCTTATGGAGATGAATTTGGGTTGAGTTGTGCTCAATTTGTTAACTCAAATCGATATACCTATTAAGTTCTCATACATGCACATACCCACATGTCCCATGCAATATCCTTCTTAACTCCATAAACTCCCCTTTTCTCCCCCATCATAGCATTGTTGCACAACCTATGTCTCTCCCCTACTCTAACCTTCAAAGACTCCTCTCTCCCTTCTCTTTGATGATCCAACCGAAGTCATCGAAACTTATAACAAATGTGAGAATTGGGCTATAGAAGGCTTGTTAAGGGTTTGTGGACCAATTTAAACTCATTGAGGTTGAGATAACCATCCCAAGCTCGAACCATATCAAGTTTGAGTTGACTTATCTTTCAAGTGGTCAAATTACTTTGGTTTTAGATTGTTGAGCAATCTCTTAAGTCTCCTTGTTTTCCAGGATCTTCATATCATGAAGTAGTTTCGTAGTAACTTTGATCAATTTTCTTTATTATTGTAGCTATTAGCGATGGTAGACCTCGCAAGAAAGACACATGGCTACATTTAGATGAAGAAGAAAATTGAGGCCCCAACTAGTCAAGATGAGCTTGCTCAATCCCTTGCAAGCAAGGGCATCTCCCTACTATGGGATAAAGGACCTCGATGGTTGGACTCCATCGAGGTACCTCATGCATGGATTTGCAGAGACCAACTTGGTCTCTACTCTTAAGGTTGTTGACTCGATACCTAGACGCCTTATTATTGGGGCATGAGAGAGCCACATAAGCTACATTTGTAAAAGGTGAGGAGAGTACCTTGGGCGATAAGCTGAAGCTCCTCACGATTTCCTTTGGTTCTCCACCACTCTTTGCCACTACATGCAACATGCTTATGTCTTGCGCATGCTAAAGATAGAAGCAACAAAAAGGACCAAAATACTGAAAGTGGAGCCTTCGCTACGAATGTTGTTTCTCCATGTCCCTCGAGCATAGCCAGGTCCTCTTTGATAAAAGAGGATTTCTTGGAGGGGCAACGTGATCATTGTTGAACAATTATACATCAACCATCTCTCCTAGAATGTTCTCCATCTCCTATATTAAGAAGCATCCATTGCTAATTCCAAAATAGAAAAGCATCAACATTATAAGAGGAAGTTGGGACAAAAGTGGCCAAAGGGGTTCTGTGTCCAGGGAGTCCTATTTTTTCCAAAAAAAAAATCGGCGAGCCCTATAAGATCATCCCCCCATATGCCCCATCATCACCACAACCCCTACACCACCATTATCATATCTTTTAAACCTTGTAAATATTATTTAACCCCTATGGAACACTCAATCCAACAACACACATACATGAGGTTGGGGGGGGGGGGGGGGGTTGTATAGCTTTAAGAGCTTGACATCTACTCTACAAAAGGGTTGTGGGTATAGAGCGGCTATGATACCTCATAGAGCTTAGTTAGGAGCATCGATCCTCGAGGATTCCCACCTGACTTAATGGTGTAGCTTGACTAAACTTTTCCCGCCTCATTTCTTGGTGTTATATTCATCCTTTGTGATTCCATCTTTTAATCGAACAAAGGATCAATAGAGTACTCGTCAATAAACCCTAACTCTTCATTATTTGGGATATTCTACAAGGCAATTACCTAAATTGAATTTATGTAAGCCAAATTTGAATTAGTAAACCTGTGCAATTTCTAATAGCGTCATTGACTAGAATAGAAAATGTCAACCTACTCTGACGGCTTCAATGCCATTGCCTTCCTCAAGGGTTTATGCAATGACAAGTTTTGTGACTTTTTTTTGAGCTCAAATCCAACATCATGTCAAAGTTCTAGATGTGAGTCTCTATGTTTATCTCAATGAAGGAAGCATGTGAAGAAAAACACAACCATGAGCCTGAAGGAAGTCAACTAACCATGTCCACCTTAATAGAGATCCCAACCACCCCACACTATGCGAAGGGACGGAACACAAAAAAGAGGAAGCATCTGCCCAACACTCCTTCGAAAAGTTTTTGATGTTCAAATGATCAAAATAAGCATGTAATTTCATAAAGCTCATTGACACCTTTCTAATGAGCTCAAGATAGTTGTTGAATTCCTAATTTCATAGCCGGAGTTAAGACCGTTCGAAGTTAAACATGTCAGGATCTATTTAGAGATCCTAATCGGATCATATTGTGTACTTTGCCTATAAATAAAAGGGTTTTGGTTTTCCCTTACCTTAAATACCAACCTCTTCACTTCATGTCAGTTGAACATTTTTTCATTTCTATGTTATTTTGTTATCTCCTTTTCTAACATTGTAAGTAAAAGTGAAGCTCGATATAGTGCAACTACGAGGAGGAGTCATGGTTGCTTGTCAACCACGATACTCATGTTTCTAACATCAAATTTGCAACCTGACTTACAGTTCCCCCCATGCATATGTAATATTGTTTCTCCATTCTCTCAATCTCCCTCACTCTCTTTGCATTTTATTTCTTAAATTAGTTATTAACTTAGTTTTCCACTCATCTCAAGTACACAACTCATTCCCCCTGCCTAAGAATTTTTTGTTAAACGTAGTTTATCGGGTGACCCATTTGCTCATCCAACAAATCGAGCCCACGGTTCATCACCAAATATACAATAATTGACAGGTCTTAATGATCAGTCAGCTGGCCTTCCCTAACAATTGGCTCATCATCTCCTCCTATTTTTAGGAAAAAAATATGTTTACGTATGTATACTATTTCTACAAGGGTATCTTTGTTGTTGATAAAAATTCCTTTTCTTAAGGATGCTTCTACTACTCTTGAGTACTGTCAAAATTGGTATGTCATCCATGCTATTAGTGGAGGTTACCTTAGAAAATTTGTACGAGCATGTGGTTTGAAAAACATCAATAGGTGCCAAAGTGAAAGGTATGCCACAAGTCGCTAAAGAGAGATTGAGAGAGGGAGAGAAAGAGATGGTGGGAGAGGGCTCTCGTAATAGAATGATGAATCCATGATTCATCTCCTTTGTTCTTTCATTTTATCTAAAATCCTTTGTAAAAAATAAGTAAATATCAAGTAATTCTCATTTATTAACATACTAACTCCATTTGTTAATATTACATATTTAACACTTATTTAATCTAAAATAAAAGAGTAAAGAGAAAAAGAAAATAAAATAAAGAAGTATGGAAATATGCACATACCGATCCTAAACCCGAGACCATGTCAATATTGACTTGGTCAACAAGATAAATAAGTAAGAGGAGATAAGGATCATAATCTATCAAAATACCAGAAAATATATATCACAAATGTAAATATACTTATTATTCATCTTGTGCATATATTCTCCTATTGTATTTATCATTCATATCACTTCAGCTGTAAAAATTTTCTTCTTCAAACTTGTTCATAATAATGTATATTAATTTATAAAAATATAACTAAAATTATGTAATGTATAGATTTCACGGTATACTCAGAACAAAAAATGTAAAACAAGAATTCAAAGTTAAATATCTACTCCGTATGAACTCAAAATTCACCAAAACTCACTTTCATCGTATTTAGAATTCAATTATATCTAAAAAAGTAATTTCATTAAAATCGGAGTTAATATGCAAAGTCAGCTTTTAGGGGTGTCATGATATCTATACAACTGTATATTATTCCCTTATTATTTTATTCTTTGTATTTCTATTATTTATATTTTTATTATTTTTCTTATATTTTATAATAATTATATAACAAATAAAAAAATTATTAACATTTTTATACCTATATAGATATAATGTACATATGTACATAATACTATTTATTTAACAATTTAAATAATTTTGTTAAAAATAAAATACAAATATATTTATAATCTTTAATTTATATGTTAAATTAATAAAATATAAAATAAATAACTTATTTCAGAAATTAATTAATTAAAATAAATAAAATAATGTATATAAGCACTTTATGCCTATAAATTATATCGATTATGTTATTTAACTAATCAAATTAAACTATTTAATTAAATTATTTATTAAATTATTAACATTTTTATTTGTATTATTTATTTAGATTAATTTTTTATTTATACATTGTATTTTATTTAATGTATACTTCTACTTTGTCTTCTTCCCTATTTCATTCTTTTCTTTTCTTCTCGCTCTGCCATGTAGCGGCTTCTGATTGGGGAGAAAGGGGAGGTTAACTTTTCAACCTCCTTTTTCCTCATTTCTCCTTCTCCCTCCCCCTCCTCTTCTTCTTCCCTTTATCTTCTTCCTCCTTCCCTTCTTCTCCTTTCTCCTCCGCCCAACTGCTTAACCGACCCAACAACCTCACTTGTGGTCCCCTCTCCTTTGCGTAGCCTTCCTCCTTCTCCAACCACCTATAAATAGGTCCCCATCTCCCTCGTGTCAGCTCCATACACCATTTTTCTCCTCCAACATGTGAGCTCCGAGCGAGGGAGAAAGCTCGTTATATGAGTGTACTTCATCATCGTAGTCGTATCGAGGTTGAGACCTCGGAAGGAGGTGTGGTCATCTCCACCGGTGAGCAGCATCACCACAATGTGAGGAAGCCTCCGTCGATCGCCACATATCAAGGCAACCATCACGGAACTCCATCGAGCTTCGCCCCCAGGCGACCTCCTCTACCGATTCCTTCATACGTCTCTAGGTTAGGTTCTCTATCTTCGATCCTCTTCTCCTTCTCTTATCCTCTCAATCCCTCTCTTCTCTCAATCACTCGCCTCTCTTTGTTTTTTCTCATTGATTTTAACAAAAAAATCACTTTTGATCGCCACATCCACATTCAATTCCTCTTCATTTTACATTCTACCTTACATATTTGAACTGCCTCCGACCACGCATGGTGGTTGGAGTTTGGAGCTAGATACAACGCATCCACTAAAGCTCCTCCACTCACCCTTTCTCTTTTGATGTTGGACTGAGCATTTTGCCTCGATTCGGATCACTAATTTCGTGGGTACAACAAATTGGAGCCACAATCGAACACGAGCATCTGGACTTGAATCATATCGAAGCTTCACATCACTTGAGATAAACACGATCCAATATCATGGAGATCTCGGATCCAATCATTGTCGTCGAGCATCCGCAGTATGAGTTCTCAAAAGCACCACCACCTGGATCCAACACAGTCACATGAAAGTTGTACCACAGCTTAGAGTAGAAGAAGTTTGTCAGGAAGCTTTCAAAATTAGGGAAGAACACTCATACCTTCATATCGAGCAGCAACCATTGGATTGGATAAAATCCAATGCACCAGATCGCTAGGCGCCCCACCGCTTTAGCTAAGTCATGTGCGCCTCATGTGACTATAGATATTTTTTGGTGTTTTACTATTGTAACATCAAACTTGTATTATTTGTGTACAGGTCTCACTCTGCAAAGCACATGAATCCTACATGTGAACCTGGTGAATATAGTACGTGAGCCCTAAAACTTTGTTTGATTTGCATATAGTTGCAATGCAGAGGAAAGCATGTGAAGACAAGCATGCCCTTCTTATCTTATGCACACAATACCCCCACTACTCTTGCATTTTATCGCATGTGCCCTAGTTAGTTTTTATATTACAATTGTACCCCTATTCTAGTATTGCATAAATAGCTCTAAAATTCATACTAAATAAAACACAAAATATAAAAAATACAACAAAATACCTAAAAATTCTTAATACCATACTCTATATAGTAAAAAAAGTATTTTGAAAATTTAAAACATTTTCTATTTTTAATAATTGAAAAACAAATACAGAATACATATAAATTTTTAAAGAATACATAAAAATATTAATACCACTCTAAAAAATTCTACAAAAAATCTATAACTTATATTTTACTATATTGTAAATGGGAAACCAAAAAGGAATTAAAATCAAATATTAAAACCCTTAAAAATTAAAATATACATAAAAACATATAAAAATCACACATATTTCATAAAAAACAGAAAAATATGTACAATACTTTGTTTTAAAGGTATTTTCATTTTCTGTACAATAATAATAAAATTCAAATATTTTCTTATTGTTTAATTTTTTAAAATACAAAATACTTTCATGGTTTACGTATATACATTGTTTTCAACTTTAAAAAGCGTTTAAAATCCAAAACAAATTCTAAAAACTACCTAAAATACCTATAACAGTAAAATAAATACAAAACATAAACATATTAAATATAAAATCAAATAAAAATCATACATATAGTTCTTTATATATGGGTATACAAAACACATTGAAAATATCACAAAAATAAAACAAATTAAAATTATTAAAAAAATTAAAATTCGCTAAAAATTTAGAAAACTCGATACCTTAGATAACTCTACTATTGCACCCTAGTTCGCATAGTTTGCCTCCCCGAGTTCGACACTCTGTTACTTAGCACTTTGATGAATATGTGATTCATCATGCTAAAAGAAGATAATCAAGCTCAATTACCCAATTGGCATTTAATCATCTAAATTACATAATTATAACTCATGCATGTGTAAATAATATTTGTATTTTATCATTCATCATTACATCAAATGAGGAGCCAAGAATCCAATGTATAATTGACCTGTAAAATAGCTAACTTCACTGATTTTTAGTGATATCATGCTAACTCCAATTGACATATGAAAAATCCTAAAAAATGTTAACTTGTATATATGCAAAATAATCTTAAACCCTAGTTTCAGGACAAACATATGGAAACATTGATATGTCTCTCATACAATGTCCAAATGAAGTCTACTCACTTTTGAAATAATGTACATTCAATTATCTACAAATCAAGACCAAATTTAAAAGAATCGGAATTCATTTGTGAAAATTGGGGTTTGAGACCTAACTGCACATTGTACATATTTGTTGATTTTGACTTATAATTTCATGTGCATATTCAATCATTTTGATTTCTTTCTTTTCATTTCCTCATTTCATTTCATGCTTTAATAAAATATAAAAAATCAAAATCCAAAAAATCGTAAAAGCGATAAAAAAGACATATTCCGACTTGAGCTTATTAACCATGTCCACTTGTACATAATTCCAACTCCCTAATTTATTTTGACAATACTTCAATACATAAAAATCCAAAAAAATATCATTTGAGTTCAATGCATTATTTCATAGCATGTTTGATTTTTATGTGCATTTATTTATCTAGATAAAATAAAATAAAAATTTTAAAGCCAAAAATAGATATTTTATATACATAAAATATCACCAAAAATATCCATAACTTGCATTCCGCATTTTAGTTGCACATGAGTCCTTCATGAACATTGTAGAATGCATTTAGATACACACTTTTCATTTTGATCATTTTTCCACCTAAGTCCATTCAGTATTTTATTCATATTTATTTTTTCATTTCTCGTATTGGTCAAGGCCAACGACCACGTGGTGGCAGATGACTGGAGCCACCTCACTTGCTGGTCAACCCTTCTTGTCGTTTAGCATGCCTCATCTTGACCATCAGATCAAGTTTGATCCAATGGAACCAAGCCTAACATGCCTTCTCCCTTCTCTCATGTGTGTTGCGCATGTCTCTCACACGCCATGTGCGTTCCAGCTTTCAGCCGTTGAATCCTGGATGAATCCAACAATCTCTCTATCATCCTCTACCTCGCACCAACTTCCATCGTTTGCTACTCTCTTTCTCTTGCCTCCATCTCCAGCTATGTTGCCGCACCGAACCCCTACGATTCTAACCCACTTTGTCGCTAAACACCTCCTCTCCTTATCTCCATCTCCGGCGAATACCCAACAACCTGTTGACCCCCTCCGTTATCCATCCATATCTTGCAACAAACTCTATCCCCTACGCTTCCAACCACCTGACATCCCCATCGTCCCCGATAATACCGCAACCACCCATAGCCTTATCCCCTCTCTACTCCCTATACAACTCCATTGCCACCTCATTCCCAATGATCCACCGATATCCACCATCCGTTATTCTACCAACACGAGAGAGAGAGAGAGAGAGAGCTCAAGGAGGGTCGGTGACAGAGACCCTCCCTCAGGCGAGGATGACTGCAAGCGTGATCCACAAGGACCCAAGTCCTCGTGTTGCTGCTCCGATCAGGCCAAGCCTCCCGGGGCTCTGCCGCCTCGGTTGAGGTGATTACCAACAAAGTAGAGTCATCTCTCCTCGACCATTCCGGTGAAACTCCCCCAGAGTCTTCTTTTCCTTTGTTTACTTTTATTATTCATCTTCTTCTTCATCGCTCAGCCCCACATTCAAACCATCATGCCACCCGCACCCCTTTCTTTCCTCCCTTTCATCTTTGACTACATCTACACCTTCTCCTTTCATCGCTTCAAGGTCAACCCTCATCTTCAACCAACTCCACCCTTTCATCGCATAGACATGTGTCGCCTCGCCGTCGCCATGCTCCGCCATCTTCATCGCAACAACCTAAAGACATGCCTCCTTCAGTCGAGAGTTCCCTCAACTCCAACAACATTTTATAATCGCCACCGACTACACCCTTAGGCAGGAGTTGCCTAGGATATCGCACCATTGCCCTCGGGCCACGCACAGACCTGACTACAAACTACCATTTGCCTGAGCGTCGCCACTATCGTCAACCATCAAGCGGGGCTCAACCCCATCCCCCTACAACAACAAGCAAATAAGAACTCAACTTACAGGGCCCCTTAGATCAAGAACTCCGAACATCCCAGCCATTCAAAGATGCCTAATTTTGGGTCGTCGATCGAGACCCATCAGACGATACTGATCAAATCCACGCCCCACGCCCGAGCCACTAGCCTTGGTACGGACCGAAGCGACACGTGGACAATTCAGATTGAGTATGCGGCCCCCACGTGCATTGCATGCACATGGTGGAAAAAATGCAACCAAGCCCCTCCTCCTTCTCCGAATTGTGAAGAAGCCCTAGATCACGTACATAGCACGTGTCTTTGGGGTGGATTACATCGATGTCCTCACAACTCTACATAATTACGAATATACCCCCGCTAGGGGTAAATTACAATGAAGGACCAACAGCTTTGGCAAATTACAAAATGCTCCTCCACAACGATATAATTACGAACTTCTATTTATTTTTATTATAGTCCCTGAACTTCTTTTGATCATATCTTGAACAATATTTATCAAAAATTGACGTTCTTGGAGTCACTTTAATCCCTATCTGATTGTCTTTCATATAGAATTATTAATTCCATTATTAGAGACATTTCTGAGCGTTAATAAATTAAGGGTTCATTTTGTTCATTTTAAGCATCTTTATTCTCATTCATTGATTCTATTGCTCATTAATCTGTGTGTTAGTTTGGGACATTTATTGGAGAGATTAATTTGGCATCAATTGATAAATTATCTTTGAGATTAAATAAGGGGATGCTATTTGGATTAATTGACTTGTCTTTGTCTGATTTGCTACTCCACATTCGCCATTTTACATCATTATCATTTAAAACCATAAAAAATGCATTTATTTATTATCTCACATAGCATAGCATCATATTTTCTCTACATTAAAAATGATTTTGAAAAGCCACACCATATTTCTTTTGTTGAATAATTACATCTCTTTTAAAACCCATTAAAAGCTGAAAAAGATAAAACACTAAAATTTTCCTCTTCTCTTTTGAAAACCTAAATTTCTTAAATTATATAAAGATTAATTCTAAACCCTCATATTACCTCCTTGAGTTCAATCTTGGGACTTACCCCAGTAAAATAAATAAACTTTGATCACATTGAGACTTGATTCTCTATATCATTTCTCGGTGTGATCATTTTTGACGAATCACTGAATTTCCTGACTACAACAACTTCAACATCATTATTTCGACAAAATTAACAGAGGGATTTCCATGCTAATCAAACGATGTCATTGCCAGGGAGGTAAATAAGTTAGAATTAGTTTTTAAATAGTTTAATTTTAGGTTTTCCGCTACCCGGGTAGTCGGACCCCCAGTTTTCTTGTATTTATTTCTCCATTTGCTTTATCAGTATTTTATATTTTATTTACATTTTTATGTGAATATCTCTCTAATATTTGATCTATTATTTCATGCAAGGTATCCGGTGGACTTGGAGCGGCTTTTTTGGACGCTAACATAAATGGGAGATACTTGAAGCATAAAGCAATTATTTTCTAATTTTTGGAGAGAGAGTTCAACTTTATTTTTGTAATTATTTTGTAGTAATTTAGGTAACTGTTCATTTCTAGTGATCTTTGTTTGGAGATTCGCGTTTATATATAGACTGGACATTTGGCCTATTGGGCCCCTATTTCTATGGTAATCGGCGTAGTCCTAGGATTGCACCATGACTATTAGAGCAACTGGGTTTATTCCTGAGCTCATAGGGCTAGGTTCACACTCTCACTTTAATTAGACGCACTAGATCGAATCTCATTGAGCCAAATTAAATTGTTCTATCACTCGTTAATAGAAATTCTTGTTCTAGGAGCAATTTTCCGGTGCATTCATATTTATTAAAATTTCAATTCTATTTATCACCTTGCACGGAGATTGAGAAGAGGCACTGTAAGTATCTCTGACTTGGAATTCATCATCGTGTTTCCTGATGCATGGGTTTTTCGATTCTACGTCGATTGTCACTTACAAAGGATTAAAGGAAATTGGAATCCCCGTGTAGACATGCATTGATCTCCACTCAAATTCAAAGTGATAATTGAATTAAAACAATGGAACTGCTAACATTATTGACTAGTTAAAAATCGGATAAAATTGAATATCATTGTTTGTGGGAGAGCAACCTCATCCTTGTATGTAGGATATATTATGCTTGTTGAGAGGTGAGGACGCAACCCTAAGATAGTTCCCAAACCCACCTTTTAATCTTGTGTAATTGGACTCATATCTTGTTTTATCACCAATTTAAAACTAAAAAGATAATTGGTCGAATTTTCACGACCTTCACTGTATGAAGTTGGTAAATTTTGGGGCTTGCATTATGTATTAGATTGTGTGCATTCAAAGCTCATTACACCTGCATCCATATATCGAGGTTAGTAAATCATTTCACCTCCATTTTTGGAGATGTCGAAATATTGGTATTCACACCCAGACTCTATGGGTCATGCTTACATGACTGAATCCTAGCCATCTTTGTCTTCATTCTCATATCAGGAAAATCCTCTCTTTAAGTCAGTTCTCCCCCAACCATCATATACTTTACCCTCATTCCACCACACTCCTTCTTCCGTTGAATATTCACGATATGAACCTCTTGCAGAACTGAATGAATAAATGTAGACACAATGGAGTGAGTGAATTCGAGGATGGACATGTGCATAATCAAGTTTGATAGAGAAACATGATTCCTGATTATGATCGAGAATTCATTGCTTGAACCATCCCCTACTCGGGATGACTCTCTCCCCGCATACAATCCATTTTCCTTTGACCAGACCTATGAGAGCCAGAGTCAAGGAAACAAAACTCATGACCAGACCACTACCACAGAATATGACTGTTACTCGGCTCAGGATTGCATGCTAGAGTCACGACATGTCAAATACGGTCAATCATCTTCAAGTCATGAGACGACATAGGTTGACATAACTTGAATAAATCAGAGAGATGATGCATTTACAGAACAATTTGATAATGTCATCCAAATGGTTAAAGAAATAATGAGCATCCACGGAGGAGTGAGGGCCACATAGAGCGAACTCGAGACATTTCCTATGCAAAACCTTCTGACAAATACACCACATGTACCACACACCACTGAACACTCCACTGACCGTTCTATTGACTCCAACAAAAATACCAAAAATAGAAAATTCAAAAAAGCGGACAACACTGATATGGAAGTATTTTGTAAAAGTCTGATCTTAGAGCTTCCATTAATCAAGGCCATAGAGTATGTGCCTGATCTTTAGAGATTTGTGAAGAGTTGATTATCATCCAAGAAGACAGGCAAAAAGAGATCTAGAACTGAATGCCATTTAATTATTATGGCCAGTTCAATGGTGATGACCAAAAAGAGCAAAAGCCATAGAGTTACATGGTTAGCTAGGGTTACTTGTGAAATTGAGAACACTAAGTTTACCCATGTTCAGATTGACGGTGACTCGACCTTGAACATCCTCCAGAACTCTGTATTTGACTGACTCAAACTTGGACCACTCAAAAAGGCCAGAGAGATTATTCAATTTCCTGACCGATCCACCAAAAGATCGAGAGGAATTGTTTCAATCGTCATGAACTTCCAAGGTGTTAAACATATAGTGTACTTCATTGTCCTAGACAATGAGCATCGAGGAGAGTTGTTTGAGTCTCCCATCATTCTGGGAAAGCCGTTCTTAACCGATGCTAAAGCAATTATTGATTGTGAGACTCAAGACATAAGATTCCCGAACTAGAACCTTAATTATCAAACTCTTTAGGTGATGAATCTCTATTTCATCACCTTTATTCCTTTATTTTGTCCTTTAGACCCTATCTAAATGCACGTATATAGTATTATTTTGCACAAATTAACATTCATTATGTATTGCATAATTATTGTATAAAATACATTATTTAAATTCAAAATAAAAGAATAAAGAAACGAAAAGAAAAGAAAAATAAATAAAATACCAAAGGTGTTTTATGACCCTAAACCTCAAAACCTAGGCATCTTGATGACTATACCGACAAGGAATACAATAAGGGGAGATAAGGGTCAAAAACACAATAAAACCCTAAATTTTTATCCTTCAATAATGCATTTTTGGGACTCATTTTATTATTTATTTTTTATACCTAAAATAGAAAAACTTTGTACATAAAACCTATAGATACAAATACATAGAAAAATACAAAATTGATTTTACACAAAAATAATACACAGTATACATTTCATACTCAGAATAAAATTCCAAAACTCAAATTTCCCGGACTCATATCTTCTCCATATGAACTAAAAATGCACCAAAATCACCTTTAATTGTATATGACTTTTAATAAGATATTTAGTGAAGGTGGTTTCATTCAATTTGGAGTTAAGATGTAGAAGTTAGGTTCTGGACTCTTACTGTACAATATACATGTATATAAATAAAAATGGAAATTTATTTTTTTAATTCTTTTATTCTTTATTCATTTTATATTTTTATACCCTTGTAAATATTATTTGTATTCTATTAAAAATATAAGAATAAATAAAACCATCAAAATACAATAAAATAAAATAACATAAAAATTATATAGATGAATATCCTATATTTATACATTAATAATTAATACCCTTATTTATTTAAGTATACATAATATATCAGAGAAATACAATAAAATATATTTATGTATATATAAATAAGTTATAAATATATAAATTGAGAAAAATAAAATAATAAATTCAAAAATACAAAATAAAAATAAAATACACAAAACATAGGTCAATATACTTATAAATATACTTGTAAAAAGCAACTTGTAATAAATTAGTCATAAAAATAAATAAAAATCAGATTAAAATACTTATAAAATAATAAGCATTTTTTATTTTATATAATTTACTTAGTTAATTCATTTACTAATTTATTTTTAATTAATTATTTTGTTTTAGTCTCTTTTGTCTTGTAGCGGTCTTAGGTGGATCAATCATGATTGCCTACTCTCTGACCTAGGTGCCAGACTGTTACACTCCCTCTTTCACCAATTTGTCTTCCACGATACACTGCCCTATACGAGTTATCCCTTCATAAAAAATCATGGCCTCACATCGCTCTAGCACGCCCTATCTCATGTGTAGTCAATCGGGCATCAATCCGAGTGTTCAATCGAGTCAAACATCGCATGTACATATACCCCAGCTCTGCCATGTTGAGGGTTGGTTCGACTTCTACCCACTCTTATCCCCTCAGAGGGGGCCCTCGTGGAGCAGCCACTCGTGACAGGAGGAGCTCTCTATCCTTTACAGCGAGGAGGAGCGGATTAGGAGGAGTTCTCAGCCTCATCACTAGAGCTTTGCTCCTAGCGATTGATCTCGCAGCCCTCGACCGCTCGAGGTAATCTTCTATCATTTAGAGGTATATTTTAGTTGTAGATTCACTTAGCATAGTTAGTTTAGCTTAAAATTTCTTGCATTAGCCTATGTTTGAGATTAGCCTTCGGCGGAGCCTTTGAGCTACAATCTCCATTCTCCACCGTACTGTGTTGTTTCCGACCTTGCCTTTCACTCCATCCTCTTCCCTTGCCGCTTCTCCACCTCCCGACACACTCCACACATCTTGTTCTCTTCTAGAATAAGTTATCAGACCTCCAATTCCTTCACCTCGCCAAAGATCTTCCATCATGCCTCACCCCGCTTCCATCCCCCCCCCTTAATGAGTCGAGGTAGTTTACCCTCGACCCTCTGTTTGACTCGTGCAGGTCCAGAGCTAAAGGTGCCTAAAGGTGCATTATCTGGAGGCTAATTCGAAGTGGAAGAGCTTCTCTAGGTGTCCCAGTTCCTCAGTACCCCGCCAGAGACCTATTAGTGGGCTCTGGACCATCTAGGAGTACCTTGAGATCTAGGTTTTTCCCAGGAACCTGTAGGACCCTTCATCGGGTTGAGAGGACGCCGGAGGAAGAGGATGTCGCCACTCGAAGCTCACCTTGCTCGAGTTCTTCACCCATTCTTTCAGATGCCTTTCCCGCCTTCGGATCTTAGGTGTCCCCCAATTCTGATCTGAGCCGCACATTCTTGGGGTGCCTGGACTATTTCCATCTTAGGATCAAACCACAACCATCCATTGCAGAAGGGGAATCACACACCCTCAGTTCGCCACGTATTTAAGTGAAGCACTCTTGGTCATTGGATCGCGCCATTTAGGTGGTATATTTCATACGCACCCCGCCCTTTTGTTTTATTTTTATGCAATCTTATAATTATTTAAACCAATTTAATAATTTTCTAAGATTTGCATGTAAACCATCATTTTAATTTAATATTTCTTTTGGGTCCATGCCATGTCACCTCATGTGTCGTCCCACATGAGGTGGTAATTTTGCATGGAGGCCCTTATGCCTTTTTGTATTTTTGTTTAGTTTATAAAATGCAAATATTAGTTATAATAACTTTAGATATTTGTGTGTAAGCTATGCTAATTATTTTTAATTACGTTTATGCCCTTTCCAGTATATGTATTTTTGTGCTTATTTTTTATTTATTAAAAATAACATCTGTGCTCCAAAAATTATGAAAAAAAAAGTACGAGTGCCTGCTGGCATACACAATCATGCTATATTTTTGGAATTCATTTTAGGCATTTTACCTATTTATTAAAAATAAAAAAGATCACATTTTATCCCTGTTTGAATAAAAATTACTAAAAAATATAAAACATTTTTGAAAAATTCCAAAAAGTTATACTTTGTTTATTTTAGTATTTGTAACTCCAGACCAACAATCCCTAAAAATAGAAAAAGACTAAAAATTAAAAAGCTCATAAATCCTTTATAAAATATAGAAATACTAAAAATACTAAAAAAATTTATTTATGTCTCTAAATTTTCTTTATATTATTTATTATATATTAAAATTGATTTGAAAAATTTTTAACACTTTTGTTATTTTTAATCTTCGAATCAATTCAGCCTATTTATTTAATCCCTATTTTGTGATATTTTTAACTTTAAAAATATATAAAAATTAGAAAAGTTCTTCAAAAACCACAAAAGCAGTAGAAAAAATATAAAACCCTAAAATTTTAATTTCTGGAATTTTGTTTATTTTTTGTTGTACTTATAATTATATTATCTTATATTGTGTATATAGTTATATATATTCATTTAATATATATTAAAAAGAAAATAAATTAAAAATTAGAAAATATAAAAGTAAAAAAATAAAAAATTTATATATATATATATATATTAAAATCACACAAAAAGACAAATAAAATACTTGAGAAAAGGATGAATTTTGCATTCAATTGCACAATATACCTTTTGCTCCATGTGTTTGACACTCTATACATACACATATACACACATTTGTAGAGTTATAATAAATTTGAACTCCACAATTTAATTTGCATTGCTATATTTTATTTGTGGGTTAATTGTTGATTGACTTGGGATTTCTTGTGGGTCACTTCAGCGATAAGTTATCTTCGCTTTCTATGAGGATATCTTCTGACCCACAAAAAATCTCGATTATCATGAGGGCACACCTAACCCTGAGATAACCAAACATAATGCCAACAATCGCGACCAAGAGATGACCACTTTACATGAGCAGACTTCTCCTTTTGACACACAGACACAAACCCTATGAGAGACACCTGAGAAATCGATTGTTGAATCGAACTTTAAGACTCACCATACCTCTATGAAGAACCTCCCAGACACTGGTCCTATGATGAACCCAAATATAGGAGCTAGTGTGGAATTGGACCATGTTTATGAGGATTGACATGAGTGGTTAAATTTTTGAGGCGGATGTAATTCATGAAATACTTGAACTAGTCATGGAGCCAGAATCTATTATGTCACCAAAACTTTAGAACATCAAAAGGTGACATCTTCTACCACCATGGACAAGAACACGAGACATACTCAAATTGAAGAAACTCTCACGGGACATGCCATGACCTTACAGGTGAAGGTAAATTTATACGGTGATTCATCTGACGAGGAACCCATAGACACCACAACTTCCAGATTTGTTACCTATGGTTGGGAAAAGAATTATGGCCATCCTCCCATAAACAAACCGATCAAGAAAGTCACATTTGACCTTAGAAATCATGAGACTTCTGAAGATTCCTCGCCAAGTTCCTCTTATGGTCCTTCGGTGGTACATCATGTAAGTATAATTACTGCAACTTCTATCAAAGGATACTTACCTTTAATTGACGATGGTTTGAGAACCTCTGTACATGACTATTATTCTACTGAGATGACTCTGATGATCGTTGGGAATCTTATTGCTCTTCAAGTTCTTCATTTTCATATTCCCTCCCGCACATGGACGAATGAAAATCTGCCGAAAAACTCTTTGAACATCGGCACCTTCTCCTCAATCTCATTTGTTTCCTTGTACTACTTTTTCTATACTTTGGCTGAACAGAGCCTAAGTATAGGGGAACCCGATGCCTGTTGTATATACCCTTCTCATCCACTTCTTATCTTGTCCGTCCCCTTCTCGCACATCTTCTATACTTAGACTGTCCGCAGCCTAAGTATAGGGAGGTGAGCCGACTTCTTTTTTCTTTTCTTTTTCACTCTCTTACGCTTAGGCCGAACTACGGCTTCTCTATGCCTCTTGTGCTCTAAGGACATAGCACTCACTAAGTATAGGGAGGTGTATACTTTGTACATATTTTACCCATAGCTTGTACTTTCGCATAGGTCTATATTTTGTTTACAGGGTGGGTAACAATCTTAAAAAAACCCCTAAAATCTGAAAAATTAAAATCTTTTCTTTGGTATAAAGTCTAACTACTAAGCTTAAAACTAAGTACCTACTTTTCAGTGAGGGAACTACGGTCTTCCTTAGCAGAGTGGATGGTTAAAAGACAAAGCATCTGGCACCGTCTTGAAGTAACACAAGTAGCCATCTAACGGTCTGTACTTACACCCATATTGGCTGAAAGTGGATACAATTATTCATATGAGCTTGGGACAGTCATTGTTTCTCTAAAGATTTAAAAAATTGCAACTAATACTGTTGTGTCAAATTGTGTGTGCAATAAAAGTTTTGAAAATTGGCTTCTTATTCATTTTGCATTAAAACTCTCTAAAAATAGCACTCTTGCTTTTCATTCAACATCACATTTGTCCATGCATTCTTTAGTTGGATGTATCCCTGACACTTACACACCCACACAAGACTTTAGAAGTTCAAGGACACTTGGTTTATGAGGTTATAAGATTCAGAGTTAACCATCTTCAGTCATTAGGGTTTACGACTTAATTATTCATACTTCTCTAGTTTAAAAGATGTTTGTACTATATTGCATACTTAGTCTCTTCCTTAAAGAATATGATCAACACCTCACATGCATGATGGCGAATCCATGATTTGTTAACATTCTATCTGCATTTTATCTTAAAACCCTTAACAAATGCATATAATATCCATTAATTTATATTTATTAACAGAACTTCATTCATGAATAAAATTGTACTTTTATGTATAAAAAATATTTAAATAAATAAAATAATAAAAATAAAAATAAAGGCAGATTTTAAATATGTATATATGTACAATATGACTTATAAAATATAAATATAACTGGAAGGTATATTTATATAACCTAATCCCTAAGACCAAATCAGCATGGATTGGTCAAAACAAATAAGTAGGGGGAGATAAGGAAGAAAATCACAAAAAGAATCATTTATACACTCTACACATTCTTCATTAATTATCAAATAATTAGCAAATCTTCATTTATTTTTAATTAATCTATTTGTATATATTTTTTACCAATCTCTTATCTTAATTATTTATAAAAATGTATAGAAAAATATAAAAATGAGATAAAATATGATCTTATAAATATGCCAATAAATTTAACTTTCAAATTGTCAATTTCTCAACTTCCGAACCTCATAACTTCCTCATATGAACCCTAATTTCACTATACTCACTTTTATAGTTCATAAAACAATATTATCCAATTAATAAAAGTGATTTCACTAAAATCAGAGTCTGTTTGCAAAAAGTCAGTTTTGGGGCCTAATGATAACTGGTTTCTGGGGTATTTATCTTCTTTATAACATATTATTTATAATTTTACTGATTTTATAATTTTTAACTATTTTTTTAATTTTGTATTTTAACCATGAATTATTTCTGATTTTTTTGACATTATTTAATGTTTTAAATAAATTAAATACCCTTAATTATAGATGAATTGAACTGTAGATTATGTTCCTATATTTACTAATATATAAACTAATTTATTAAAATTTGTAAAAATTTACATACACCTTTTTTATTATCCTAATAATTAATAAAAATATAAAAGTCACATGTTCTGTATTAATTTATTAAATTAAAAATCAAAAGTCTGTTTATTAAGTATTCTATCTACTTATTTATCAATATAATATTTATATTTCATTATATATATACATCTTATCAAAATAAATTATTCTATAATTTAGGTAATTAAATTATCTACATTTTTCTTTTTATATCTATTTAAAATAACATTATTTATTATTTATTACCTAATTATTAATCTAATTTCAATATCTGACAACCATGTGCTGACACATGTCAACACCTGGTTCATATTCCTCAAGAAGGTTGTTTGTTGGAGTTGTTCCAACAACTCTTATTCACCCATTTATTCTCGCGCTTCATCACATTGCAAACTTAATCTAACCCCTCCATTTGATTCACCTAACTACCCTCCAACTCGGCAACTCTTGGATCGTCACCTACCTATTGTTACAGGAAATCTCGAGGATCGATAATTGATGATATGAATGTCGTTGTTGTCCCCAAAAATCCTGCGACAAACAAACATTTTTTTTATTTTTGCTACTTATTTACCTGTATAGTAGACATGATCGAACTCAGCGAGGCTACAATTCCCGAGGGTTATCCAATTAATCGACAAAAATTCAATTAAAAGAAAAAGGGAATCTCAAAGGCAAACTATCCTTGGTTTTTGTGGAATTTTTCTCTTCTTAATTTTTTATTTCTAATTTTTTTATTTTTCTGATTTTCAAATTTTTAGTGATTTTAATTTTTGCAATTTTTATTTTTTTAAAATAAGGATCAATATTCACAAGATAAGAAATACACACACCAACACTTTTTGTATTTTTCAATTATATCAAAAATGCTCAATTCTAGAGAAAATATTTTTGTTTTTTAAAAGATTTTAAAATATTTTTGGGAATTTTTGTAGAATTTTCAGATGTTTTTGTATTTTTCTGAGAGTTAAACAGTGATAAAAATGAGAAACATTGCACAACCTGAAATAATTTGCAACTTAAAAATATTTTAAGCGCCCAAAACTCCTGTCAATTATTTTTATAACAGACTATATGCAAATATCTACAAACATGAAGTGAAATGATAATTTTTGGATTTTTGTAGAATTTTTTATGATTTTTTATAAGAATTCTAGTTTTTTACATTTTTATGGATTTTATAAATGATTAATGCACGAAATTTGCATGGAAATTAAAAGATAATGAAATAAAACTACCCTAATTTTTTGGAATTTTTGGAGTTATTTTCGAATTTTTATAAATTTTCTAATTTCAGGCAAGTAAAAAGACACTGTTTTTTATTTTTTAAATATATCAAAATTCTAAAAAATGCTATGAAAATTTTATAAAATGTTTACGCACATATCATGAGCGTACATAATTTTTTTTGAAATTTTTTTGACTAATAAAAATATTTATTCCATCAAAAAGAGCATGCAAAGTTTATGTCTGAAATGTAGGGACTGAATTGCAAATATGTAAAGTTTTCACATGAAATGAGTAATAGAAATAAAATACGGGAGGAAAAAACACAATTTACCCAGCAAGCATGTGCAACGCACGTGATCTTCTAGAGGCGGGGTTGATTCTGCAATATTAGAAATTTCTTGGGGTCTTTTCGTAATTTTGCAAATGTTTTTTTATCTTCAAAAACCCCTCCCCGAGGGTTTCTTCCTATTTGTTCTTCAACCAAGGGGACAAGGGGGCGCCGTCTCCTCCTCCTTTTCCAGATCGGCGGGAGATCGGCGACTTGGCGGAGCGCGGGAGGACGACGGGCGGCACGCTAGGCGGTGGCTGACGAGTCCGTAAATCGTGGCTTTAAAAAGATGTTTTTATCTGTTCGTGCCAAAATTAATAGTTTGTCGTTCGTTGTAGGCGGCGATCGGAATCGATTAAGAAATAACCACAAATATTATTCATTTTTTTATCAAGTGGTTTTGGTTTATTTTACTTGGACAAGTCCCAAGGTCGATCACAAGGAGGCAAAGGGACAACCTAGATTCATGTGTATCAAGATTCTTGCATGGTTTTCGAGGCAGTCTTTTTTTGGAATTTTTAATGCAAATATGGGATGCAGGATGTAATTTTGGCCTATTTTAGGGACTAAAATGTAAACTACATTTAAATGATGTCCGAAAAATACGAAACTTGGCCACAATGCAAAATATGATGAAATGAATGCACTGTAATTTTTTTGGAATTTTTGGATGCAATATAATTTTTTTATGAATTTTTAAATGCAAACGGAATGACTTTCAATATTTAATTATAATAAATATTAAACCTACTTGTTTTCAAGATATAAAATTATCTAAGATCTATCACTATGTGATGGATCTTAGAAAAATCCTAAACCTCAAAAATATGAGGTATAATAGCTATTAAAAATTAAATACTGAAATATGCAAATTGATTTTACAGGGAAAATTATGCATGCAAATGCAAATCTTTTTTGGCACAATGTCAAGCATAATTAACCTACAATATGTGATTTTTGGGGAATTTTTAGAGCAACGATTAATTAGCTAAAAATTGAAGAGCAAAAAATGGGCAAAGTTTGCAAATTTCCACCAAATAATTGATTATTAATGAACCATCAATCATAAAAATATCCGTAGTATCTCAAAACGTAGAGAATTAAAAGATGAACATCATGATATTTTCTGAATAATAAAATAATGTCTAGAAGAGGTTCAAAACAGAGGGAGAACATAGGGGTATAAATGCAATAAATATAAATAAAATAAATAAAAATAAATGCAGTGGGGACCTAATTGTAATTACCAATAGTTCTGGGCCTTCTCTGCAAAATACCAGAGGGGGCACGTGCGCACGTGCCCTCTGGGGGCAGACTGAAATGCGAAGAGGGGACCTCCAAGAGGGCTTTTCTGCAAATTGCCCAGCGGGTCATGTGCAGCGCACGTGACCCCTGGGCTTATGTAATGTTAACGTCGTTCCCTCTTCACGTGCTCCTCACGTGGGAGGGCATCAGGTTCCGTGCGGTGGTTGGCGAGTGAGCTTGTCGCTGAAGATGGAGTTGGTGGAGATCGCCAGGGAAGATAACGTGGGCTCGATGAAAAGCTCGGAGCTTGGCAGCAAGACGGCGGTGGAGGAGGCCGTTGGCTGCAACGAGGGTCGGTAGACCCTCGGATCTCACCGACGGAGACGACCTTGGGGCGTTGTCACCGCCGCGAGGATGGTCTTGCTTGTGCGATCGGCGGATGCCTGAAGTCGGTGGTGGCGATGGCCTTTAAATAGGATGAGGGATAGGCCGGAGATGGTAGGCGTGATTTGGGGCGGACTCGTGGAGGTGGTTAGCTGTTGGCGGAGTCCACGGGGTCGGCAGTTGGCGAGGATTGCAGCGGGGGGGGGGGGGGGGGTTCCGAAATGAGGGGAGGAGGACGAAGGTGGATGGCCGTCCGATCAGCCGAGATCGGACGACCATGGAGGTGACACGTGGCATGGGGGTGAGAAGGGGCGGAGCACGTGCCTGGGAGGCACGTGCGACGCACGTGCGGAGGCTTTAATTATTTTTTTTTATAAAAAAGAATTATAAATAAAGCCCAAAAAACGTTGACACGTGGCGACCCCAGGGGCTGCCACGTGTCATCACCAGAAAAATCGAAAAAGAGTTATTTTGTAAAATCACAAAGAAATAGTAAACAACCTCGGATCAAAGAAGTTCCTTCATGAAAAATGCTCGTCTCGATGAGATCTACAACTTTCATGAAGACATCAATATCAAAATCGATCAAATGCACGAAGTGAATTTATGGGATATCCCATATACATAGAATACCTAGATTTTTGGGTTTTCTTATTTTTTTTGTCATTTTTAAACCAGATAAAAATCCGTAAAAAATAAGGAAAAATCAAAGATAAATAAAGACATCTAAATCTATTTTTTGGATTTTTATTAATTAAGAAAATATGTACAAAAAAACATCGGGTCAAAAACCGCTAAAAAACACAATGTACAAAAGAGGCCCAAAATCCAACTTTCACATACGAGCTCCGATTCACTTGAACTTGGTCTTGTTTTGAAGTTAATTGAATGTGCATTAGTTCAAAAGTGAGTAGGATCAAATCGGACACTGGATGGAGAAGATATGGGGCTTTTAGTCCGAAAATCCTGAAACTAGGGCTTGGGTTTTTGGTCCACTTAACAGGGTTAGTGGTTTTTTTGTATTTTTTATTTATTCTTGTTAGTGATATGTACACAGTGGAGGTCATTTTGTGTCATTCGAAGTTAGCATGAAGGAGTTAAAAATCCGAGAAATTAGGCTATTTACAGGTCAACTTTGGCTTGGATTTTTGGCTTCTTATTTTGTGCAAAAATGATAGATAAAATGCAACTCTTATGAAAACATGCATGAATGATAATTATGCAGAATAAATGCAGATATGCTGTTGATTTTGAGGTAATGGAGCTTAATAAATGAGATTTAGAGTGATGAATCCAAGATTCATCAGCGGCGACGTAAGCAGGGGCGCGCGGTGGAGAGAGGACGCGTGGCGGAGTGATCGGGACAGCGTTGCCTCGCGTGAGGAAAACGTAGGGCTGGAGGTGGTTCTTACGGCGACTGGAGATGTACGGACGGAGGAGGTCGCGGAGGCGCGGGCAGCGTTGGCGCGAAGGGCGGTGCGGGCGACGGGCGCCACTGTTCGACCATGCGGAGGAGCAGACGGATGCGGAGGACCACGCACGGGGTGGCTGAAGCGGAGCTGTTGGACTGCGCGGCCGCTAGAGCAGTGGCGTGGGCAGTCCGGATGCACGGGCAGTGCTGGCACGAAGGGCGGCGCGGGCGACGGGTGGTGGCCGAGACCTGTTACTGGTTTTTTATTATTTTATTATTTTTTGTTCTTTTATTTGTATACAGAACTGATAATAATAAAAAAATGTTTTTTTAAACAAGAAATGTAAACAGTAATAAAAATAAAATTTTTTTCATATTATTATTTTTTATTTTGATTTTCCTACAAAATAAAGGTTAGAGAAGAAAAACAATTATATGTTTTTTATTTTTTTTCTTTTTATTTATAAATAGATCGGAAGGTGAACGAGGATCCGGTGAAACGTGAGGAATCAAATCCGGTTCTCCGACCACCGTACATGGTCGGAGTTGATAGATCATGGAAGATAGAAGATGAATGCGAAGATATCAAGAAAATGAAATAAAGTGAAATCGATGGCGGATCAAATAATGATGGTTCTACGATCTAGAAAAAAATAATTGACAACGAAATAAAAATGCGAGAGATAAAACTACGATTAATCTATGATAAAAATAAGAAAAAGATTGGTGTGGATCTCACCTTAGGAGTGGAAAAGACCTTGATTACCTCAACGAAGGCCGTCGCGCTGTCACCAGACGGCTCAGAAGCTAGGCACCCTTCTGCGACAAGAAGATTCTCGGAGATCGAGCTCCTCTCACCAAAGATTGATCAAGTTGGAATGAGGGAGAAGGAGCCAAATAAATAGAAAAGATAATGGAGATGAAATTTGAATTTTTGACTTTTTGGATAAAGAGATAAGAGAGATGAAAAATGAGATAAAGATAAAGAGAGAAAAAACTATTCACAAAATTAACTTTTTTTTTGAATTTTTGTCATTTTATTTATTTGAATAAAAAATGTTATTTTTTTATTTTTTTTATAGAAGTTAGTTAAGAAAATTAAATATATACATATGTTGTATACATATATAACAATATTTACAAGGGTAAATGAGCTAATTAGTTTTTTTCTAATTAACTAATTTTTTATTTTTATTTTTATTTCAAATAATTAGTAAAAATATTTACAAATATATACAAATACAATATGTACAAAATACATGGGAAAATTGCACAAACCACCCTGGAAAACCAACTTTTTACTCGTAACTCCAAAAATTATGAAAATACAATCCATTTAAAGATAATTTAATTTAGAATCAAATGGAAGTGAGATTAGTTCAATTTTAATTCATATGGAGCCAGAATTGATCTTTCAATTAGTGCTTAGTGGCTTTTTCCAAGTGTAGTTGCTTTTATTCTGTACATGATTTAATTGTACAATTATTTTTATTAATTAGAACACATTTTTATTAACAACTTTGATTTTGAAAGTTATTTGATTTGAGGTCAATTAAGGTACAACTAAAATAGTGAAGTATACAAATATACACAGCACACGATTTTTTTGGATTTTCTAATTGGGGACCCTATCTCCCCCTATTTTATTCCTGGTCGATCAGGTCAAATCTTGACCTTCTTGCGGGGTTCGGGTCAGCATGTATCTATTATATATATACAAATTTCCTTTTTATTTTATTTTCTTTATTTTCCCTTTATTTATTTATTTATTTTAGGTTAAAATAATATAAAAATATACAATATTTACACACAGATGCAAGTTAGTAAGAATGTGGTGTTAGTGTTATATACAGATGTTTTATAAGGGATTTTAAGCTAAAATAAATGAATAAAGATGACGAATCACAGATTCATCATCCCCCTACGCTTTGCCCTTGCGAGTCCCTTAGCAAACACTTATTTGAAAGAATAAGTGAAGAAAAAGAAAAAGAAAGGGAAAATAAAGAAAGTAGGACAATATTGAGTATTAAACTTATCTTCGAAATTGTAGTTTGGAGCTCTGTCAGACCTTTGGATTATTAGTGTGTTGGAACCTTAATGGGAAATGGATTTAAAATTTAACAGCCTCTACGTTCCACAGGACTCCTATTCAGGTCTCCGCAACAGTCAGGTCAAAACAAGTCTACATACACCAATTCTTATGACTATGAATCTTTACTTGTACGGTGTAAGTGAAGTATATCTCCCCTTCTCAGAAGTAGCAAAGAAACAGCCTCCCTCAACAAGGTAAATCTAGTTCCCCAGTCTTGCAACTCTTTCCTCGAGGAGCGGAGATATTCCCTTCTAAGTTCAAGTACAACCAGCTCAAGAAGAGGGGATGGAGAAAAGAATGGACGGTAACCAGTGTAGCTACCTATCCTTGGATGCATGACCAGTGTAGCCAAGTCATCTGCTGCAAGCTTGCAAAAATTTATCTTTGAAGCTTTTATTGTATTTTTTTTAATCCTTGTATATACACTCCGGCAGGCATTTTACTTTTCAATTAGGCATGTCCACTTTTGGAGATTCTACATTTTTCCATACTTTTTTTTGAAAGCATATATAAGGTGCAACATGTACATAAGGAGTTTTTCCTCTTGAGCCAGTAGACTATCCCTCTTTTGAAGCATTATTGCAACCCCACAGCATCCTGTCTTTAGACCTCAACATCGCTAGACTAGGTTGAGTGACGTACTTCCTTCCCTAGAGGAAGACGAGAGGTTCCACCTAGATGTACTACCCTCGTATGCTACCCCAAGCCAAAAGATTCTGCCTCCTCACTACCTCATCCATGAAGAGCTACGTGTAGAGTGCTTGTCCAAGATAAGCTACGGTCTGAAAGAATCATGCGTGTGTTGTTAAATGTTCTACTTAGACTAATCAAGATGACATGTGAACATAGTTTTATGGACTCAAAGAATTAAGTCACTAGGACCTGAAAAGTCTTAACTCCATTTCTTATAAGGTTCCTTTGAAATTAAGTGGATTAACGCCCAACTAAGCTCCATTCTTCAATTTTATTCCAGACATAGTTTAAATGTCAATACTATCTTGAAAAATGTACATGAAAATGCAAGAAAATATGTACAATGAAAAGAAGGTTTTTTTGATAAAATAAATGATGCACATGTGAAAAGAATATTTTTTAAACAATTTTCTAATTTTGAATTTTTTATAAATTTTTGGAGAAAAATACAGATGTAAAAGAAAGGTTTTTTAATGCAAGTTTTTATAGATTTTTGATTTTATAGTTTTTTTCAAAGGAAAAGGCATTAGTAAAATATATACAAGTATATACAAGAATATTTTTTTGTTTTCTCTTTTTTTTCATTTTTTTGTTTTTTGTTTTTTTTGTTTTTTTGTTTTTTTTGTTTTGTTTTTTATTGGTTTTTTGCACACGTGGATTTTACAAAATTATAAACATACCCCCCCCCCAAATAAATATATTTAAAAGTACGAGTTATGTCTAAAGTATATATACAATATATACGATACCCCCCTATACTTAGCTCGAACTATGTCCTCATAGTGACCAGAGAGCGAAAAAGGAAGACATGACTCATGCTAAGTATAGAAAAGTGAAAAGTCTCCTATGCTACAATGGCTCAAAGAAAAGATAAAAAGAAGAGAAGTCTGTGATCCCCCCTATACTTAGGATCAAGTAATCCTAAGTATAGTAGAGTGTACAAAAGGGGAAACCGATGAAGAGAATGTACAGACTCAAAAATAAAAAGACACGATATGAACAACATCACCCCCTATACTTAGGGTAGAGTATCCCTAAGTATAGGCAACAACAAGAACATGACGAATACGAACAACACAAATCATTCACCCCCTCCCCCATACTTAGGATAAAACACATCCTAAATATAGCACATATACACACACGGAAAAGAGATTAATGATAAAATGAAAGAAGAAAGAGTGAAACGAAAGGATATACAAGTGCAATGGATGTACAAAGGTTAAGAAGGCCGAAAACGAACCTTCTTGCGGGACCGCTGAGGTATGGATCTGACAAGGTGTAGGTCGATATTGGGGTTATCATTAGATATAAACTAAGTAGAATTGACCAAGAATGTATCCTCAACGGTTTCAGATTATGCAGGCCTAAACCGGTCAGTGGAAGTAGTATGGTCATGTTTGACCTGGGAAGTCTCGCAAATATCAAAGTAAAAAGGCTCGAATTCATTATCCGAAAAAGTAGGATCAATTTCAGCCTGGAGAGCCTCAACTAGATCATCATCTTTATCAAAAGGCCCAAATTCCTTTATAAAAGCAATCAAATCAAATTTGGCCCGATCTGTCTCGTCTGAATCAAGATGAATAGGAGCGGACTCGTCAGTGAAAGTAGTCGAATCATGTCCGTCTTGTCTAGTCTCAGAGTCTGCCTTCTGCTCTAGGGTGCCTATCGTGTAAATCCCGTGGATGTCATCAATGCATCTCCACATACTAGAAGGAGGAACTCCAAGGTCTATGATTTCCAAGTCTTCCTCCTTCAAGAGGAATTCTTGGGTTTCCTTATCATCCAACATATAACAAGAATCTCTGATATTATCACCGAGGTCAAATTCCTTAGGATTAGCTAACACAGGTGGGCTCTCATGGGATGCAAGTCTCTGGTCAGTAGTGGGTGTCGTGATCAACACATCTCTCCCTGCATCAGAACGGAAGCGAATCTCTTCTGAACCATAATCAATAACGGCTCCCGCATATGCGAGGAAAGGTCATCCCCGGATGATTGGAGGGTGCTCCACAAGGGTGGAGGTCTCCATGGGCATTACAACAAAATCCGAAGTGAAATTCATGCCTTGAATAAGAATGACAACGTTTTCTAAAATACCCTTCGACCTCTCGATACATCCATCAGCAAATTGAACTATCATCATGGTTTTCTTGAGAGGCCCAAGATGAAGAGATTGTACCATAGATAAGGGTATTATATTTATTGATGAACTGCCGTCAAGGAGAGTGTTATCACAAGAATAGTCAGATATGGAGCAACTCACAAGAGGTGTGGTAGTGTTCCCTTTCTTAAATACAGACGGTGAGAGATGGCGTAGGCAGTGGTCATGGTCAAGATGTGATGCTTAGATCTTCTCCTTCGCTTTCTCTTCTTGTATTGAGGAGTAGATAAATCTGTCATGGCCTGTTGAAGTGGGGCTTTAATGATCTCGTGAATGGTGGCCAACACTTCAGGTTCAGTCAACATTTTTTGGAATTTTTGGACCTCCTCCATACAAGGGAGGAGATCAGAATCAGCATATACACGAAGATTGCCGAGAGCAGTCTTTATAGTGGCATCCTTGGGGTTATGGTTGGGACATGTGGTGGACGATTGTGTGGGAAAATTAGTTTGGCATGGGTGCCCTCTCCTCCCAAAATGAATCAATAATGTGTCTCCCAGAATCTTTTTGGATTTTTAAAATTTTCTCATTTTTTTGTATTTTGGGTGATTGTAAGCTCTCATGATTATCCTCAAGTGTATCCATATCCTCAAACAGTGGAGTAGCGTTCTGGCTCTCATTTATGATAAATAGATTGCTAATCCTCGAATTAATATGCTCCATCATCTGGTTCAGTGTCTCAAGTGTGGAAATCATGAAAGGTGACTCCAAAATCCCAGGATCGGGTGGGTTGAATGAGGGTGGGTGAAAATCAAAGTCCTCCGATTCCTGAAATAATGGGTTAGGCAGATATGCACAAAAATCAGGAGGAAAGTCCTCCTGGAAAAAGGAAGGTGGATCGTCTGGAGAGTACGACGTATCCACAAAGATCGGATTGAAATAACTCCAGTCGGCCATCTCCGAAACAAAAGATGGAGCTCGGGAGAGTACGAGTGGTCAAGTCAAAAGATATGGAGAAATAAGCGCAAATGCACAGAAGGATTGAGTATGCACACAAGCAATCAAACACAATACAAACCCCCAGTTCACCAACTCAACTCAATGTAAAGTCCGTGAAAGGTCGGTCAATTATCTTATCAATTTTAGAGTTTGGTGGTTAGAAAGACAAAATCTAACCATTCCGATAAAAGGAATAAGCTCGGCAGAGCCTATAACGACCGAAGAAAAAGACCAAGATAGTCACTTCTGAAATGAACCTCTGTCTTATAGTCTCGGATTCAGAGAACTATTTCACATCCATTATGAGAATACAATCTATCAGGGCAGTTAAAGCGAGATGTTAGGAACCCAATGCTCTCAGGAGACTGGCCTAATCCTAAGGTTAGATCTTTACCAGCCAGTATGAATTGCGGACCGTTTACCAGCTACTCGATCAATTCAATCTGTTAAGGATGTCGCGGGCCGCTTTACCGGCTACCGGAGAGATCCTCACTAGAGAACGACTAACCCAAGATAGTAGTCTAAAAATAGTTCGAGTGTGGTTCTATCCTAGTGTGCGGGTCGCTCTCTCGCTACATACAAACCCAACAATGAGGGGGTTACTCTCCCTAAAACAATGATTTTTCCTTGTGTTTATTTTACGGTCGAGTTTTCTTTAGCAGTCTCGTATTTTAGGCAGTTGTCACTTGGTTATAATATTTTCAAAGAATCGCCTACCGAGTGTCCAATTTCCTTTTTAACTTATGTGAGTGAAAACAAGGAAGGAGATCGAAAATACCAATGCGCGATTAAAAACAATGACGCATGCAGGGGTTAGAGATGCATACCTTGTCACCAGCACTCTACATGCAAGTGATCCGCGCAGAATTGAAATACAGAAAAATAAACTATCCTATATGCAAATGCAAGTGAACCATCCTAGATGATAGCTTCTATTAACGGTCAAGAACAAGTTAATTTGACTAAGTTCAAATTACGCTCTACTCTATAGGTACATAAATTCTTGTTTAAGGTGGTTTGGACCTAATTAATTACCTGACTGAAGCAAATTAATTAAAGCAATCAAGAGGTAGCTCACAGAATCTGCGTGAAACAAAGAAAAATAAAGTCGATGAAAACAAAACCGGTGAGGTCCCCCAAGTACACCGGCACTTGGTGAAACAGACCCGCAACAAATGAATGTCAGTTTACAAGAGTTCAAATGCTAGAAAAGAAAAACTCTCTCTTTTTAATTTTTTTTTCAATTTTTCTTCTCCTCTTCTCACGATATCTCGTGGCTTGGTGAAGAATCAAGCCGCCTCCATGTCGCTTGGGTGCTTCGGCTCTCCTAGGATCGTGTCCTTCGCTCTACGGGCCCTCACAAGAAAAGAAAAGAGAATGTATAAGAAATACAATTATCAAATATGAGAAAGAAAAATGAAACCAATGCAGTGGATATGAACAATGAAGTGAATGGCAAAATGTAATCAGATATTTACAACCAAGAATAGCAGGTCAAAAGAGAAACCTAACTACCCTTACCATGCCTCCCCGGTAATGATGCCATTTTGTTGCTGCGAGAAAATTTATGGGGTTTTGATTTTTTTATTTTATTTTATATCCTTGGCAATGGCGCTATTTTGTTGTCTTCGATTTTCTTGAGGATCGATAATTGATGATATGAATGTCGTTGTTATCCCCAAAAATCCTGCGACAAACAAACAATTTTTATTTTTGCTACTTATTTACTTGTATAGCAGCCATGATCGAATTTAGGGAGGCTACAATTCCCGAGGGTTATTCAATTAATCGACAAAAATTCAATTAAAAGAAAAAGGGGATCTCAAAGGCAAATTATCCTTGGTTTTTGTGGAATTTTTCTCTTTTTAATTAATTTAATTTTTATTTCTATTTTTAATTTTTTGATTTTCAAATTTTTGGTGTTTTTAATTTTTGCTATTTTTTTATTTTTTTTAAAATAGGGAGCAATATTCACAAGATAAGAAATACACACACTAACTCTTTTTGTATTTTTCAATTATATAAAAATGATCAAAAATTCCAAATAAAATATTTTTGTTTTTTAAGATTTTGAAACATTTTTGGGAATTTTTGTATAATTTTCAGATGTTTTTTGTATTTTTGAGAGTCAAACAATGATAAAAAATGAGAAACAGTGCACAGCCTGAAGTAATTTTGCAACTTAAAAATATTTTTTAAGTGCCCAAAACTCCTGTCAATTCTTTTTGTGACAGACTATACGCAAATATCTACAGACATGAAGTGAAATGATAATTTTTGGATTTTTGTAGAATTTTTTTATGATTTTATAAGAATTTTAGTTTTTTTGTAATTTTTTAGATTTTATAAATGATTAATGCACGAAATTTGCATAGAAATTAAAAGACAATGAAATAAAACTACCCTAATGTTTTTGGAATTTTTGGAGTTATTTTCGAATTTTTATGAATTTTCTAATTTCGAACAAGTAAAAAGACATTGTTTTTTATTTTTTAAATATATATAAAAATTCTACAAAATGCTATGGAAATTTTATAAAATGTTTAGGCACATATCAGGAGCATACACAATTGTTTTTGAAAATTTTTAAACTAATAAAAATATTTATTCCATCAAAAAGAGCATGCAAAGTTTGTCTAAAATGCATGGACTGAATTGCAAATATGTAAAGTTTTCACATGAAATGAGTAACAGAAATAAAATACGGAGGAAAAATGCAATTTACCCAGCAAGCATGTGGAACGCACGTGATCTTCTAGACGCGGGGTTGATTCTGCAATATTAGAAACTTCTTAGGGTCTTTTAATAATTTTGCCAAAGTTTTTTATCTTAAAAAACCCCTCTCCTAGGGGTTTCTTCGTATTTGCTCTTTAACCAAGGGGGCAAGGGGGTGCCGCCGCCTCCTCCTTTTCCAGATCGATGGGAGATCAGCGGCTTGGCGAAGCGCGGGAGGACGACGGGCGGCACGCTGGGCTGCGTAGGCGGAAGTAGGGGTGCGCGGTGGAGAGAGGACGCGTGGCGGAGTGCTCGGGACGGTGTTGCCTTGCGTGAGGCGGATGCGGGGCTGGAGGTGGTTCTCGCGGCGACTGGAGATGGACGGACGGAGGAGGTCGTGGAGGCGCGGGCAACACCGGCGCGAAGGGCGGCACGGGCGAAGGGCGCCACTGTGCGGCCACGCAGAGGAGCAGACGGAGGCGGAGGACCGCGCACGGGGCAGCCAAAGCGGAGTTGCTGGACTGAGCGGCCACTAGATCGGTGGCGTGGGCGGTCTGGATGCGCGAGCAGCACCGGCACGAAGGGTGGTGCGGGCGACGGGTGGTGGTCGAGACCTGTTGTTGCTTTTTTTATTTTTTTTATTCTTTTGTTCTTTTATTTGTATACAAAACGAATAATAATAATAATAAATGTTTTTTTTGTTTTTTAAAAAGGAAATGTAAAAAGTAATAAAAATATTTTTTAATAATATTATTATTTTATTTTGATTTCCCTACAAAACAAAGGTTAGAGAAGAAAAACAATTATATGCTTTATTTTATTTTATTTTATTTATATTTATAAAGAAATCAAAATGTGAACGAGGATCCAGCAAAATGTGAGGAATTGAATCTGATTCTCCGACCACCGTGCGTGGTCGGAGTTGATAGATCGTGGAAAATAGAAGATGAATGCGAAGAGATCAAGAAAATGAGATGAACGTGAAATCGATGGAGGATCAAATCGTGATGGTTCTTTTGATCTAGAAAAAAAATAATTGATAACAAAATAAAAATACGAGAGATAAAACTACGATTAATCTACGATAAAAATAAGAAAAAGATTGATGTGGATCTCACCTTAGGAGCGGAAAAGACCTTAATCACCTCAATGAAGGCCGACACGCTGTCACTGGACGGCTTGGAGGCTAGGCACCCTTCTGCGACAAGAAGACTCTCGGAGATCGGGCTCCTCTCACCAAAGATTGATCAAGTTGGAATGAGGGAGAAGGAGCCATATAAATAGAAAAGATAATGGAGATGAAATTTGAATTTTTGACTTTTTAAATAAAGAGATAAGAGAGATGACAATTGAAATGAGATAAAGATAAAGAGAGATAAAACTATTTACAAAATTAACTAATTTCTTTGAATTTTCTTCACTTTATTTATTTGAATAAAAAATGTTATTTTTTTATTTTTTATGGAAGTTAGTTAAGAAAATTAAATATATACATATGTTATATACATATATAATAAAATTTACAAGGGTAAATGAGCAAATTAGTTTTTAATTAATTAATTATTTTATTTTATTTTAAATAATTAGAAAAAATATTTACAAATATATACAAATATGATATCTACAAAATACAGGGAAAATGACACAACCACCCCGGAAAACCAACTTTTTACTCGTAACTCCAAAAATTATGAAAATACAGTCATTTTAAAGATAATTTAATTTAAAATCAAATGGAAGTGAGATTGGTTCAATTTGAGTTCATATGGAGCTGGAATTGGTCTTTTAATTAGTACTTAGTGGCTTTTTCTAAGTGTGGTTGCTTTTATTATGTACATGATTTAATTGTGCAATTATTTTCATTAATTAGAATATATTTTTATTTACAACTTTGATTTTGAAAGTTATTTGATTTGAGGTCAATTAAGGTACAAATAAAATAGTGAAGCATACAAATATACACAACACATAATTATTTTTTGATTTGAGGACCCTATCTCCCCCTACTTTATTCATGCTCGATCAGGTCAAATATTGACCTTCTCATGGGGTTCGGGTCAGTATGTACTTATTACATATATACAATCTTCCTTTTTAATTTTATTTTCTTTATTTTCCCTTTCTTTCTTTCTTTATTTATTTTAGATTAAAATAATATACAAATATATAATATTTACACACAGATGCAACTTAGTAAGAATGTGGAGTTAGTGTTATATACAGGTGTTTTATAAGGGATTTTAAGCTAAAATAAATGAATAAAGATGACGAATCGCAGATTCATCACTACCCATCGCCATTTCACCTATTTATTGATCCAAAGTTGCTCAGTTGAACCTAACTTTTCCAAAACCATAAACACAATGGCCATCAACCTATCTTCTCCTCCTTGCTCCGCCTAGCTCTGGTAGTGACAGTGCTTGAGTTTGCTATGCGTGGACAAAGAGTCGATGGATGAGGGTTCCAGAGCTTCTTTTGGCTCTACATTGCTATCTTGTGTGCGTAGAGCTCAAGGTATAACGACCCTTCGAGCAAAGATTTTGGAGATCTGACATCTTCAATTGTAGGTATTCAATTCATTCATCCATCCTTCACTTTTCATCGATCCTCACACCATAATTAGGAATCTGAATCATTCACTAAGCATTATCTAATCTCTATCGTAGAATCACAAATCCACGATCGATTCAATTAAATTCCTTCAATTTTTATCTGGTATTCTTTTCCTGGAACCCTTTCTTTGACTTGCATTTCCTTTAACACTTTGATTGATTCTTGTGAAATCGAGCAAAATAAATCTCTTTGCAGGTCTTTCTAACAATTCTGGAGAATCCTAAGAACTATTTGGAGTTGATTTGCCTTTTTCATGAGCAGTAGCAACCTTCTAGGACTAGGGTTTGAAACCCTAGTTGATTTCCATGTTGTGTGCCAAGGAGCTTCATCGCTGCCTCCCTCGACTCCACCTCACCGCAGGTATGCTCGGAGGGATAGTTGATCCCCTCCTGGCCATGCTGCAGCCGTGCATCACCTGAGACGGAGAATAGAATCAAAGATCGTCGCCGCCCATGCCTGTTGTGGAAGAATGTCCTCTAGAACTCAAGCAGCTGGTGGCTGACATGTGTCCCTCATCAATGATCGAGATCGCATGATAGCCATTTAATCTTGGTTGTTATTTGCGAAATAGTGGAAAAAATTTCAAGTATACCCTCGTTAAGCTCTAGAATTTGAAGCCGCCTCCAGAGTTTTTACTATTAGCAATTAGGTCCATGTGTAGGGACCTAATTGTAAAGAATCTAGTTTTTCTTACAATTAGATCCCTAGCTAGGGACCTAGTTGCAAGAAGGCTTCTATCTTTTTCTTGTATTCTCATACATTGATTTTTGCACATTTTTAACATTATGAACCTTAGAGCATATTATATCATCATTGTGTTTTTTTACATTTTGGTTTTTCTCTATTTTCAGACGATTTCTTTGCAAGTTTTATTTCTCGATTTTTGATCTATTTTGTTTTGGTTTCTTCTCTTTTTCGAGTTTGCTGCTCGAGGTTTTCATATACTATATAGTATCACCTATATATGTTATTTTCTACATATTATATTATAGAAAAAATTTGTTTGAAAAATATTCCATTGAAAATCAAATAAAAATTGGACAAGTAAAAATCAAATAAAAAATATTAAATATTCAAAATCAAAAAGTGTTTTCTTGATTCAAGAAGAAAAATAAAGAAGGATAAATAAATCACAAAATATGTCTTCACTCGAATTTTCACGAGCATGATTTTTTGCCTCCTTATGTTTGACCAAGTAACACTTTCCCGGTAAAATAAATAGTGAAACAAACTCCTATTCGGGGTTTGTTATTTTTGTTTGATTAATAGAGGTTTTGTTTCGAATGGTTTTCTACACCGACAAATTCACTTTAAACCGCTCGCAAAATATTTCTTATGAAAATGGCACATTTGTCGAGGAGGCATAGCTGTGCTTGAAATTTTTCATGTTTTATTTCTTGTGATATTTTCTTTTCTTTTTCTATTTTATTCTTTTCATGTTTTTCGATTTTTTGTGGTTTTCATGTATTTCTTTTTCTTCTAATCTTTTTCTGGATTTTTCTTTTTATTTTCTCTTATTTTCTTCAAGAGTTTTGTCTGACTTTTTCTTCCTTTGATTTTTTTCTCTATTTTTCAGTTTTTATCAGCTCTTTTCGAGTTCTTTTTGTATTTGAATTTCTTTTGAGTTTTTGTTTGATTTTTTCTTTTATATGTTTAGCTAAGCCATTTTGTAGGGCATGTAGGAATAGCTGACTTTTTCGTAAGCCGACTTAGATGAGAGTGCAGAAAACCGGATTATTCTTCATCTATCCGGTTGCAGAGAAGTAGAGTGGGTTATCTAGATAGAGCTGTAGTTTTTCCAGAACATTATTTTTCTGTTTTCTTCGGAGAGAGGGCATTTGCCCATATTTCTATTTTTGTGAGAGAGGAAGGGGCTCTTGTTCGTGTTTCTTTTTGTAAAAAGGGGTCCACTAAGGACAACCCGACTGTACCTGGACTTCGACTATTTTTCAGGGTATGTTTCACCAAGTATCGTTGCACTTGGGGACCTCACCGCGGTTTTCAATTTTCTCAATTTTTTTTCTTTGTTTCACATGATTTCGTGGAGCCTAGGGGTGCATGTTTTTTAATTAGATGACTAAAGTAAAACCCAGATCCCTAATCCATACTTACGCGCACATCAGATTGATTTGAAAAAATAATTCATTCTTATGCTAGAACTGTTGATTAGGACTCGATTTTCATTGCTTTTGCATGCATTAGCCTAGGTTTTACAATTTTGCACGGATCACTTGCATGTAGACTGTTGGCGCAAGGTATGATTTCTTTCTATGCATGCATCATCATTTTCTACCGCATTCAATAATTCTCCTTATGTGAGAGCTATTTTTAAAATTTAAAAAATCAACATCCCACTAGATATTTCTTAAAATAACAAAAAATGTGAAAACCCTCATAAATAAAAAATATATTTTCTTTTGAAAAAACTTGATAAAAAATAAGAAATATCTGGACTTAATTTTTATTGGGAGAGCAAACCCCTCATTGTATTCAGATACAACTCTAGACATAGTGTGTGAGGATGCAACCTTAAGGATTAGAACAAAAAATCCCTGGACTTGTGCCTTAAGTACCTGAGCATCACTTTTTGGTGCATGGTTGCAACTGTAAGCACTTTTCTCCGATCATAGAACTTCATTTGTGGTGTACTTATTCCTCACAATCCACTTCGGGCCTGATACAACCCGGCAGCCGGGCAGATGGTATCACTGTTAGGGGGAGTTTGAGCATGTACGCTAGGCGATCGAGCGACACCCTCTGTGAGTTTTCTTAATACAACTGATTGATCACCAAAAATAATATTGAAAAGATAAAAGATCGAACTCTTACGGTCTCCACCGTGTGAAGTTGGTGAATCTATGGTTTGCATTGTGTCTTATGCAAGGTGTGTGTTATTCCGCTTCTTATGTGCCTTCACACTCGTGTTCTTGACTTGACATCGTATTCTCTCATGTACTTCTTTTGAAAATGAAGATGATGACTAGACAGATTTTGCGCTCAGACTCCGTGAACTTTCGATTTTCCACCGTCCGTCGTATGTCTTCACAGACTCGGGATGACCCTCTTCTCGAGTTGGTCCCACCTAGTCACGAGGTGAGTCAACTCATTTTTTGGCAAGAATTCAAGTAGATTGCACAAAAAAAGACAAGTTTTTTTATAAACCGAGAAAGTTGTTTACTTTTTTTGGAAATTACATCAACAATCTTGTTTTTCCTTTTTGTACAAGATCTGCATATCAACGTTTTTTTAATTGTCGTGATTAGCATATCATCAATTTCCTTTTTGTACAAGATGCTTGTCTTAGTAATTGTTAGAATTGTTAGAAATTGTCAGAAATTTCCTTTTTTTAATTGTCGTGACCCATTAACATCTCCGTAATTGCCGTAATTGTTAGAATCCACTAATTGTTAGTAATTTTTTGAAGTTTTTTTTGAAATTAAAGAAAGAGAAACGTCCCACCCTTTTTTATTTATTTAGGTTAAATAACTTCACTCATATTTTTTTTATAAAAGCACCTCATAATGTTTTTTTATTCAATCATTGTCTTATATTCTCTTTATCAAATAATCCTTATATCATCTGCCTCCATGACCACCAAGTTGATTGCTTCTGAACTGGCTAAATTAGAACACCTCAATGGTGTGAATTATGATATGTGGAGTCAGAAAATCTGATATGGACTTATGCATGACAATCTTGATGGTGGTATTGATGCCTCTGCTCCTAAGCTTTCCGAAGAAGCCACTGATGAGGAAAAGAAAGTTTACGAGAAAACTTATGAGCAATGGCACAAGAATGACAAAAAAGCTCGTAGCTTCATGTTAATTCACATGGAGGATAATTAATTAGAGTTTTCAAAAACTATGGAAATGCCTACGAGTTGTGGAATGCTGTTAAGGAAAAATACGACTCCAAGACGGAGGTGAATGTACGGCTTCTCTTGCACAAGTACAATACGTGCAAGATGAAGGAATCTGACAGTGTAATTGAACACGTAAATAAAATGATTGTCATGGCTAAGGACATAACCGTCGTGGGAACAGAAATCCCGGAAAGATGCAGGTGGAGACTATTCTAAATAGTTTGTCAGCATCTTTTGATATGGCTGCTACTACATTACGACTTAATGGGACCATTAAGTCAGTTACTGATTTGCCAGCTCAGTTGGCAATCGAGCAAGACTTGGCTGCTAGTAAGAAGAAAACCGAGGTGTATGAAGCTGAACAAGAGGAAGTGCATGCGGTACATCATCGCAAGAACCTATGACCCTCCAAAGCCCAGTTCAAGGGACGACGTGGGAAAACTCCACGAGGAGCTTGTTACAACTGCCAAAAGTTTGGTCATTTCAAGGCCAGTTGTCCGCAGGGAAAGAGGCAAGATCCATCCAAAGGTTTGAGAAAGAAAGGCCCTAACAAGCCAGAATTCACTGCAGTGGTTGAGTGCAACTCAGCCACAACTGAGTGCGATGGATGGTAGATCGACTCTGGTGCAACCATCCACATTGCAAAAACAAAAGAGGGACTAGTGGACTTCAAGGAATTAAAGAAGGGTGAACATAGGATATATATGGGAAACAACACCTACCTTGATGTGGAAGGTGTTGGATCATACAGATTAGACTTTGGAGGAAGCGTAATGATCTTGCAAGAAGTTCTCTACGCTCCAGGGATTCGCTGGAATCTTATCTCTGTACCTGTCCTTCTGAAGAAAATTTTTGAAGTCAGATTCTACAATAATCGTGTCTCCATTGGCCGAGATCGCAAAGTCTTTGCCATGTGGAAGTTGTACCTGAGCATGATCTTTTTTGTCTTCTTGTGATCATCTCTGAAGAATCAATGGATGTTAGTTTGAACTATATTGGGTGTTTTCTATCTGACTATGATCTTTGGCATATGAGATTAGGACAACCAGGAAATTCAAAAATGGACCAGATAACAAAATTGAACTCAGTACCTAATAAAACAGGTGCAAGAACATTGCCCTGTGAACATTGCTTGACTGGAAAAATGACCAGAAAATCATTTTCTGAAGGTCAAAGGTCAAGAGAATTATTAGAACTAGTTCATTCAGATATTTGGTGGTCCCTTAAGTGTATGTAAACACGGAAATAAAGAATACTTTATACATTCATTTGATGATTATTCCAAGTACTCATATATTTATCTCTTAGAAAGAAAGGCCGAAGCCTTTGAAAGCTTTAAGAGATATAAAACAGAAGTTGAGAAAAATCTGGGTAGACTGATTAAGGTGTTAAGGACTGATAGGGGAGGGGAATTCAATTCAAAGGAGTTCAATGACTACTGCACTCAAATGGGCATTCATAGGCAGACTACAATGCCATATACTCCGCAACAAAATGGAGTGGCTGAGAGAAAGAATCAAACTCTTATGAATACAGTGAGATGTATGTTATCTCATTCTGGTCTCTCCAAGAAATTATGGGAGAAGCTGTATTGACTGCTAATTATACAAAGAATAGAATCCCTACTAAATCAGTAGACTCTACACCTTATGAAGTATGGACTGGTAGAAAGGCAGAATTAAATCATCTCAGAAAATGGGGATGTATAGCACATGTCATGGTGTCAAATCAGCTTAGAGATAAGCTTGATTTTAAGACAATAAAATGTAGATTCATAGGCTACTCTGAAAAATCCAAAGGTTATAGGTTCTTCCACAAAGAAAAAGGTCTGATAGAAAGTCGTGATGCTACTTTTCTAGAAAATCACGAAGAAAAGCAGCAAGAAACAGAGGAATCAGAACCTTTACTCATCTTCTATGATCAGATCAACTCAGAAATAGATCAAAATGGAGGGGATGAAATAGTTCATCTGGAAGTAGAGATGGAAGCAGAACCTATGAATGATCAACAACCTCTACAAGAGATAGGGGAGCCTAGTCAAGCCACTGATGTTACTAGCAACAAGAGACCCAGAACACAACCTGCATGGATGAGTGATTACTATTTGTACTCATGTGAGGTTTCATGTTTTACTGTTGATGAGGATATTATGGATTATACAGATCCAATATCTTTTAATGAAGCAATGGCTTCTCCTGAGTCAGAATCATGGATGACCGCCATGAAAGAAGAATTGGACTCGATTGAAAAGAATGGTGTTTGGGAACTATGTGACTTACCAGAAGATAGAAAGTCCATATGATGCAAATGGGTGTTTAAGAAAAAGTACCAAGTTGATGGTACCATTGATAAGTTTAAAGCAAGATTATTTGCTAAAGGTAATACACAGAAGGCTGGAATTGATTTCCAGGAAACATATTCTCCAGTAGCCAAATTTGCATCAATAAGGATGATTTTGGCACTAGTCGCGTGTATGGATTTGGAATTGTTCCAAATGGATGTTAAGACAGCTTTTCTCAATGGAGAATTGAGTGAAGTTATATACATGCGCCAACCTGATAGTTTTCAGGTAGAAGGACAAGAGAATAAAGTGTATAAGTTAAAGAAATCCTTGTACGGTCTGAAACAATCACCACGACAATGGTATCTCAAATTTCATAAAACAATTATCCAATTTGATTTTGTGGCAAATAAATTAGATAATTGTGTATATGTCATGAATAGTGGGAGTAATTTCGTAATTTTATCATTATATATGGATGATATTTTGCTCATCGGAAATGACATAGATATGCTTAATGATGTAAAGCATAAACTGAGTGATGAATTTGAGATGAAGGACATGGGGCAAGCATCCTATGTCCTTGGTATTTAGATCACTAGAGACAGAAACTCAAGAACATTGAGTTTGGATCAAGAAAAATATTTGCATACTATACTGAAAAGATTTGGAATGCAAAACAGCACTCTGCTCCTACACCAATGGTTATGGAAAATGATTAAATAAAAGTCAATGCCCGGGTAAATGTCAAGAAATCATTGAATGTCCCATATGCTCAAGCAGTAGGTAGTTTGATGTATGCAATGGTATGCACCAGACCTGATTTAGCTTTTCCCGTCAGTTTAGTTAAAGTAATCCTGGACAAGAACATTGAGAAGCCGTAAAAAGAATATTGAGGTATTTAAAAGGAACTATTGGCCTCAAACGTGTCTATCAAGAAGAATCGCTTGAAGTTGTTGGATACTCCGATGCAGATTTCGGAGGGGATATGGATGATAGGAAATCCACATCGGGTTACCTATTCATGTTTGGTGGTGCAACTATTTCTTGGGGAAGCAAGAAACAAGGTTGTGTCGAGACACACACAAGAAGCTGAATATATTGCCTGAAGTATGGCTTCTACGCATGCAGTATGGATCAGACGTTTCTTAGAGAACTTAAAGCTTGGATTGGCAAATGACCCAATCGAAATTTTCTATGACAATCAAGCAGCAATAAGCTTGATTAACAGCGGGTCAAATAGTTCTAAAGGAAAACATATAGAGATCCATTATTCACTATATAAGAGATATAGTGGAAAAGAATGAAATTAAGGTAACATATATACCTACAGAAGATATGCTCTGCAGATTCCATGACAAAAGGAATACAAGCAGGAATTTATATCAAACATGTTGGTTTGATGGGACTCAGGAATATTTGAGTCAAGTGAGGTATTCATGAAAAATGAGCCTTGAATTATTTCTCCATGAAGTCCAACACATCTCATGAATAGTGGGAGTGTAGAAAAATCTTGACATATTGGTCAAAGTGGGAGATGTTAGAAATATTGACCTTAATGGTCATGATTTTCGGTTACAAATCTCTATAATAATGGAGAAATCAAAATCGTAATAAAAATGCAATTATGACAATAATGACCGAAATGAATATTGGGATTTATGGAGAATAAATCCCGAATGAATGTGACCGTTATGATTTGGGCGAACAGGATGGTGAATGGCCCTATATATATATCTCCATGGATTTGGAGAGAAAAGACCATCTAACGAAGCCCTAAATCCCAACCAACCCTTCTTTCTCCTCCTCGATTTCCTTCATCCCTTCCACGCATTTGTTAGTTGTGGTCTCCTTTGAGACCTGATCCTCAGTATCGCCCATTTGACAAGTAGTAAAAATATCTACACCCTCATTATTCATGTATCTTATACTTGAATGTCTTTGATGATGGTCATTATTCATGAAACGGTCTTTCTTGGCTCATGAATTCCTGAGGACCACTAAATCGACATGTTTAACATATGTTGATGTCATTATTTTCTTCGTTACAAAATCAACTAACATGTCACTTGTAATGTGTAGTTTACCATAATTTCTTATTATTCCACTATACCTTATAGGGATTTTTACCCGGCAGACCTTATAATCTTTTCCAATTACCTCTACGACCTTTGAAACATCGTAATTCCTCCCCCGCCCTCGTAAACTTGCTAACTCTTACCCTACAGACCATGTGGTTAACACCCGTTCATTTAGCCGTTTAAATTAACCGGATTACGTTCTGTTCTTTTATATTATACCCAGTTTGTTCATTAAATTTACATTAAGTGCCCAGCTCCTTCCCTCCTCCCCGTCCCTGCCCTCCCCCACCGCCCAGCCATCCTGCTCCCCCTCAGCCGATGGAGGCCCACCCCCTCGTCGTCGCCGTTCCCGCCGATGGAACCCCCCCTCCCCCCCGTTGGCAGTTGCCTGTTGAAGCCCCCCCCCCCCACCGCCCCTCAGAGCCATGCCCAACCCCCCCCCCCCCCCAGAGCCGTGACCCGGCTCCCTGCTCCCCCCGGCGATGGAGCCCCCCCCCCTGCTGCTCCCTGCTCCCCCCCACCCCCCCGACGATGGAGCCCCCCTCGCCGCCGATGCTGCTCCCCCCCCCCCCCCGGACGATGGAGCCCCCCTCGTCGCTGATGATGCTCCCTGCTCCCCCTGGCGATGGAGCCCCCCTCTCCGCAGATGCTACTCCCTGCTCCCCCACCCCCACCGCCGATGCTGCTCCCTGCTCCCCCCAGCGATGGAACCCCCCCCGGCTGATGCTCCCTACGCCTCACAAGCTTCATGCGTTTTTTCTATTTTTTATTATTTTGGCTAATCCTAATCGTTGGATGGTAAATTGGTTAGGTTAACTCAAGACTAACCCAAGTAATTGACTCAAATATAGTTAAAATTGACGGTAGGGTTTGTTGGGTAAGATGGAGCAAGTTTACGAGGTCGGGGGAGGAATTAGGATGTTTCAAAGATCGTAGAGGTAATTGCAAAAGATTATAGGGTCTGTCGGGTAAAAATCCCTACCTTATATATAATGGTATTGGATCTCAATACACTTTCCTTCAAAACTATTAGCCCCACCATCAATCAAGTTCATTGTGGTTTGATTATCACAATACATTTCAATTAGTTCATTGGTCATCAAAAAGTTTTCCTGAAAGCATTTAATTCAAATAATATGAGTGGTGGCCATGTTAAATGCAACGTATTCTGCCTCCTATGTATGTTTGGATACACATCCTTGTTTTTGCTAACCTAAGAAATAGTTGCGCCACCAAACATGAAAAGGTAACTGATGAATCTATGATTCATCTACATTACACTAAAATTTGATCTCAATTCCTTAGAAACAACACACTCAAATTACATACAATGACAAACTAATAGCAGTTACTTTGAAAATGAAAGTGGACTAGTATATTATTAACATATAAACATCCCTGCGAAATGAAATCAATAAAAATCTAAAAAATAAGGATTTAAATACTTGTATATATTCGCATGTATATGTTGTATAATCTTCCATGATTTTTGATAAATTCATGTTAAATTCAATTAGAATGGAACCAACTCCATTTTATACATACAACTAACATTAACAAATAAAAATATTAGAAAAATACTAACTTTTACATGTTGCAAATAAACTTAAATCATAGTTTGAGCAGATCTTGAATTCAAAGCTAAATTTCAACCTTATACAGTCTCCTATCAACCTTTCCTCAGTTTTGAAATATTGTAGACTCAATTATCTATAAAACAAGATTAATTTCAAAGGAATTGAAGTCCATATGTAAAACTAGGATTTTGGGACCATATTGTATATTGTATAATTGTACGATCAAGTACTCTATCATTTCATGTATATTTCTTTACCTTATTTATTTATTTTTTAAAATTTTCCTTTAGTTTATTAACTAAATAACCTAAAAAAATATGAAAGCCATAAAAATCAGAAAACGTTGAAAAAACCAAAAACAATCTTGTACTTATTTCCATGTTCAACTATGCATATCACCCTTCTATATTTTTATTTTTTTCTTAAGATTTTTATGGTTGTTCCCTCAGAGATTTTGCAATCACAGTTATATCGCTACCTTTTTGTAATATCACATGTGCCCCCTTCTTCTTAGGATATTAACAGTTATGCATTGTGTGTTAGTTGTCATATGTTTCTATCGTTAACTCAGGGGAACAAATGTAAATGGTAAAAAAATATAAGGGTACAAGTGTAATTTTTTATCTCATTTTTCTTTATGTTCTTCCTTTTCTCCTCCTCTTCCTTATATCAACCACCTCACCACCCCTCCCACCAGCTCATAGTCTGCAGCCCCCTTCCTCTCACCCACCCTCACCTCACACTATCATCCACTCTCTAGAGACTCCACCATCCACTCTCCAAGAGGCATCTTGGAGCCTCGTGTTCAAGCCCTCTCGTCATCATTGGGGGGAGAGGTCATATGCTTCGAGGAAGGTGTGGTTGGTGGTCAGGCTGAGAGGCAATTGACTAGCCATGATAGTTTCTCGCAGATGATGGGTGACACAAAGGGAGCCGTGGACGTTGACAACTAGAGGCTACTTGATGAAGGTCAATGGTTGTTAGTTCTTTAAGCTAAGGAGTGTCTTTAAACTTATGTTTCTGCTTTAGATCTGTAAGGGATGGTGCGGTGACTCTAACATAGAGCTCTGCTAATGGGTGAGATGAAAGGGGATATTTGAGGCGAGATGGACCTTAGTAAGGGAAGAGGTGTGAGTGTCTCTAGCTCGAGCAATGGCACCATAGCCTTAGCTTTGGTAAAGAGATTATCCAGAGATGAGAGGATGTGGTGGAGAAGTATCGGAGCCTTAGCTTGGTAGAAGGTAAATGCGAAGAAATAACAGATGAGATGGTTTAGTCAGGGAGTTTGGTTCAATGGAGATGAAAAGGAAGAAGATGGGGAAAATCAATCAGATAAGTGGAAGTAGTAGATGACTGAATAGCGAGAAGATAAAATATAAGGAGAATAAGGAGGAGGAGGAGGAATAGATAAAGGAGTTAAGGGTAGAGGTTGTCATCATGGCTAAATATCTTCGGGAAAGGGAGTGTGGGTCTGGTCGTGGAAGGAGATAGAGGTGACCCACATGGGTCAACTCTATGGCTAAGGTCTCATGACCTGGTTGGAGGGAAGACCAAGGGGAAGAGACTGTGATTGCAATCAAAAGGTTCCGCTAAGTGTTCACCTTCTCGACCTCCATTGTGGCCTTCAACATCAACCTTGCCTCCATCCCATAGATGGGTAGTAGCTTTTCACCAAACATCATCACCCTCCTAGTCGCTCCCTCCCTCCAGTGTAGTTGCGCTCCAATTAGGCGCCCTCCTCCAGCCAAATATTGCTGCCCACCGCCTTAGAACCTCCAACACCACCGTACAGTCTTGATTTGGAAACAAAAGGACTCCAACTAGGAAGGGTGTTGATCGGCGAAGATGGGGGCTATGGAGCTCAGGGTGACGCAGATGGGGTTGGGGTGAATTGCAGCATCATACCCTGCATGAACGTAGTTGGCATAAAAAGGGAGCGGCCCAAGTGTAATAAGTTTTTTTTCTTAACAAAGCCTCGTTTTGTGTAAACCATGGTTTGGCTCATGTAATATACGGTCAAACTAACAAAAGGAAACAATCGTTAATGGTGCAAATTGGTAGGGGAACAAGTGATATTTTAAAAAAGGTGTAACCATAATTCTAATTGCAGAATCTCAAAGGGCAAAACTATAAAGAAGATATTTTTCTTAATTATTAGAATTTAAAAAAAAAGATTAATATGCAAATATTGTGTTAGTGTTGTATAAGAATAGAGTATGTATATATTATTAAGAGAAAACAAAGGAAAAAATTATAAAGTCTGTATATGCCGGTATAGCGTGGTGCAATTCTATTTTCTGTTACGGAGGACAGACGAGGGGTACATGCTTAGGGACAAATTGTATAACGTGTGCAAGACTAGTTGTGGCATAACTAGGGAGGGGCGACGGTCTGTGTTTGTGGGAGAAAACATTGTGCATGAGGGGAGGGGGGTTATAAGTTTAGAAGTTATAGTCATGTTTTATTATTTTAGGGATTTAACATTTGATTTTCAAGAAAGAAGAGAGGGTAGTGACAAGAGAACTTGTACCCACCATTGATACGGAAAAGAAAATATGAATGGCAATGAATACGATCTTACGAGTAATTGTGAAAGAATGCAAATGAATAATATTTATATATGTTAACGGATTAATCGATTGGATCGGACCGGGTTTTGATAATGATCCAATCTATACTTTAAAAGATTTGAAAAATTCTAATCCAATACAATCCATTGGAATGACACACCAATCTAATCCATTAACATCGAATTGCATGGGATTAAAGATTTTATCTGATCTGTGTGCACCTTGGTGATATAGATTGAAAAGTGCTTGGTGCTTGCATGAGTATGTGTTAAGTGGAAGCCTCGCTTGAGGAGATGATCCCTAAAGTCACAACCTTCAGGCTTCATTCATACGACAGGAGGGGCTGGAAACAGAGGCAGCTACAGCATATTGTAGATTAGGTCAATTGATTTCTTAATTAGCTGTTTGAAATAAAGTAATTGGTTAACTCGGAGATCAGCCGACTGAATCTGCAGACCGATGTTGCCTTTTCATCTTTCGTTCATTCATTTTGCATGCATTTTCTCTTTTCTTTGAATTTTAGTGTAATAATTTATTGCTTTAAAGTACAAATTCAGCTCTAACATTTTAATTTCTTAAGAGTAAATTTTGAATTTTTCTTAGCATTAATTTTAATTCATCTTTTTAGATTAAAGTTGTATTTTGATTGAGTGTTTTAATTTAAGGTAACTTATTTTTCTTTTATAGTTTCAGATTCTTTAAATGTATTTAGGGTAATTGTTTTTAGGTTAAGTAGTTCCATCTTTTTTCTTAATCCACAGTGGAATTTAATTATTAGTCAATTTATTTAGCTTTCCTTTCCCAACCAAAAAAACATAAAAATATTCAAAACCTCAGAGAATGCTTCGAAAAATACTCAAATAGTTTTCAATGCTCAAGTCTATAGCCTCCTAGAAGCATGACCAAATTCTCATCACTTTATCATCAAGCAGTTTTCATTTATGAATTGGTCTTATAAATTAGGATTTTTATCAGTTGTGCTCCTCTGAGATATTGCAATTTCAGTTATGCCCCTCTCTTTTTGGGAATATCAGTTGTGCACTCAACTTCTTGTCGTTCTATCACTTGTGCCCTTCGAGTTAGTTGTCGTCCATCTTCAAGGCAAACAGACGTTAACTTTGAGGATACAACATGAATTAGTTTTATAAAATGGACTGAAATGCCCAACCCTTCTTCTTCCTCCTCCTCCCCCATCCTCTTCCTCCCCTTCTCTTTCTTCTCCTAGCCACCACTCCTCCACGACCCCCTCCGCCCCTGCTCCTCCACGGCCCCCTCCGCCTCGAGCTCCTCCTCCGCACCAGCTCCTTCCCAGTTCGCCCCGAGCTCCTCCGCCCCCAACTCCTCCTCCGCCCCAGCTCCTCCCCAGCCCGCCCCGAGCTCCTCCACGGCCCCCTTTGCCCCAGCTCCTCCGCCCTCCCTCTGCCCCCGCACCGCCCCCTTTGCTCCGGCTCCTCCCCTGACCTCCACCCAGCTCCTCCCCTGTCCCCATCCCCGACCCCCTCTGCCCCCACTCCTCCACAGCCCCTCCCTCTGCCCCTGCGTCCCAGCTCCTCCTCCGCCCCAGCTCCTCCTCTATCCTCCCTCTGCCCCTGTGTCACCCCCTTTGCCCCAGCTCCTCCCTAGCCCGTCGCCCCCTCCAGCCCTGAGTTCCGACCCCTCCTCCCCAGTTCGACCCCCACACTTCCTTCCGCCCCCTCCTCCCCAACCCAACCACCTCCAGCCACTGCTCATCCTCCATTCAACATTTGTTTATTTAAGATAAATTTTTTATTAATTGATTCATGAAAGTTCATCGAAAGATGCAATAAAATTCACCATTTGATCAGCAATGAGTTATATATCCGTGAAAATGCAAAAATTTTAATGATTTTGTGGATGCATGAAGCTGTAATTAAGAGAGAAATTATGAAGAGAAAGGAAGAAGAACAAATGGAGGAAGAAGATGAAGAAGTCTGGATAATTATACCCCTCTTAATTGTACCATGGTTTGAAAAAACCATGGTTAAGTCAACTCATTGACGGTTAAACTAACGGAGAGGCACAAGTGATAGAACGGCGAGAAGTTAGAGGCACAACTAATATTCCCAAAAAGGGAGGGGCATAAGTGATATTGGAATATCTCGAAGGGGCACAACTGATAAAAACCTTATAAATTATCTTGAGATACATTTTTCGATGCGCAACTAAGCTAAATTCATAAATAAAAACCCTCGATCTAGTGTTCATTGGGAATTCGTCTTTCATCTCAAAAGCAGCCAACCCAGGTGTTTGACCGTCATCAGCATCCATCCCCTTCCTCTCTCACAACCTTATCATCTTCGACAACCGCCCTCCAACCATATTCCCCCTCTCTCCTCTCTTAGCCAACTCCGCACCCTCGACCTTGACTCCAACCTCCACTCTCACCCCTTCAAAGCAATCAACTCCCTCCCCGGCCAACCCCATCCTCAGCCATGACCACATCGAAGGAGAGGCGTACACTTTCCGTTACATAACTTGAAGAGGCCCTACCATAAGAAGAATGACCCTACCGACAATATGGAAGAGGATGACAAATTTTAAAATATCAGACTTCCAACATAAAGTGTTAGATCATTCTTAGGTTTCAGGTACTTCATTTCAAGCTTATTTTTTCATCAAAGTTGAATAGAAGTGAGAACGTTACTAACAGGAAGCTAAACAATCAATATGTCGTAGAAAATCGATAGAAAACTAAATTTAAAAATAGTATACAAGTGTGCAAGTCCTAAAAGCAAAATCCTCAACTTCACACTAGTCTGGCTGCAACATGTAACTTCTCCGTAAATGCAATAGCAATGCCCATTGATATTGCTGACATCAATTTCAATGAATTAGAATCCAACGATGAAAACCTACGAGCAACAACTCAACATTCACGTTCCAACTGCACGATTGTAACAACTTCATGTTATGTTGCAACTACATGAGATTTGATTTAGTTCAAAAGAGCACTCGCATGTCCTTTTGCAATAAAATTTCTCCAAGAAATCCTACTACAGCAAGTACCAGATGATAAAGTCCATAAATAGAACCAAAATCATAAAACCATTCCCACTAAATGTTCCCCAAGAAAGCAAACGACCTACGACTTGCTAATTTCCGACATCTTGCGATAAAAAAAAGACCTCACCTTCACCTCTGCATGTAAATTAGGACACTCGCAATATCTTTCAATCACTTCAAATGCAGAGAAATTGACTGAAGGGTGAAAATCGCACTATAGAGGCAGCTCCCCACTGTCTGCAATAACAACTCTGCTCTTAGGTGTACCGCTCTGTCGTCCTTCAGCTTCAATCTTGTAAACAACATCCATGCCAGAAATCACTTTGCCAAAGACGACATGCTTCCCATCCAACCTGGGTCATCGCAGCCAAATTAGATCATAGATGACTGCCCAAACTTGCTGGACAAGGAGAGCAATTGATATAAGCTTACCAGCTAGTTGTTACTGTCGTGATAAAGAATTGTGATCCATTAGTGTCCTTGCCAGCATTCGCCATAGACAGAAGTCCTGCAGGAAAAAAAGATCTGATTTGTGACCATTCCCCATCAGGCAAAAGAATTACTAAAGAAAGATCAAAAGAGTATATAACCATTTAAGTGACATTGCTCATTCAGTAGAATCAACAGCTACACAGTTTCAGTTTAAAACCATTTATAGTAACTAGGAAGACTGGTTGCTATTGGCCAAATACCAAGAAAATAAAAATTTTTGAAAAGCAGAAGAACTACTAAAGAAAGATCAAAGAGTATATAACAACAAATATTGCAACAAAGTCACACAGCACCCATCCTGTTCCATCACCCCATGCACCTTTTAGAAGCAGAACCCAGATACATGCAGAAGATCAATCACTCCACCTCACACCTATAAAAATCAATTTTCCAGAGTTCCCATCAACCAGAACCCAGATATATGCAAAAGGTCGCAGACATCCACAAGCTACGACAATGATGGAAGAATTCATCAGACTCGCGGTAATCGCAACAACCTCAAATCCTGCACAACAGAGCATCCTCTCAGCCTACTCCCACATAATTGTAATTGTCCCATCTGAATGGCAACACTTAATCATTCCCAACACGGTCAAATACTCCTCAGATAATTGATTACAGAACCAAAAACGAAAGACAGGGACCCACCTGCTTCCACATCATTTTCTTTGGTCGTTAGATTCATTTTTAGTAACTAATGTAATCTCGATTGTTTGAAATGTTTCATTCAGGCACCCATCATTTTACCTCAAACAGTCGACCCCCCCCCCAAACCCAAAAAATATGTGCTTCTATCCGAAAACACAACCAGCAAATGTACTAACAAATAGTATCATAAAAGGTTATCCCTCGGGTCAATCAACCCCCATCTCATCCTTATATTTTAACCCTTGCAAAGTAAGGCTTTAAAATATATTACCCCAAGATAAAATTACCGGAAAACAGTTTTCCATGCCTCATAGCCCCTGAATTCAGCTGCCAATAGAAGATGGGAAACCTACTGTCGATATCTAGGTGAAGATAGGTTTATTATTTTTTAGAGGGTGATGTACATGCAAGATTAACTTGTGCATATTCATTGTTGGGAAAATTAAGAGAATTGTTTATTTCTTGAGTCCTAGGCTCTCTTATATAAAGGAGAGATCTATGGGTAAAATACATAAAACAGACAAGAGGAAAAGAAATAGATGAAATAGATAAACGAATACATAAACACAGAAACATATCTCTACACTCCCCCCTCAAGATGGAGAATAGATATCTATCATGCTCAGCTTGGATGAACACCTTTGAAATGATCCTCTAAGTAAGGCCTTGGTGAAAATGTCTGTCGTCTGGTCTCCTGAGCTGACATGGGATGTAGAAATGAATCCCTTCTGGATCATGTCACGTATAGAGTGGCAATCGACCTCAATGTGCTTCATCCTTTCGTGTAATGCAGGATTATTAACAATAAACAAGGCAGTCTGATTGTTGCATTTTAGCGACATTGAAAGAGGTACATTTATATGCGGATTTGTAAGGACTGCTTCAACCCACACCATTTCTGTACATGCTTGTGCCATAGCCATATACTCAGATTCAGCACTAGATCTAGCAACTACAGTTTGCTTCTTGCTTTTCCACGAGACAAGTGAATCTTCGACAAATATAGCAAATTTTGTTGTGGACTTCCTGTCCTTAAAGAACCCTGCATATAATCTGTGTTTGTGCATGCTGAGATAGTGATGGTGCCTCATCTTTTAAATAGCAGCCTTGCACCTGAAGATGATTTAAGATACATTACTATCATTTGTATAGCATCCATATGTACTTGACGAGGTTGTTCCATGAACTAGCTCGCCCGATTGACAGCAAATGAAATATCGGGTCTGGTAATGGTAACATAAAGAAGCTTTCCCACCAGCTCTCTGTATCTTCTCATGTCAACCTCTTCAGTATCATCATCATATAGCTTCATGCTTGGATCCATGGGTCTGGCGGCAGGTCGACATCCAAGCATCTACCCGTGTCACTTAGCAAATCAATGACATTTCCTCTGAGTCATCACAAGCCCTTGTTGATTTCTGGCAAACTCCAATCCCAAAAAGTCTCTAAGAGCTCTTAGATACTTTCCCAAGATTCTTGGTAACAAATTCACGACCCAAAAATTCTTTAGCCCTCTTGATTCCTTGTATATCATGTAATAAGTATATCAACATACACCATAATAGCAATCATACCTCTAGAGGTTCTCTGTACGAAAAGAGAATGATATGCATCCGATCGTCTGAACCCATGCTTCTCAAACAAATCCGAGAGCTTCTAAAACCAAGCTCTCGGGCTCTGCTTAAGGCCATAGATTGCCTTATGAAGTCTACACACATGTGAACACTCCCCCTCAGGGCCTCAGCAGCAGACCCTGGTGGTCGTTGCATATAGAATTCTTCCTGAAGATCGCCATATAAAAAGGCATTCTTGACATCAAGTTGAAACAGAGGCCAATCTCGAACCACAACAACTGATAAAAGAATCCGTAGGGTAGAATGACGAGCCACCCCATATGTCTGAGTAAAGCCACGTGCTACTAGTCGAGCCTTGTACTAATCAATACCGCCATCTGCATTCTGCTTCACTATAAATACCCATTCGCAACTTACTATAGGCGCCCAGTGAGGGGCGGGACTAGACTTCAAGTACCTCTAGACTGAAGAGCCGTCATCTCCTCCTCCATAGCTAGACGTCACTTGCTATATGTCAATGTCTCATGGTAAGTCCGTGGTATGGCCACGATGGACAAAGCAGTAACCAACCTCCTCAAATCACACATCAAATGCAAAAAGGTGACATGAGAAGCAATCGGATATGAGGCACATGAACGCTTCTGCTTCCTAATAGCAATAGGTAAATCAAGATCATCATCATCCATACCACCAACCTGATCATCAACCTCCTGAGATAACCCCTGTTGAGAAACAATATCAGTCCCATCATTAGAAGTAATGCTATCAGAATAAACCTGAGGCGTGCTGGATGACGGACCATGAGTAGGAGAAGGAGCAGGCCGACGACTGTAGTAATGTGGTAGTGGTGGAACCAGAACAATGGGATGTGGTGGGGCTGGTGGTGGTCATAGAGGAGGTGGTAGTGGAGATGGTGATGAAGGTGGTTGGCGCATGGGTGGAGGCAGAATATAAACCTCATTATCCGAATCTGAAGGTGTCAACCTGTCAACTGTAGGAGAAAAATATATAACGGACTCAAAAAATGTGACATCTGCGCTAACATAATATTTCTTGTGTAACGAATCATAACAACGATAACCCTTCTGAGTTCTGGAGTACCCAACAAAGACACATTTGACAACCCTAAGAGAGAGCGTGTCAATCCCCGGAGACAATCGATGGACAAACACAACAGATCCAAAAATACGAAGGCTAAGACAACTCCTTGTCAGGGAAAACAAGGGAAAAATGAATCTTCTCCTCCAGCACCGACGAGGGCATACGGTTAATAAGATAACAAGCTGTGAGAACTGCATCACCCTAGAAAGAATGTGGTGCACAACTCTGGATCAGGAGGGTACGGATGACATCAAGAAGATAACTATGCTTTCTTCTGTTGAGACGTATATGCGCATGTTGTTTGATGAAGAATACCATGAGATGATAAGAATTGAGAGAGCACATGAGTACAGAATTCCAACGCATTATAAGTCCTTACTATTTTGACAGGGGTAGAAAAAATATTCTGCACTTCTTTAATGAAGTTTATTATTGCATTTTCAGCTTATGATTTATTCTTCAACAAGAAAATCCACGACATACGGCTAAAATCATCCATAGCAATTAAATAAAATGTGTCCTTGGTGATTGGGAACATGACTTGGACCCTAAATGTCTACATGGAAAAACTCAAAAAGGGAGCTACTGCTCCGACTCTGACAACTAGGGAAGGCAGACCCATGATGCTTCCGTAACGGACATGCCTCACAGTTGAATGACAAGTGGAGAGAAATCTAAGGAAGGACTTGATGCAGTTTCTGAAGTGGAAAATGATCAAAAGCGTAGATGCCAAAGGAAGGGAAAGACCGATCTAGTGGAATGGGAGGATAGTCCAACATACGGTGTATGGACCAGTCAATAGAGCCCGCCCTGCTCACGGCCACTGCTAATCACCCTGCCTGTAAGAATGTCCTGAAACACAAGAGATGATGGGTCAAATATTGCTCTACAATTCAACTCCTTAGTAATCTGACAGATAGATAGCAAATTTATTGAGAAATCAGGAGCATGTACCACATTCTGCAATCGTATAGAGGGCATCAAGATGATCTCCCCATGTCCTGTGATTGGGAAATGAGTCTCATCTTCTATGACCACAGTCCTTCCTGCAGAAACCTGTCTGTAGGCTATGATCTGATCTTTATCTCCACTTATATGATGTGTAGCACCAGAATCTATGATCCATTCTGAGATATCAGAACCATGATAGGAAGTAGAGGCATGAACACTACTGGAAGTACTAGCTCCTGCAGTAGCAGCAATGCCCGAGTTGTTCTCTGAAGCATGTGAAGAGGTACTAGCTGGGGGCATGATGTCTCTCAGTTGAGATACAAATTCATCATATCGTTGATTTGATGTGGGTGGAGTTGCATGATGTTGAACCTACTTTGCTATACGTGCGAACGCTGGGAAACCATGCTTGGAATAGCACGTATATCCTGAATGACCAAATAGGTGACAATAGGTACAAGATGGTCCACGACCACGACCACCTCTACCACGTGATCTCTTCCACGAAACTGAGATGGACCGCCTCTTCCATGAGAGGTAGCCATGGCAGACGAATACGACACTAGAGCAGGAGTTGAGATATTGATCCGGCGCAATCCACAGAAGGCCTCCCCCATGGGAGGAATGGTAGCATCAACCAGTATCTAGGAGGAAGCGACCTCATACTGTGAGTCAAGAGAGGCCAGGAAGACTCCAGCCATCGTAACATTCCGGTATATCTTCAACTACTCTGGAGTAGTTGTGAGAGGCATGAAGCTATGAAGCTTCTCAAACATCCCGTGCAAGGCAGTATAGTCAGCATGTAGGGGTCGACCATTATGCATTATAGTGAAGATGCCATGCTGAAGCTGTAGAATTTTTGTTTCATTCTTGGCATGTGAGTACGTGGCAACATATATATCCCGCATGGTTTTGGTAGCAGGCTGATGCAGGACATCATTTGCAATCTCTGGTATCAAGGTACCAGATAACCAGACCTGAGCATATGCATCATCAGCCTCCCATGAGGCATACAACCCTGTCTTCTCCGTCGGCTCTTCCTCGGTAAGAATATGCTTCTTAACCATCGACTTCATTAGGCACATGAACTGCAGGGCCCACAACTTGTAATTCAACCCATCCATCTTGACTATGGGTGCTGGACCTTTAAAGGCGTTTGTGGTGAGGATATCTATCTTGTTCTCTGATATCTTGCCAGTCGAAGAAGACAAGGATCATAGGCTTGACGAAATAATTGTCTGCAGTGACATCAGGGAAGTTAGTTGCATGTGTAGACTTCAATCGCAACCAACCCCATCAAGGAAAGAAGAAACCCTGGCGTAGCGACGATTTTGGATGCAAGAGATGCGACAGCTTCGGCCGTTGAAGGTGCGGCATTGCAAGGGCAGTTGACAGGCGGCACGACCGAAGGTTGTCCGACCACAGGTACGGCCGCCGAAGGGGAATAGGCCTGCGACGAGCAACATGGCAAGCGGCGGGGCTGCAAGTGACAGGCGGAGGGGTCGCGGGTAGAGCGGCTTCACGCGAGAGGGCAGGAGGTGGGGCTGGAGTTAGTGTTTCATGTACAAGAGCTCTGGTCTAGGACCGTCGCTCTGATACCATGATGGAAAAAATAAGAGAATTGTTTATTCCTTGAGCCCTAGGCTCTCTTATATAGAGGAAAGGTCTATGGGCAAATTACACAAAACAGACAAGAGGAAAAGAAATAGATAAACGAATATCAAAACATAGAAACATATCTCTACATTCACCATTTCTTTAGAGCATATGGGAAAAACAATGTTCCGGACCATTACAAAAAATATCAACATAATCCCCTTAACAACCAAAGTCAAAACCTCAACAATGACAAACTCTCGTATAGGCAAGACCTGCAAATAATTAAGTAAGCCCACTCATGATATCCAATTACATTAACAAACAAATTAGAAAACAAAGTAGACCATCAAGATGTCCAACAGAAGTACAACTTCTTGTCAAAGTAAATAGATGGCATACATATTTTAACAAAAGGAATCTGATAGATTTGCCTAATAGGTGATGCATAGATGTGTAAAGATGCAACTAACATCCAGAATAAAAGTAAACATGATTAATCCTTACAGTTGAAAACAAACTACATGTCTCCACAATCAAGATGTCGAACAGAACACAACTTCTCATCACCATAACAATCAACCTATAACGGTTATCCTTTGGCTTTTCAGAAAATAAGGATGTAGCCATTTTCTTTTCTTTTTTGAAATAAGGATGGGGAAACACGCACAGGTGTCCTCCCCAAGACTTGAACCCTGCACTATCAACCGACCATTGAAGTGGACTCTAGCCAATTTCATTTTTGACAACAAAGATGTAGTCATACACTTCATCCAAGCAATCTACCATGCAAAAAAATACATTCTAAAAACAACTTCCAATAAGGGGCAAGAAACAATTGCAAAACACACACTACCAGGCGGCAACCCATCTGCCAGCTTTTCATTGGCATTAATGATCGAATTCTACAATAAACTCCCTAAATACACGAAAAAACATTAAAATAGTAGATAAGAATGCAAAACAGTCATCTTAAGAAAATTCTTGCAACTTCTGCCACAAAGAAGCACTGACTTGCGCTTAAAAAAAAAGAGAAAGTGACTTGATGGTGGAAAAATATTGGAAGTCTCCCTTATTAAAGGAATCAGAAGTCTTGAAAACAAAATATCGAACACATTTACTTGTTTTGAAGATGAAAAAGGGTGTGAGTCTAAGTTGGGGCACACACAAAGTGCTTTGTTAACAAGCAATATCAACCCAGTTTATGACTCACGTCATACTTCCCATGCTTTTTTACATTTAAGAATAGCCTATATAAACGGCCATGCTGCAGTATCAAGGCAATGCGGCAAAACAAAATCTCTTTATTGTTCAAAAGGGGAAACAATCCCTATTTAAAGCAGTTGTGGTCTTAGATTTATTGTCGGCTATAATTAAGAGACTAGGCAAGATCTTTTTGTCAAAAACATCAATATATTCATGGCATTCTATAGTTGACGAGATCCTTCTTCGATTTGGTATAAATTTTGTATAAATGATAAATATAGCTATTTTGTTATGCTTAACCACTAGATATCCCTCGATAGACCTATGCAGTTTCAAGGCAATGCGGCAAAACAAAATCTCTTTATTGTTCAAATGGGGAAACAATCCCTATTTAAGCAGTTGTGGTCTTAGATTTATTGTCGGCTATAATTAAGAGACTAGGCAAGATCTTTTTGTCAAAAACATCAATATATTCATGGCATTCTATAGTTGACGAGATCCTTCTTTGATTTGGTATAAATTTTGTATAAAATGATAAATATATTGGATCATTTTATTGTTTAGGATGTATATTAGTTAGGATTTATATTTTTATTTTATTGCAACCAATGAGGAAAAAGAAATAATCCTTGCAAAAAAGTGTGCCTCACACAACCTATAGAAGCAAGCAAATGAGCAATCCTAAAGCAATGAATAAATACGTGCTAAAGGATCAAGCCACATCCAGGACCGAGTCCGTGCAAGAGCAGAGGTTGAGGCTCCACACCCCAAAAAGCTCTACAACCGAGCTAGTGTCATGACCAAGCTAAGTTCACCAAAGCAATCAAGCCTCCCTCCAACTAGAAGGTTCTAGCTGAGGAGTAGCTCAGCACCAAGGATGGTTGATAGATAACTCAAAAGACAACATAAAGAGCACGAACAGTTAAGTCACGTTGTGCCAGGATATAAAGGCTGATAACAAGAGGTGCTAGAGGGATTTTATTCCCATAAATCCTAGGCAGATGCCTGGCGCGAAGCAATGAGTAAATGCAAGGTAGGCGAGATGCATGGCAATAAAGGCAAAAGGAGTCGTGACACCTCATGACCCAACAAGAACAATGGCCCGACAAGACTAAGTATTTATGGGGACAAACCCCATGGAGAGGACGACTCCCCTCTCCCAAAAACTACCCCCAAGTTCAAAGGCAATAGGTGGAAGAAGAAGAGGTGAAGTAAATAATTCCTCCTAGCAAGAGCCTCTTCATCGCCTTCCGCGACTCCATCGAAGACAGAGAAGCGGTGTAGATACAAGCACCACCACACTCACCATATCTCCTCCAGCTCTCCTGGCTTAGAGAGAGAGAGAGAGCTATGATCGCATTCATGTCCTTAAAAGGGAAAGGACCCTCTTATAACCCCTCCCTCGCAGGAATCTTTCGTCACCTCCCATAGCAAGAGAGACCCATGTAACCTTAAAGGATTTCTAGTGGAACAATTCAAGGAATCGAACCTAGAAAGACAACCGAGAACTAGTCCTATGTGTCATGGGGATACCTTGTCAACATATCATTTTCTTCATATGTATGGTTCCCTTGTTTTCCCCTCGACAAATTCTCAATTATGGATGAAGTGTACTAGCCCTACAATCCACATGACATGTAGGACTAGTACCGTGCTGTCTTTCTAGTCGAGAATCGAATCAATACTGTCAGTAACTTACTAAGCTTATTTGGTAATAGATATCCCTCCTTTTTGTTGATTATTACTTATACATATAGTAATGGCAAAACTTGACTCATTTAGCTTCTAGAGCTAGATCATGGAGACCAGGACTGAAACATGAAGCTCAAGGATGGAGCTCAAGAAAAAGAACCATGCTCAAAAAACGAAGGAGAACACAAGGAAACCAACATGCCAAGAAGATCAAGTTTTAGTATGCCTCTTAGATCTTGTAATCTCTGTTTTTTATTTTGGAAGTAGGCAGAAACATCAAGAAATCATGCATCTGTACTCTTAGATTAAGCCTCAATCATGAATCGTTCAACTCATTCTAATTCAAATCGACTATTAACTTTATCAATCAATTAAAGTATTCTATTGATCAACTAATTGGAACCTTGAAGCTAAAATCTTTTTTGTTTGACTACGTCACTATGGTCGACTACACTTAACCATGAATCGACTAACCAGTTTAGTCAACAAACCTAAATTTACATCGACTAATTTATATTTTTGTTGATTACTTATTTTCCAACCATCAAATTGAAATGTCATTTTTGAAAAATATTCAGAGTCTATTTATTTATTTATTAAGTGCCAACCGATTTTGGCATTTACAACTGTTTTGACTCCAAAGCCTTCCTTCGTTAATTAATGGTTTTTAGCTTCATTAAATGACTACTTTTCAGGCTTATAAAATGAAAACACTTTCCTTTCACTTCACAACACTTAACTTACATACGTTCCTCTCATTCAAGTGAAGAATATACATCTCGTTCACTAAATTCACTTCCATTCTTTTTGAATTAGTTATTGAGAGTCATTTTGTTAAGCAATTCACTTCTTAGCTATCTGAAGTTCATGCAATCATTTTATGAGCACATTCCTCTGTAAGAGAGTTACCTCACATTACATTGCATACATATTATGTATTAAAGTTTGTAGGAGTGTCGTACTTTCATACCTATGGTTAGGGTTATCAGTGTAAACTGCTTGTATTGAATAGAGTAATCAGCGTGTAAGCAACTTGTTGCAATATGGTTTGTTTGTTTGCTTAAGCAGCTAGGTTAAGGGAAAGGATCAAGTAATTCAATCATGTTGATTACCAGAGTTGGGAGACTTATGGCACGGGTTATACCCAGGACTTCAATGTTAAATCTTTGTCTTTGCGGTGTATTATTGTATCTATCTATTTGTGTTTGGACAGTATTGCATAATGACTTTATTTGTTTGAGAACGAGCATTTTCCCATCCAAGCATTTTGATATGCCTAAATGCCAAGGGAGTAACTCTTCAAAGCATATGATCAGCACAAGTCATACAATGATGGAAATTCAGTAACCTATCACATATACTTCAACGAGATAAAATACGCATATTGATGGACTTTGAGTCTGGAATATGATACACAAAAAGTTTAATATAAATTTGTAATTATGAGATGCCCAAGATGTAATATTAGGGAAGTAAAGAAACAAATCCAATTCTCTACAATCATAACCAATTAAGAAACTGGAAAGAGTTTTCTTGCCTACATGACTCGCAAGAAAAATAATTATCTCTTTTCAAAGAAGAAACGCAAACTGACTACAACGCAATTGAGGAATCGGTCATCTTCAACACCATATCATTGGAGGACCTCATAGTCAATATTCTATTTCTAGCCCATGAAATCAAAATAAGAGTAGACTCAAGATAGAAGAAGAGTTGAAAAAGATGAATCTTCCCTTCACACCCACAAAATGCAAGAGAAGAATCCAAGCAAGATGGCGATGAAGATAGTCCTCATCACATGAAAGTTCAAAATTTTTCTCATGAAATTGAAGGAAAAAATGGAAAAGCAAAATGTTTTCACCTCAATAAGCTATGGTATTTAAAGGGTTGTTTACTGTTAAAAAACTATATAACCAAGAAGGTACAGGAAGAAGGTGGCACAAGTAACTTGAGATGACTCAAGCAATACAGAAGATGAAGAACAAGCATGTAGAGGACTCGATCGAATGGTAAATTTTGACTCTTAGACTCGAACGATGAGATTCGTAGGCCTACTTACGAATAATTTTATAACACTCCGCACAAGTTTTTTTAAGAAGTTCGGAAATAAGAAAAAGAAGTAGATTTCTTATAGAAGATCAATAGTAAGTCAGTTGAAGATAAGCCTTTGGAAAAAAAGGATTTGAAATTGGGAAGGAAAATGAATTGCTTAAAAAACTCCAGTGGATTCAAAATAAATTGTTTGTTAAGAAAACAATATTAATGAGCTAAAGATGAAGTCTACTTTCTTATCCCCTAATGGAAAAGGAGAAGAAAAAGTAGATAGGCTCTTCAAGTTCTAAAAAGAAGACTAGATAGATTTGGATTATAGAAGGAGATACAATGAAGCCTAACCCTCGAGTAAGGTTCAGAAAGTCGGTATGCGGTATTCATTCGGCCAAACGGTTTGAAGTGAGTAATCGGTATGCGGTATTCGTTCGGTCAAACGGTCTGAAGTGAGTAAACAGGCAAGCGGAAGTATATGTAGACTATGCGGTTTCTATTATTCTAATTAAAAATAATTAGCAATATAATAATAAGGGTAAAATTGGGATGCCCCCATGGGGGGAGCTAACTTGGCTCCCTCCACCCCATTTCGCTCGTTTTTTTATTTTTTTTAAAATTTCTTCCGTAGATTTTCATCAATATATCCCTATATTATGTCATTAAAATTTCGTGCGAAACAGAGATTCTTACGGCCTCCATCCACACGGGGCCGTTTTTAGCAATTCTGTTACCGCTAAAAAATGACTGTCTGGATGGAGGCCATAGGAGTCCATGTTTCGCACGAAATTTTAATGACATAATATAGGGATATAGTGATGAAATTCCACGGAAGAAATTTTCAAAAATAAAAATAAAAAAACAGGCGAAATGGGGCGGGGGGAGCCAAGTTAGCTCCACCCAAGGGGCAGCCCCATTTAACCCTAATAATAAATTCAAATACTAGACATTTTATATTAGAAAACATAAAATGTAAGTATTATAATGTGAATATTTTAAATCCAGGGTCAAAAGCATTTTCAAAGTTGTCTATTTAGATAAAAGAGTGGATCATAAGATTCATAACAAAATATCTATGAATGACATCTCAAAAAAGGTTCATAACAGCTCAAAAAAGGTTTATAGTTAATAATCCATTATTTGTGAAATATGTTAGTTAGTAACCTAATAAACTACTATGAAAGCTAATGACATTGTATTCACTATTCAAAGAGTTATTATACCAAGATATGAGCTAAGAAGACATCGCATTGGTCTGTTATAACAAGACGAACGGCAATAAAATATATAGAAATATGATTCATAACAATATGTAAACAATTTTACTAAATTTTTTTTCCAAAATTTAACCTGAAAATTTCAAGCACTTAATAATGGATAAAACTTAACATTCAGCTGGGGATTTGATGCAGCGTGACCCCAAATTATAGGGCCACATTTATTTAATTAATTAGTAGTCAATTTTATTTACGTTTTTAGCGGTCGTAGTGGTCTAATTAAATAATTGAGATCGCATGTGATATCAACGTTTATTTCGTAGATTTTAATTGTAATTATTGGTCAATTAATTAGTTAGAGTCTAATTAGAGTAATTAGAGGTCAATTTGAATTTGTTAGAGTCCAATTAGGATAAGTCGGTTGTTAATTTAATTTAGTTTACTATTTTTGTAAACCCCTCTCTCCTATATAAAGAGAGGGTAGCCCATTGTTTTTAGGGAGTCAATTATGAATTAGAAATTGAGATTGTTATCTCTATCCCCTCTCCCTCTCTCTCTCCCTCCACGCGATCTCCGCGGTTCTCCTCCTTCAACCTCTCGCACTCCCGGCGAGTTCTCTTCTCCAAACCCCTCGTTCCGACGAGTTTTCTTCTTCTAAACCCTTCCAGTTTCTTCTTCTCAACCCCTCTATTTTCTTCTACCACCGAAATTCCACCGTCCAAATATTCAAATTTCCCGCGCTACGCCGAATTCCTGTTTGCATCATTTGGTATCGGAGCATGGATATTGAGTCGTTCCTACGATTCAACGATCATGTGGCATATTAGCGTCTCAAGCTCGATCTCAACCGCGTATCTTATGGGACGCATGCGCATTCGCGTCAACGGAAGTACAAAAAGCGTCTTGCGGCATCCTTGAAGGTCCAAGCATGGTTGAACACAACCTTAGATGAAGATTCATCCGTCGACGACGAAAATCAGATCGTGGCAGCCATTGTTCAACCCGATTTAGAGGCAAAAATTGAAGGTACTTTCATTATAGATGAAGATTTATTTCTTGTGCAACCAAACAATGAAGAAAAAGGGCCAATATTCGATGAAGATCTCACGGAAGAAGAGTTCGAAATGCTCGAGTTCTCCTCAACCGAAGCTGCTGTCCAGGATGTTACAGACCAGCCACCACCGTCAACCCCGATGACGGTTCCAACATCCCGTGTCTCTCTTCCCAATTCCGCCGGCTTCTCACCCTCTTCCTCTCTCGAAACCCCTCCCTCTCCCCCGACTCCTCTTCTCATCCCGCGAACCTCGTTTCTCCCCGTGCCGTGTTTCTTTCCGTGTCCAGGATCTTTCTCTCTCCCCGATCTCGTTTCTCCCCGTGTTTCCCCCAACCCTACCGTTTCTACTCTGCCGCCGCTTTCCCCACGCGCCTCGCCGCCCCCCCTCTCTTCTCCCCGCACACCCGCCCGCGACCCCTCGCCCCCTCCTCACTGTCGTTCCGCACCCGAGCCCTTTCCCCCAACCAGCGCCGCCTCCTGCGCCCTTACCACCTCGCCCCGCCATCGCCACTCCACTGCTCCCACCGCTCACCTGCCACCTGGCCTCCCCTTCTGCGCCAGTCGCCACGCCGCCACTCGCCCCGTGCACCCCCCTCCTCCAGACTCTCCCCGCGCCGCCTCCGCGTGATCTCGAGCGGCTCCTGCCGCCCCCTAATACCGCGCCTCCCACGGGAAGCCCTAACAAAAGGAGCGGATGTCACGGGATGCCAATCCCATGGATTGTGGGGATGGAAACTAAATTGGGAAAATTGCAAAAAAAAATCCCCTAAGCTCTCTATTTACAGAAAGGTCCAGAGCATTATGAAAAGAGAGAAAAATAAAGAGGTGCGAAAATTGCGCCAACACCCCTGGCGGCGGAAACAATTAAAAAAGGGGGTTGTTCCTTATCCAAATAGGACTATAGTCTTGGGTTTTCCCTATATAAGGACCCCATGGCTTCATTCCTTAGCCACATCTCCTCTTCTCCTCTACTTGTGCCATTGCTTCATTATGGCTTCTCCAAGGACCCTATTCTCCATGCCACATCAATTTTTTGAACATCACGGGAAGGAGCCAACAATCAAGACGACGCCGCCGTTCGCACCGCACATGTTCTTCAACCACGACAGCCGCGCCTGTCCCGCCCGCACATGGATTCCGCCGTTCGCTCCACATCAATTCTTCCAGAAGATGACGAAATGCGCCGAATCCTCCTCCAAGCCTGCAGATTCCGCAATTCGTCAGGAGCCGAATTTTTTAAAGCGGTGGAGAGTTGATGCAGCGTGACCCCAAATTATAGGGCCACATTTATTTAATTAATTAGTAGTCAATTTTATTTACGTTTTTAGCGGTCGTAGTGGTCTAATTAAATAATTGAGATCGCATGTGATCTCAACGTTTATTTCGTAGATTTTAATTGTAATTATTGATCAATTAATTAGTTAGAGTCTAATTAGAGTAATTAGAGGTCAATTTGAATTTGTTAGAGTCCAATTAGGATAAGTCGGTTGTCAATTTAATTTAGTTTACTATTTTTTGTAAACCCCTCTCTCCTATATAAAGAGAGGGTAGCCCATTGTTTTTAGGGAGTCAATTATGAATTAGAAATTGAGATTGTTATCTCTATCCCCTCTCCCTCTCTCTCTCTCCCTCCACGCGATCTCCGCGGTTCTCCTCCTTCAACCTCTCGCACTCCCGGCGAGTTCTCTTCTCCAAACCCCTCGTTCCGACGAGTTTTCTTCTTCTCAACCCTTCCAGTTTCTTCTTCTCAACCCCTCTATTTTCTTCTACCACCGAAATTCCACTGTCCAAATATTCAAATTTCCCGCGCTATGCCGAATTCTATTTTGCATCAGGATTCATGTAAAGATTATCTGCAGATAGGTGGAGGAGAACAGGGCGGAGGAGGTCCATGCGGAGGGGGTCCAAGCGTCAAGGCAAGGTCCAAGCGGAGGGAGTCCAGGGCGGAGGAGGTCCACGCAGAGGAGCTCCCACTGGCGGAGGGGGTCCAAGCGTCAAGGCAAGGTCAAGGGCCCAGGCGGAGGGGGTCTTGGGCGGAGGAGATCCAGGCGGAGGAGCTCCCACTGGCAGAGATGAGAAGCGCCGGAGGAGGAGCGTTGGAGGCAGACGCGGCGGAGCGTCGTCGACAGTAAATGTTACGGCTTTGCAGCATCATCGAAAGTCTCAAGCTCTGTTAGAGTGGGGAAGGGCCAAAGGGATTTTATTTCCCTATTTGGGTCGGGTCGACTGCAGAGAATCCTATCACAAAAGCGACCGCATATGCGGAATACTCAATCCGAGTACACGGGCTTGGCGCATATTCAACGTCTAGACCATATGCGGTGCGCTCTATGGCCAGCCTCCACAATATGCAGCCGCCTAGGCCGTTTTTCTAAACACTGCCCTCAAGGACCCGAAAAGGAAAGTGAGCAAAAATGAAATTGTAGTGACCAGAGAACCCCCAAGTCTCTTTCAGTAAGTTATTTCACTTCCAAGCTCACTAAAGTTCAGTAAATAACCGTACAAGCATACTCCTAAACCATGTAAGATTGTTTTAATACCTAGCATTACGTTGCATGCATATTAAGTATTAAGGTTGTCAAAGTGTTGTACTTTTTCTACTTATGGTCAAAGCTATCCGCATAAATAACATGTAGCAATTAGGGTTTTCTAAATGTAAACAACATTTTTTTAGATACATGGTCAATCCCCTACTCCCCCCACACCCCTACTCCCCCCACAGTACCTTTTTTTTCTGGTATAATGGAAAATATTTGAATAGAATGGCTGCATGTATAAGCAGTTTGGTTTGTGGAAAGGATCAAATGATTTGGTCGGGTGGCAAATCCAAGTCAGGAGACTCAAATTATGATCTTTTACTCAAAATATTTTCCATGTTAAATATTTGTATTTGTGCTTGCATTATGGTTTCTATCTAATTGTGTTTGGACAATATGAGAACTTTATTTGTTTTAGAACCAGTGTTTACAGTCCAATTCATAAAATTATTGATTTATGGATAACGATCTATGCATTTCAATCTGTCTAGAAATCTGATTTTCAACTTATGTGTTCAAAATATTGTCTAAATTAGTATATCTTGCATCAACTCAAGTATAAGGTATTTAGAAATTTGCTTGTGTGGTAGATCTATGTAACTGCCAACTTTGTCCCGAGTCCACATATTTTTCTTTTATTTCTAAAGTTTTGAGTGATATTTGTGTAAAAACCCCTAATTATAATGTTACAAATAGATGATTAACAGAGACTTGAGCTTCCAATTCAAGTTTCTTCTAAGTTGAAACTTGAAAGTGTCTAGACAGTTAAAAGCAGTTGGATTGTCAACCCCTTGAGAAAGGCATTGAAATGTGCTTTATTTTACTGTTTTGTATCTTTATATAATTATAATTTTAATTATTTCTTATAAAGACAGATGTTTCCTTTACTTACTTGAGGATTACACATTGCCTCACCTCACCTTATACGGAACCACTTGGGTCCACCTCACACATTTTCTTAAAGAATGTTTGCTACATATTTTCCCACGCCCACTTAAATGGTCTAGTGGTAGTGCAGTGTGCCTACTACCAAAAGATCATTTTTCAAATCCCTCATTTGTGGGGTTGCGTTAGGTAGTCGACAACCAGCGTAAAAAATAGTTGAATATTTCAACATGGATTTGAGCAAGAATCCATGTAGCCGACCGACCCTACTTATAGTGGGAGAAGGCTTCACCATATAACTATAAATGCAGGGTTCAGGGTGTTTTGAAAGTTGGGAGCTACAAAACTTCTTAAGTAGAGATAGCCTGATTATTACAAGAGGATACCCTCATATCTCCATCGCCCACATTCTCTTCATTATTTCATCGACACCTTCCTTCTCGCTTCATTCCCATCAGGAGTATTCCACTGCTGTCAGGCAGAAATTGATTGGAATTTGGAACAACAGGATGATGGAACGATTTGGGAGACGAATAAAAAAGGCAATATTCATAGAATGCACATTTAAAGGTTGCTAGATTCTATCATTAGGGCCTACGGAAACAAACGGAAATCTACATTCTACAATATATCAGGAATTGTGAATGTGATAATGAGAAAAATCCTGAACTTTCCAGCTTCTGGAATACGTAGATAATAACAGCAGCACGAAGACATGATTGCATGTGTAATGCTACAGTGTCAACCTAGGAGGTTGAAAGAAATTACCTGGACCAGTGTGCTTAATTTTGAAGTTCTCATCGGCAAACTTAACACCATAGATAGACTCGCCTCCTCTTCCATCCCCTAGAGTGAAATCACCCCCTTGGAGCATAAAGCTAGGGATAATCCTGTGGAACGTACTTCCCTTGTAATGAAGCGGCTTTCCACTCTTTCCAGTGCCCTTCTCACCTGTTGGAGGACGTGAACACAGAAGACAGAAACACATTCATCAGTCCCTTAGAAACATGTGTCTAGTTGATCCTGCGTAAACGATGTGTGGTTCAAGCACCCCAAAATCAGTTCAGAACTTTCCACAACCATAACAGATATTTGGATATGTTAGCAAAATGTAGAGTCCCAGATGAATTGACATAAAAATTGATCCAACGGTTTTCAGACAAGCAATTCCTTCAATAATATAAAACTACCAGAAGTCGTAACGTGTTTCCCAAAGTTCGAAAGATGGTTAACATCTATAGTGCAAACATATCTACTTTTAAAATTATAAAGCTATTATAGTTAGCCTTGTACCATGGAAATTAGTGCATACATTTACGTGTACATGCAAGTATTTTACAATGAAACTATCTTAAAATCTGCATGCTAACCTTAAATTTTATTTTTCAGTTTATAAACTCTACTCTATTCTAAAAATGGAATACTAATTATCGAATTGTGACTTTAATTATTTATAACAATGCTAAATTACACAACATTGCATTTTTTTCTCGCATACTCCTTGGTATACTACATAGTCTTCATGTGATGACATGAACTGTAGAGCAACAACGACAACAATCTATCAAATAATGCCCATAACTCGGATTATTGTACAGTCACTTACTATCTGATAAAGATTGGAAGAATTACATACCTGTGCACAGAGCTCTAAAATTTTCTGTATAAAAATAAAAAAAATCAATCAGAAAGGAGTGAACCAATACACTAGCAATTAAGGAGTGCTAAAAAGACGTGAATATATAATAATGCAACAATAGGATGAATGTCTGCAGAAAAATCACATTACAACTTGCCTGCGGTTTTAGGCACAGTCTTGCCAAATAGGCCCATAACGATCCGACCTGACAACAATTGGGAGAAATCAGTCAATGGCTAAGTAGAAAATAAAAATATATAATGTTTCTATCGGCAAACTGAACGAACTTTTCTATCCATTGAACAAAAAGAGGCGAAAAAAGACCCAAATTAAATATGTAATGCACATAAACCATTAAGTGTACTTTGGAAGTACAAAGTAAAATCAAAATGTAAAATTACATTGGCTTCTAATTATCAAAAAATTTAGTCTGACCACAAAACAGTATTTCAATTTACATGTGCATAATGGAAAAAGTACAAACCCAAACCAGGCCCTCCCTATGATAGGTAAGGTTCCACGTCGTCTTTATAAAGAAGTGCCATGGGCTATAGTCCCAAGATTTCTTCTAAAAAGATACATTTTTATTTACTAGTTTCTATCCGTCACTGCTTCGATATTCCTTTAAAAATTGCTTCAATGTTCACCACGGTAATGGATCATTTAAATAAAGTTGCTCCTCAAATCAGGTCTACTGCAGATCATACTCAGAAATAGGTTTAGATAAGATAATCAAGGGTAGTTCTTTCGTCTTCATTGACCCCTCCTCCCCCAATAAAAAAAGATTCATCCAATTCCTAAAGAGTAATCCTGTTATTCCATAGAACCCTAGGCTCTCTTATATAGAGAGAACCCATGGGTAAATTACATAAGAGGCTACCAAGAAAATAGAAATAGCATAAACGATACACTGACTACATAATTATCTCTACACTCCCTTAAAGATGGAGCATAGATATCAATCATGCTCAGCTTGGAAGAACACTTCTAGAATGGTCCTCTGAGCAATGGCTTGGTGAAGATGTCGGGAGTCTGTTCCCCTGAACTAACATGTGAAGTAGAAATCAGGCCCTTCCAGATCATATCTCTAATGTAGTGGCAGTCCACCTCAACATGTTTTGTTCATTCATGAAAGGAAGGATTATTGGCAATGAACAATGCAGCTTGATTATCACACTGTAGCTGCATGGGTAGAGGTACATCTATATGCAAGTCTTCTAGTACCGCTCGAACCCACATCATCTCCGTACTTGTTTGTGCTATGGCCCTATATTCAGATTCAGAACTAGATCTAGCCACAACAATTTGTTTCTTGCTTTTCCAAGAAACCAGAGAGCTGTCCACAAAAACTGCAAAGGCCTAAGTAGACTTTCGATTCTTAGGGCATCCTGCATAATTCGCATACGCACATGCCGAAATAAATAAATGTGTCCTTTCTAAACAGCAATCATGTGCCTGGAGACGACTTTAGATACCTTAGTATCACATATATGGCATCCATATGTGTCTGTCTTGGCTGTTCCATGAACTGGCTCACTCTACTTACTGCAAAGGCAATATCAGGTCGAGTTATAGTGATGTAAAGAAGCTTACCCACCATTTCTCTATACCTTGTCCTGTCAACTTCCTCAGTATCATTATCATACAATTTCATGCTCGGGTCCATAGAAGTACTCGAGGGTCTACCACCCAATCATGCATGTTTCAACAAGCAAATCTGTAATATATTTCCTTTGAGTCATCACAAGACCCTGTGCATTCCTGGCAAACTCCAACCCCAGAAAGTATCGTAGAGTACAAAGATCCTTTGTAACAAACCGACGGCCCAAAAATGCTTTTGTCATCTTTATCCCCTGAGCATCATCTCCTGTAACCAGAATATCATCAACATACACCATGATGACAACCGTACCTCTAGGAGTCTTCTGGATGAACGAGTGATCTGTATTTGATCCCTTGAATTATTATTGTTTAATTAGATGGGAAAGCTTCTAAAACCACGCTCTTGGCTCTGTTTAAGGCCATATATCACCTTATGAAGTCTACACACCATACGATTCTCCCCCTCAGCAGCGAACCCCAGGGGTTGCAGCATGTAGACTTTTTCCTGCAGATCGCCATACAAGAATGCATTGTTAACATCATTTTGAAATAAGGGCCAATCACGTACCACAGCAACAGACAGAAGAATACGAAGAGTGGAATGACGAGCAACTGGAGAAAATGTATCCATATAATCCACGCCATATATCTGAGGGAAGCCTCGCGCCACTAGCCTTGCCTTGTAATGGTCAAGACTACCATCTGTGTGGTACTTAACTGTGAATACCCATTCACAGCTAACGACAGATACGCCTGAGGGAGCAGGAACCAAGCTCCATGTACCCCGTGACTGTAGGGCAGAAATTTCCTCCTCCATAGCAGAACGCCAGCAGTCAATCTTCAAGGCATCCTGATAATTCCGTGGTATCTCCATGGAAGACAAAGCAACAGCAAACCTCTGAAAGTCCACTGTGAGACGATGAAAGGAAACTTGGGAAGCAAGGGAATATGATGCGCAAATACATTTCTGCTTCTGTAGAGCAATAGGGACATCCAGATCATCAATCACTGTACTCGCCAGTTCACATACCTCCTGCAATGATGAACCCTGCACATGCACTGTATCCGGCCCATCATTAGTAATAACATCTGAACATACCTGAGGCGTGTTGGATGATTGACGTGCAGCATGAGCAGCAACTGACCGACGTGTATAATATTTAGGTAATGGCGAGACAGGTGGTTTTGGTGGTGGTGGCGGGGGTGGTCGTGATGGGGATGATGTTGGCGTGACAACAGGGATGGACGGTGGTGGACTCAGAATAGGAGGGACATAAACCTCGTCAGGATGAGGCCAACCTGTCACCTGTAGGTGAGAAGTACATAACAGATTAAAAAATGTAACATCAACACTGACAAAGTATTTCCTGTTTACGGGATCATAACAACGGTATCCCTTCTGAGTCCGAGAGTAACCCACAAAGACATACTTGACAGCTCTAGGTGAGAGTTTGTCAAGTCCAGGAGACAACTGATGAACAAAAGCAACAGCACCAAAGACATGAAGGGTAAGAGAGAATAATTCCTTGTCGGGAAAAATAGCAGAAATATGAATTTTCTCACCAAGTACCGAGGACGGCATACGATTCACAAGGTAACAGGCTGTAAGAACTGCATCACCCCAAAAAGAAATAGGCGCACAACTCTGTATAAGAAGGGTTCGAGTAATATCAAGAAGATGGCGATGTTTTCTCTCTGCAACTCCATTTTGTTGAGATGTCTAAGCACATGTGGTTTGACGAATAATACCTCTTGACGAAAAGAAATGTGAGAGAGAACGAGTGCAAAATTCCAAAGCATTGTCCGTACGAACATATTTGACATGAGAGGAAAAAACATTTTGCACTTCAATTATAAGATTTTTAATAACATCCCATGCTTCAGATTTGTTCTTTAATAGAAATACCCACGACAAACGAGAGAAATCATCAACGACTACAAGATAAAACATGTGCCCTTGGTGATCAGGAACACGACTCGGACCCCAAATATCGACATGAAATAATTCAAACGGGGAGCTAGTGCTCCGACACTGACGACTAGGGAAGCTAGCTCTATGGTTCTTTCCCAACGGACAGTCTTCACATCGAAAGGAAGAACTTGGAGGAATCTGAGGCAAGAGATGACGCATCTTTTGAAGCGGGAGGTGACCAAAGCGTAGATGCCATGTATACATAGAGACTGATCCAGCTGAATAATAGGAGACGCCAGCATAGGAATTCCGGACCAGATGATAGAGACCATCCTGCTCAAAGCCACAGCCAATCACCATGCCCGTTAGTATGTCCTGAAATATAAGAGAAGATGGGTCAAATATAGCGCGACAGAGCAGATCCTTTGTAATCTGACTAATAGCCAATAAGTTCATCGAAAAATCATGGGCATGTAGAACATTCTGTAAATGCATGGAAGGCGACAAGGTAATCCCCCCTTTCCAATAATGGGTGAATGAGTCCCATCGGCTATTACCACTGACCGTCCTAGTAGAATCTCCCTGTATGACGTGAGTTTATCTCTGTCGCGGCAAAGATGATGTGTTGCACCAGAGTCCATAATCCAATCTAAGACATCTGAATTATGACATGACGTAAAAGCAGAAGCACAACCTGAGGTGCTAGCAGAGGTAGAAGTACTGACAGATGTTGAAGCAGCAATATCTAAAGAACCTCCTAGAGAATCTGTAGATGCGGGAGGCATAATATCGTGCATTCTCGCCACAAGCTCCTCGAACCTATGATCTTAAGTAGATGCCGACGGTGATGCAACATGCTCGGCTACTTGTGCCAATGCCGGAAACACATGCTTAGAATAGCATGTATCCTCAGAGTGGTTTGTGCGATGGCAAAAAGTGCATGGCTGGCGAAACGACCACCTCAACCACAAGGTCCACGGCCACGGAATGAAGACGGACCACCTCTCCCTCGGGACGCAGCCATCGCCGAATGTGGTGGAGTAGAAGTATTAGACGAGATAGAGATGTGGCTAAGCCTCCGGTAGACTTCTTCCATAGGAGGATGGCAACATACACATGCAAATAGCCTCTTGAAATGCGAACATCCATGATAAAACTTCCGTGCTAAAGCATGGTAGGTATCTCCCACTACGCCTATGCAACATTTGCTTTACGCTCTAGGAATTTCACCCATCAAGCACGGATTGTGTAGCATCTCCGGGATTTAATCCATCTCGATGACAAAATGTTTCCAAATTTTAAATAATATCTTTTTTTAGATTTTAATTAATCAGTCTTTGTGTCCCGTTTGTATCTCCATTTCATTAAAGTTGCATATCAGGTAATCACACGACAAAGCCTCCCTTTAATGCCCAAGCCTCAAATCAACTGTCTCAAATTTATCCTCCACTACCCAAAATAAATTTATCCTCCACTACCCAAAATTAGAGTGCAATATGAAAATATACCCCCACGTATGGTAACATAATGGTAAACGGATATTTAGCAACACAAAATGGAGACCTTACTCAATGACTGGAGGAAAATGTCAATATACCTTTTTTAACTAAAAAAAGACAGAATAACCATTATAAGAGGTTAATGAACATCCAAAAAATTCATTATAATCAAAAGGATAGGACAGTCTTAAACAAATCTACTACATTTTCCCTTTACAAGAAACAAAATACAACAACAAAGCCTTTTCCCACATTAAATAAGGTCTACTACATGAATTCTTTGCCTTCATTCAGTTCTATATTGGGTTATTCTTGGAGTTAGATCCAAATAACTAAGATCCCTTCGAATAGTCTCGTTCAAACAATTCTTGAGCCTTCCTCACCCTCTCTTAACTTGCTCAACATCCCAAATCTCGCATCTTCTAATCGATGTATCAGTCGGCCTCCTTTGCAAATGGTAAAACCATCTTAAGCGATTTTCTCTCATCTTATACTCTACCAAAGCTACATCAACTTTCCCTCTGATCACATCATTCTAAATCTGACATTTTCATGTATGACCACATATCCACCATCATTTTCATAATGAGAAGCAGAATGGATTGACATTTTCCACATAACTCTCCAAGACCAGAAAACATCATATCTATGCAACCACCATCTCTGGCAATCTAAATCAGTCCTACCACCAAACAAAGCCTTAAATATCATATTTCGATTTCGTTTCGAAATTAGAAGCCATCAATTTCACCTCTTAAACATGAAGAGAACAATGACACATGCAATAATAATAGATAAAATCATAGGACAACAAAGAGTACTAGCAAAATGGTATCGTATGTAAGAAATTGAAGATTGAAATGATAGCTTAGAATTTGTATCTAACCAAAATACTTTCAACTTAGAAAAATATTTAATTTTAGAAATAAAATAAGATATATGCATACACACACAAAGGCAAATCTTTCTAACGTTTATGTCTAATAGATGCATTGGCTAAAGTGGAGAGGAGCCTCTACTGTTCTATGTGATAAGAAAATTCCTTTGAAAATCAAAAAAAAGTTTTACAAAGCAGTCGTAAGACATGTTACACTCTATAGATCTAAATGTTGGCATGTGAACCATAAATACATGCAAAAAATGGTAGTAGCAAAAATGGAAATGCTAAGGTGGATGTGTGGACATACACGTAAAGATTAGATTTAGAATAATGCAATCAGAAGGAAAGTTGGTGTAGCTCTGATTGAGGATAAGATGCGAGAAAACTGCTTAAGGTGGTTTGGTCATCTGCAAAGGAGGTCAACTGATGCACCAATTAGAAGATGCAAGTTTTGGGATGTTAAGCAGGTGAAGAGAGGGAGAGGAAGGTCCAAGAAGTGTTGAAATGAGAATAAATCCAAAGGGATCTTAGTTTTTTGGATATAATCCCAACAATGACCCAAGATAGATCTTAATGGAGGCAAAGAATCCATGTAGCTGACCCTACTTAATGCGGGAAAAGGCTTTGTTGTTATAGATGCATTATATAGCTTGAGCTTGTAAAATATATGCTATACAAGACAAATAAATCAATTAACACCAAGAAACTGCACATCATTCACAAGCACAATCTATATCCAATCTGATAATAGCCAAATACTTACAGTTACAAGACTTGGAAGGTTGCTAACAACCTAGAACTTGCACAATCACACATTTTTTTAATAAAAGGAAGGGGGAGTCCTCCCAAGGCGGGAGTCACCACACCAAAATATTCATTAATATCAAAAAGTTACATCAATTGGATGCACAATCACACATACTCCTTATAGTAGAGAGAGTTGCAAGAAAGCAAAGCCTTAAATTTCGGATTTCAATTTCGTTTCGCCAAGTTTGGGAAGAAAAAATTCAAAGAATTTGGGTAAAATCATCAGAAATCTTAGAGAAATGGCTCTTAACTTGCTTTTTTCCCAAAAGTTAATGTTTTTAATATTCTTAAGTCAATAATAAAAACAAAAATACATAATTATTTACAAAATAGAATTGTAAATATAAGTTCTGAAGTAGTATTATCAACATAATCATCACATATATTGATATGTAGAGCAACGGATTGTCTAGAATCTGAATTGCAAATAATCATCTTGTCAATAAGAATGAAGTGATACATATAATAACTACTAATCAAAACATATATATCAAAATAAATAAAGAACAAAAAATATGCAGTTCTCCAGTTAAAAATTGAATTTAACTCTTAAATCTTGTGTATAACTGATTTGGTTTGGATTTAGATCTAATATTTAGAAACTAATTAAAGAAACTTCTTCAAACAGTGTAAAGCACTCTAACAAATCAACAAATCGACGAATAAATAAGTGAAATTTTATTAATATAGCAAATTTCGATGAAAATGAAAGGTAGATTCCCATATTTTTATTGCTTCACCGAAACAACATGCATTTTCAATGAAATTTCATTGACATTTCACTGATATTTCGTTAAAATCATGGAAATGGAAATAAAGTAGCGTTTCAATTTCGGTGACCTGGAGAAATGGAAATTGCAGAGAAATTCGATGGAATTTTGTTGAAATATGAGGCCATGCCTCCGAATGTAAATCGCATCATTCATTTCCTTCTTCCCTTCTTGAAAGATCGCCAGAAAGCCGATTGGGGAGATGAACCAACCTACCTTATGTCCAAACCAATCCATGTACCTTGCAAAAGGGCAATCAAAGAATTAGTGCATAGTGTCCACATTTATGCACAAAGGACCAATCTATCTTACGTCCAGAACAATCCTTATGTACCTTACAAAAGGGCAACCAAAGAATTAGTGCTTAGTGTCCTCATTTATGCACAAAGGACTAGTCTACCTTATGTCCAAACCAATCCATACCTACCTTGCAAAAGGGTAATCAAAGAATTGGTGCTTAGTGTCATCATTTAAGCATAAAGGACATGAAGCATTGGCCATCTTATACTATAGACCCTAGTAATGACATGTTTTCCTCTTATCCTATGTAACTAAATCTTAACCTTGATAAGTACCCTTATTTGCCAAATACATCTACCATCATGAAGGAAAACCACGTCACTCTCCTATGTACACCTAGATTGCTTCTCATACACGACAGCCATAGACTGTATTGTCGTCTTATACCCAACAATCTCGAACCCCCTCTGGTGTATCAACCATCTAAGAAAAAGTAAAGAAATGTTGAGCCATGTTGAGCCCAAGCTCCTCCACCTACAATCATAAGAGCAACAATCTGCCACAAAAGACCAAAAGTCTGACATATGACCTTGATAGGAACCATGATTTTCCAAATGTACCCACAATCCTGAAGGAAAAGCGTGCCATTCTCCCATGTACCCCTAGATTGTTCCTCTTACACAACAACTATGGAGAATGTATTACCATCTTATACGCAACAGTCTCAAACACCCTCTAATGTGTCGAGCATCTGAGAAAAGTAAAAAAATGTTGAGCCCAAGCCCCTCCACCTATATCGATAACAACCGATATCTTGCGAGATACCGACAATATATCGCTATATTGAGTCATATCGCTCAAAAATGATTGTTTTCAGTACATTTTTTATCAATATCAACTGATATCGCCGATATTATATCGATATATATATATATATATCAATAATATTACCCTTGTAAGCTTGATTTCACTACTTATTTTGCTACTCTTGGTATTAGGGTATGATGCGACCGGGGGGTACATACGATGGCTCTTCAATTGGTGGACTTCGTCCTCTTGACAATAGAGATGAAGCAAGTCTAATGTTGATCAAGTTAGAATCATAGGTTCATAACATATCTCAGCAGTCAACTATCAGCATTGACAGCCAGCGATATGTGCAATATAATGTGTATTATTGTGCTAAATACATTGCATTCTTGCATATAAATGTGTATTTGTATGTTACTTATTGTTTTGATAATTAGGATGATCTTAATTCGTGAAAAAAGATATTTTTTACGTCATTTTCGAGATTTCCGTCGATATTGTCAATATATCCCGATATATCCTTTTTCGGAGGGACCAATATGATATTTATATCAATATTTCAAACCCATGACTAAAAATCCAACATAAGATTAATCCACCCAAGGAAATCACTCCTAATCTATTGTGACTTGTCCACGTACTAAATCGGAACATGATATGTGTCCTATGTCCCAACTTGGGTTTCAAGAGATCCACAATAAATAGTAACAAATTGAACACCCCTTCTTGAACCAAAGAAATCCTAGGGGTAACCTCACCCATTCTGCAAGGCCAAAGTCCAACCATAGTATTCAAATAGGACATTTTCGAGAAAACCTTCTCTAATATTAAGCTAGTTTAGCACTCACTTTGAAAAGAGCACAATTTCCATTTGCAACTCTTTCAAACCAAGACCCCCATCCATCACTAGACTGCAAATCTTAAACCATTTCAAAAGGGGGCACACCATCCCCATGCCATAAAAATATTCTCAACGTGCCCATCCTCTTAGTAATTGTATACGTGGAACCATGTCTCTTGAGTACCAACCAAACATGCTGAGGGACTGGAGAAAAATGAGTTTTCAGGCTACTTTGAAGGTGGACTTCTTCAGATCCTATAATGCAATTGACTAGGATTTCCTTTAGGCCGTGTTCGGTACAAGGTTAAGGGGAATGGAATAAGGGGAATCAGCCCCCATTTTCCTCCCAACACGGTTCCCCGTGGTATGTATTCCCCATTATTTCATCTTATTTCACTCTTATTCCTATCTTTATCCCACCTTACCTACCTTTATTTCACCTTATTCTCCTTATTCTTATCCTCCAACCGAACGGCGAATAGACCCTTATTCCCCTTATTCCCCATCCTTATTCCTGCTTATTCTCCTACCGAACGGGCCCTTAGGGTGCGTTTGGTTAGCGGGTTAAGGCGGGTTAAACTGGTAGAGGGTAACCTGTTTTTGGTTTTTGGTGTTTGGATAGAGGGTTAAACTGGGGGTGGGTTAGAAGTGGGTTTATTGTGATATGATTGTATTGAAGTTTGAAAAAGTGTGTAGTTATTGTGATGTGATTGTATTGAAGTTTAGAAAAGTGAGAAGAAGTGGAGTAGTTTATAATTTTTATATGATATGATGGTATAATATATTATTTTTTAATAGGATTGATGATGTAAAATTGATTTATTTAATTTTTTTTAAAAAGAATAAAGTGGGACCCATGGGGCGAGAGGGGGATGTGGGGTAAGGGGGGTAAACTCCCCAAAGGTGCGGGTAACCCGCAATCCAAATGGCCCCTTAGAGATCTTCGCATAAGAGGGGCTTACTATTTTTTACGTCATTTTCGAGATTCCCGTCGATATTGTCAATATATCCCGATATATCCTTTTTCGAACGGACCAATATGATATTTATATCAATATTTCGAACCATGACTAAAAATCCGACATAAGATTAATCCACCCAAGGAAAATCACTCCTAATCTATTGTGACTCGTCCACGTACTAAATCGAAACATGATATGTGTCCTATGTCCCAACTTGGGTTTCAAGAGATCCACAATAAATAGTAACAAATTGAACACCCCTTCTTGAACCAAAGAAATCCTAGGGGCAACCTCACGCATTCTGCAAGGCCAAAGTCCAACCATAGTATTCAAATAGGACATTTTCGAGAAAACCTTCTCCATTATTAAGCTAGCTTAGCACTCACTTTGAAAAGAGCACAATTTCCATTTGCAACTCTTTCAAACCAAGACCCCATCCATCACTAGACTGCAAATCTTAAACCATTTCAAAAGGGGGCACACCATCCCCATGCCATAAAAATATTCTCAACGTGCCCACCCTCTTAGTAATTGTATACGTGGAACCATGTCTCTTAAGTGCCAACCAAACATGCTGAGGGACTGGAGAAAAATGAGTTTTCAGGCTACTTTGAAGGTGGACTTCTTCAGATCCTATAATGCAATTGACTAGGATTTCCTTTAGAGCTCTTCGCATAAGAGGGGCTTACTAAATCTGTGGATTGCTTAATAAAAGGTGTATGACTTTGTACTCATACTTAGTATTAATCAACAAGCACCCCAATGATGGGATATTCAACCACTGAGAGGTTCAATTAGGGATGTTCGTTTATGCAATTCATTTTTGTCCTAGCAACTGAGATTTGGGATGACAACACAGTGTGTTATGTGTGGAAATTGTTTGAGGGGCTTGTATTATCCATCTGAATGTTACAGAATATATCCGACACCCCCTTCTTTGTGGAGGGTTTTGTCAGGGAGGTTAAGCATGTCTCAACATAGATTGAGATTTTTGGAGGTTAAGCTTGGTTACATATCAACAATGAGAAGTTTCTTTTTGAGTCTTCTTGCTTGTATGATGATGAGATATGAGAATGCAATCATACTCTGAGGTAACAAATGCAAATAATTCATTTGTGGTATATGGGGCTACCCCTAACCAGTAACAAGCTCAATCTAAATGATTGGGATACGTTGGTGGAGGAGAGAAAGTTGATTAGGTGAAAGGCAAGATTCTCTGTGGGGCTTGTCCTGTTCAGGTCCATACTTTTGACCATTCTGATTTTATACTTCTATGTGCCCAGGTTACGAGTAAGGATGCATCACAGCTTGAATGGACTGATGCAAAGATTCTGATGCTCTAATTTTAGGCAAGAGAGCCATGTTGTTGCATATGTGGACTGGGACACAGACACATGTACACTCAAGGAGGGAGATGTGCCTTATCTTAAGAGGATGACCAAGCACTCCTTGTGAAGTTGGTTGTGTGACCTTAGGGTGCAATAGAAAACTTGGTGCATAGGTTGCTCAAGAATATTCATGGTTTTCCCGCAGGACTCGTCGTCGTGCTGGGGAATGTGAGCGGCCCATCCATGTTATAAAGGGTACTTATTTTGTTCTTCCTAAATTCGTTCCAAGCCTGGTGAGTATAAGGATGTTAGTTTTGTTGCATGTTAGTCGGATCTTAGGAGGGTAGTCCATTGTCTTCTTAGGTTCTCAGAGCAACACGTCTCAGATTTTTTGAGCATGCTGAAAGAGTTGAGCTTGGTGATGGTCCTACTTCTTTTCAAGACCATTGGAGCCAGTGGGATGATGATTTCTCAATGAGGAAGCCACAATAGCACTCCCAACGGTGTAGAGCAAAGTGATAATTCCCTTGATCGAGATTGTAGCTTATTTGGGACTTGCGGGACCCCCTAGAGTAAAGATCTTTATTTGGGTCTTGAGGTCAAGGGTAAAAGGTCTTCATGGCTCAATTGTTCGATGACACAAAAAATAATTGCCCTTATTGAAAGGATGAGACAGAAGAATTCAAGCATACTTTTTTTCTCATATCGTTTTGCATAAGAAATGTGACGAGAGCAAAGATTGAGTGGGTAGACTCTTCGAACATTGAGAATTTCTGAACAACTTTTATAGGCAATTTGTTTAAATTCAAGAGGGACAATGCAGGACCTTCTGCTTTCATGTGAGCATTGTGGTCAGCAGCGAATAGAGTGGGTCCTTCAGGGTGAACAACTAAATGTTGATAATGTTCTCGCCCATATTCTTTTTTAAATTCTTGGATTTTGAACTGATTGTTTTATTACTAATAATCATGGTTTTAAAAAGCGACGCCTCGAGGTGCAAAGGCGTACGCCTCGAGGTGAGGCGCGCCAAAAGCACCCTAAGGCACACGCCTCGGGTCTGATTGGTGGGGTGTAGGCATCAGCTTCCTGTGAGGCGCTCAAGGCATGAGGCGCTCGAGGCGAGGCAGAGGCGTAAGCCTCGAGCGCAAGGCTTCTTTTTACATTCTTCGGTTAGTGCTTTGCACATGATTATATTTTTCCATAAGCATTATATTTTTATGTTTGTGTTTTTGTTTCCATGTTAAAACTTGTATATTTCTATGTTTATCTCCAAGCAAAAAGAAGAGATCGCTTGAAACAAGCAAAGCTCCATGATCTTGTATACATCATATTCAATTTATCATACATCTACACATATTAGTAATATTGCACACAGATTTTTGTTTGAATTGTAACAAATATTTTATATTAGTTGCAAGTTTGCAACTTGATGTTGTTATTTGGTTGTATAAGTTGTGAATCTTAGAATAGTTATCACATATATAAGGAAGTATGGTTGAAAATAATCACATGAAGTAAAATAATTATTGTGTTTTATTGTGAATAGCTGAATAAAAATAATATCGTTAGTAAAAAAATCGAACTACCCCAGCGAGACCCCCATCTTGTTGGGGTATGATATGGCAGGAAAGGATGCATATGACGGTTCTCCAACTATGTCTAGCAAGACAAATGGTTGGGATTCAAGGCATATTAACATTTTTTACTTTGAACACTTAAAATTATGATTTCTATTGTACTTTAGTATTAAGTATAGACTTTAGTTCAATACTCATATAGAGTCATTGAAGTTGTAGTTGGAACTTGATATATCGTATATTAGTGGCTTAGTATAAGTTTTTTTGAACTTCAATGCATTCATAGCTTATGCATTGTATCTTTACTAGTTTTAAATTATTCTTCAATGTGTTTTTGGCAAAGCTTAATATTATTATATACTTTTTTCAATGTATCTTGCTTAAATTTAAATTTTTTCTAAAAAAATTGAGGCTTATGTCTCAACCGCCTCTTGGCTTACACCTCGCTTCAATTTCAGAAAAACACCTCGGACCGCCTCATGCTTTTTTAAACCTTACTAATAATAACTTTAACTGCACTTGCCATAAGGTACCCACGCTTCTTGTTTTTAAAAAATTCTTGCAAGCATATACCACTGGAAAATTTATTTAGTCAAGGTTGTAAGAAATTTCTTGGATTTTTTGTTCATTTAGATTGTATTTCATAATAGTTCGTTTAAGTTTAATTTAAATATAAACAAATCAAACTTGAACACAACTTTAGGTTCAACTAGATAAACAAACCAAAATCGAACAAAATTACATTGATTAGGTTCAATAAATTGTTTGTGTCAGATATATTTAAAGTTGTGAAGTGTATGCAAATTTAAAGTTCAAAAAAAATTACCAGCTCTCCTTACCCCCAATATTTCCAAATCATCTTATTTCAAACACCTTCCCCAATTTCAGAAAATCCTAAACCTTCCCATCGTCCATTGCCCTGATACTCTCACATTATCTTTCTAACTATAAATCTACGAGCTTTTCATTTTATTTCAGATTTAGATTTAGACATGATGAAGTTTTCTGCGATCATCATCTTCAAATGCTAACAAAAACACTTTCCTGATCGGGTTAGTTACCATAGTTATCTTAATTTCGTATTCAAGTTCTTCAATGCCCCCTTTACTATGTGCCACAAAGGCATAGACATCAAATAGTCCTTAAATGAGCATCATGTATCACAATATCACCACTGGAATAACCTACCTCCGGACATCACTACAATCATTGTTATTATTTTTTTGAAACGCGCTACAATATCGGAAATACAACCATTTGAACTACAAATATGCAGAGACCAATTTGATCAAGTTAGATACAAAAACGAAGGCACGAATTGAATCAGATAAAGAAGATTTACCGCAAACCATATCGACTAGCATAAAAAAAACACCATTCTAGCATAGTTTTCCAAACATAAGTCAGATAAGATTGCAGAGGTAGTCAATGGATCGCTCATAAGAGACCAAAAAACACTAATTTTAACACATCTAGGAACAAATCTTTCAAGCAGCGTGGCAAAGTTCAACTCCTTCAATTCAAAAATTAATCTAAAGAAACCTGCTGGCTTTCCATCGATCTCGACATCAAAGTAAACCTTGTGAGTGACATCCTGCAGGCTTCCCTTAGCCGCCTACGCCATCATCAATAACAAAAGTAAAATAAAATCGACAGTTAGAACTCAGAAACCCATAGATCCATCAACAAATAGTTAATCACTCGGCAGATCGGGGCGTTCGACGATGGATCAAGCACAATCGAAATCGGATCGGGTGGCTGAGGACGGGGATTGGATCTCGAGGGGTACCTGTGAAGGAGTTAGGGATGCGAGGAGAAGGAGAAGGGCGAAGACGAAGAGCGAACGCACAGACGGGCTCATGTTGTCAGATCTCTCTCTGTGGCTGCACTCTCTCGTCTATTGCGAGGCCTCTTTTTGCCGTGCGACTTATATTGGCGAAATTGGATCTTTTTGTTGACCAAAAACCTAAATGGAATAAACGGGATTACAATTAAACTTCCATATTTATTTTACCTTCTACCGCTTACAAAACAATGTTGCTTACAATGTGATCCTTGGAGGTTAAATTTTGTCTTAACCACTGTTACATATAAGGGAAACTGCTGAAAGAGTGATTTTACTCCCTAGGTGTTGTTAAATATGCAAATCATCCTTTTCCTCCTCCTCTAGGCATCTACCATCATTCCTTGATCATTCCTTGTTTGAGAAATCTCTAGCACTATGTTTAATGATCATTTCGGTCACTTTGAGTTGCTATCCTTTTCTCCAATGATATTGCATATCATCCTTGGCATGTTGTAACGGTAAGATGCCCTTCTGAATCACCCTTGTCAAAAATACAACCCCCCCACCCCCAAATCCTCTCCCAACTCACTTCAATTAATTGTGTGCCCTCCTTTAGGGCTATCAAAAATATCTCCAAGTTCGATATTCTTTCAAATTCAATTTGTTAAAATTTTGATTAAGTTTTTGTTTGAAAACAAACGAAGCTAATATGAACACAATTTTAGATTCATTTAGATAAATAAAGCAAACATGAATAAGGTAGGTTTGCTCGTGTATGGCTTATTGGAAGTTTGATTAATTTCAACATATTAACATGCAAGATATGTATGCAAGAATCTACATAGGTATGTATGAACGTGTGCATGCATGTATAGATGGAAGTAATAAAGGTTTGGTTATTAACTTCTTTAAGGTTGAATGAATCAAATCAATTATACAAACTTTAATTGAAGTGAAAAATGATTATGTAACGTAGATTATTAAAGGTTTGTTCTCAAATAAACGTTAATCAATGTTAAAATGTGTAGAGAATGAGTACACTTAGGTTGATTCTTAAATTGAACCTTTATGAACCAAGACTGAGACGAACCAAACTTGAACAACATTATCATCTTATCGAACTGAACCAGAATCCTTAAAGTGGGTTCACTCATGTTCAGTTTGGTAACACCCTCATCTCACTTCCTTCTCTCTCATTGAATGCAATATCTGTAATGCCTTCACCTAAATGTATCACGGTCTAGTGGGATTGACGAATCGCTAATTGGCAATGCTAATATTCATTCGTTGTAACATGGCCAACTAGCTCTCAATCAGAACCGAGTGAAATCTCTGCAAAGAGCGACTCGACTTTAATTTATATCTTGGGAAAATCCAAGGTCGAACACAAGGACACGAGCTATTAAAATAATTAATCAGACCTTGATATCTATGCTAAGCGATGCATACAGTATCTAGGTCAAAGGCAAACAATTATGCAATACAATATAAATCGCAAATTATATAATGAATGAATGAGACGGAATGCATTTTTAAATTGATTTTTATGCAAGTTAACTAATTAACAGAGTGAACAGGATACAATCTAAATCAAAACATGTATATATAAACATAAATTATGCCTGAAATTACATGTAAGACTCAAGCAATTTTGATAAGCAATTTTGAGGTCCAACAGATTAAATTATGAAGCTATCTTGCATTTAACATGAAGAAAAGCATTCACATCATATATTAGTTAATCCTTATATCAGTTAATCCTTATATCAATTCAAATTAAGAAATAAACCATATCATATCAAAGAAAATTAAGTAAGGATCATAATGAAATTGAAATTACTTAAATTGGAGATATATTGCTCAAGTTATTCAATCAAGGGTCCAAGAGCATAAACATAATAAAAACATAATTTAAATAACATAAAATATAACAAATGGGTACCTAGAGGACTAATATGCAATAAAGATAACTCGGCAAGGATGGAGTGCAATTCTCCCCAAGCACGCACGTGAGGCATGTGCCTGAGAAGGATCAATCTACGATAATGGATAAGCGTGGATGCTTGATTGCAAATATCCAAACCCCACACGCATGAGGCACACGCGTGAGGAGGTTCGGACAGAGGTTCGGTCGGTATGTAGGTTTGGAGGAAACGTGGTTGTCCTTCATGATGCATCGTTGGCTCAATCCCGCCGAGGCTAAGGGTCTGCTGCTAGGTTAAGCTAAGGGATATGGATTTTCATATCATTGAGATTCGACGGTATCTGTTACATCTTCTTCCTCCGCCTTCGGCTCGACTGCAGCTGCACAAGCTACGCTTTGGAGAACTCCCCCGATCTCTTCCTCTCCCCTCCTCATCATCTGAATCCCAAAGAAGCTTTGCAATAGGATGTAGAACGTCCTGGAGTGAAGAAGAAGCAACACCAGGTGTGGTTCCTTCTATCAGGGAACGATCATCGACAGAAATGCTCTAGAACAGAGTTGCGATGAAGATTCCGACTATTGAAGAATTTCGACCTACAATCGTTAGATTGCAAACAATATATATATATAGAGAGAGAGAGAGTGTGTGTGTGTGTGTGTGTGTGTGTGAAGGCATGAGATGAAATGGAGGGGCATGAAGTGGAGGAGATGGTGGTCCTAGTGGGTTCTTCTCCGGTGACCAGAGAAGAAGGGGGCAACTTGGATTAGGATGTTGATACATAAATTTGGCTAGTAGTCAGAATTATCGGCGTAGGAACCGGTGAACGAAATCGAATTATCAAACAAAAATAACATCAATTAAAAAATTCGGTGTTTCACTACTTTTTTATCCAGGTAAGTGTGCATGGGTCGAACACGAGGAGGCAAAAAGATGCACTTGAGTTTTTCGAGGGAAGAAAATATTTTTGTGATAATTTTTTCTCTTTCTTTTCTTTTTCCCTTTAGCGAGAAAACTCTTTTTCAATTTTTTGTGTTTATTCTATTTGATTTTTATTTTTCAAATTTTATTTAATTTTCAAAAGGGATGTTTTTCAATCGATTTATCTATAATATAGTATGTGAAAAATACAGTATGTATGTGATACTATATAGTAGAGAAATTGCTCGAGTAATGGGCTTGAGAAAGGACATGAAAAGAAATCAAAAGGAGTCAATATTTGAATAATAAATTTCAAAGAGAATGTGATGAAATCCTCAAAAATCAAAGAAAATAAAATATAAAAAATACTACTATTATAGAATAATATCCACAAGTCCACTAGGTCCAAAGTCTAATGTAGAATAGGTAGAAAAGAAATACAATAAAAGAATGAAATGCTTTCTTTCAATTAGGCCCCTGGTCAGGGACCTAATTGTAAGAAAAACTGGAACTTATTATACTTAGGTCCTTAATCAGGGACCCAAATGTAATTATCAAGAAATCTGGAGGCAGGCTTTGATTATGTATAGCTGCGAGAGTGACTATGAAATTTCTCTACTGTTTCGCCGACGTACGGCTGTGATTAGAACGATTCCTCGTGATCTCGATTGTTCATGGCTAACACTCGTCACGAGGATGGACTCTATGTTCTTCAATGTTCTTCCCCTTTCCTAGGGAAGGACGGCAATGATCTTGGTTGGCCACACTCCTCCATGGCTAGTTGGAAGGAGGTGGGGTCGAAGAGGTTACTCCTCACCCTCTCGAGCGCTCCCACTACGAGGGATGTCGTAGATGATCAGAGAAGGCTAATTGAACGGTGGCTAGGGTTTCAGAACACTGGATTTGGCTGCTTCATTGCTTAATTGATCCACGGTGAAGTCAACAGACGACCCAGATAGATGAGAAATTGCTCCAGATGACGTGATCTTCCTGCAAGGAATGGGGACGCTCGATTTGTGAAGAGAATCAACCAATAAGTAATTTATTTGTGCAGGTGTAAATAATAGTTCGAATAAGTGATAATATTCATATGAAATTGGATAAAATAGGATTGCAATTGAGACTCAAATCGGGATGTGAATCAAACAAGAAAATTAGGCTACCTAATTACGTAATTAGATGACCTAATTAGGACGAGCGGATTAAGGTAATGCGAGTAAAATGGAGGTGTGTACTTGGGAACTTAAGGTGTATGACCCCAGGTAGTAGCTCGATAGGCGATACTCACTGGAGTTGGACGTCACATGTGGCAGTGATGTATGGTGGTTGGTGTGATGCCCTCGTCCCCCTATGATCCTGGTACCCGGCAAAACGATTCCATGCACATACATTCCACATTCGAATAACATGATATACACAGTAAGTAGAAGAAAATAGCACAATACATTTGAATTTAAAAATTTACTTTACATTCAACCTGTTCACATACATTCCATTTTCCATTCATTACATTTGCAATGTTCATCCATGTCCACAAAAATGTACATGTACGCATGAAAGAAATATATCTCACCATACAATACACATGACATATCTCTCAAAATGCTACAAGTAAGGAAAGACAGTAAAAACTACTACCAACTGTACCACAAGAAGGAGTCATGAAGCTGCACAAAAAGTGGTGACTCTAAAGCTGCTCACTGCTGAGAACCTACGGATTCACACATAGGTACGTTATGAGGAAAGTTGCCCAGCACAATATAACAATATACAACAATAAGCAAAACATAATTTATGTATGCAAAAGAAATAACAGGGTAACTGATCTCATAAAGAATTACATTATTATTATTATTATTATTTGATTTGGATATGGACATGAGTAACCAAGTTTCATGTATAGTATGTGATCTTGGTCTGGATGGGACCTCACACTACCTCTAAGGAAAAAATGATCTGTAGGCATGCGATGGGGTACAATACATCCTAACTAAGTTCCCGACATGTCCACTTAGCCCCACTTAGCCCTACTTCACAATTGTACTTCCGGTTCACAATTAAGATTCCAATCCACGAATCATCTCGACTACCCCAATCCTCTTTATGCACAGGAGATTTATATTTCAATCCTAGCTTCATTAACCACATTTCCTGAAACTCCCCTCTTAGTGCTCTCACTCGGAATACGGACCCATGTGGCCTACACTGACCCGTATACAAGTGTTGACTCTAAGTGACAAGTGAAATGCTTGCCGACCAACCATGACTACTTGGCCCGCGCTCGAGCACCGGGCTAAAGCATGCAAGTGCTGAGGCCAACACCATCAGATTAGCACCTCGATGTGCCAAGCAACATGTCCTCCAACCATCGCAGCTACAGTAATAATTGGGATCACTGCCATCTAGGCTTCTACCCGAGGCCCCATGGGTGCATGCCCCTCCCTTGGCGGCAACCTACTCCACTACCCATAATTGGCTAGGTTTGGATCAAGATCAAAAAATGTTATTGTACCATGTCATAACCTCTTCCCAATCCATCCAGGGAGAAATTTCAACTTATGTTGCCACCAAGTTTGTAGATATGATGTTCAATCATGCACTTTGCAGACTTATCAATTTAAATCCTAAGTTAAAGACATAGATAGCACTTGGTCGTTGAAACATAAAGTTTTTCCTTGGCTTTACTATGATTTTCTTAGAGAGATCAAGGCATGGATTTAAGTAGAGGCAACACCAAATGACTAGAAGATATGATCATCTTGGTAGGTCTAAATTCAGCCCATTAATTATGCACTCATTACTAGAGAGAAAGATGAGTATCAAGATCTTTGTAAATGCATATGTATGCAAATAACTTATAGAAAACAATGAGGATCTGGCATGCAATTAGTAGTAGGACTAGCAACAAAATTAGCCCTCCACTCAACCTAATCGATGGCTTGATGCAGTGCCAGAATCATATTCAAAAATTGTAGATACCATTTGCACTTCTAAGTATGACACGATAAGCACATTCAACTATAAGCTATAAACATTAATGGGATGTGAAAGGGCCAACTAAGTAGTAGGAATGGAAGGGTTGTAGTGCATATACTTCCATACATATTTACTTTTCCAAGTAAGGATATACCTTTCTAGTGATATGTTAAAAGATGAAAAATGGGAATCGGTTCAATGTGCAGAATTGTTACAACAGTTCCAAAAATTTCAGTATAATGGACATTGATATAAAATTGATGTGCACTATTCTGAAAAAGAATTATGTACATGTTTTAAAGGTGAGGAAATAAACACCATAATATGCAGGAGGCCTCCAAGGCAATGTTGATGATATAAGCTTTAGGAAACTAACCAGAATGGGAAATAACTCCCAACCAAACAAAGAATTACTGATCACAGTTCTTCACACGTTTTTGGTAGCCTGGAATTCCATTCCAAATAAGATATGAGGGATAGATTCCACGTGGGAATTTAGAATGGGAACCTTGAGAGAAAAGCACCCATAGAGTTATGTAGGAGCTTACAGGTTCATATCGTAAAGTGGTTTATGGAGACTGTCAAGGTACGAAAATAATTCCCAACCCAACCAAATGTATATAGAATCCTAAAGCCAACGGAAGGAGAATAATAATAATAGGGTCTGCAACACTCTTCACCACATCCAATAGGGAGGAGGCCTTGTGAGTAGTTACAAGCTCACCAATCCGACGACGTGGGAAGGCTCTAATGATGTTCGCATATAGGGTCGCAACAATAGGAGAGGAGACCTTGTACCTCAAATTTTTTGTCACCTCAGTTACTCTGTCGATGAAGAACAATGCAATCGATGCTCCGTTCGCGACGAGAACCGCACACGGGATAGATCCAGACCTTTTCCACGCGGGGTAGGCTTCGGATCGTCGATCCGACGTACTCCAATGGTGTTCCGGTGAGGAAGAGGGAGGAGGAAGAAGGCTAGTTGAAGGGAATAAGGGTTTTCGGCATTTTGGATGAGAGGAGTGGGTTATATGGGTTGGGACCCCGATTCGGATCTTGGTCCGAATCCGAATATGGCTTGGACCCCCTTCCACTAAAATAGCCATAACTCAGGCTTCCGAACACAAATTTTCACGTTCTTAGACTTGTTGGAAAGATCTCAACGAGCACTATGCTATGGACTGTTCGAATATTTTTTGGATTTTGGAATAAAATCATAATTGCAATTAAGCCCAGATCTAGCTGGATTTTGCAGTTAAGCCCATGTTCAGGTTTTGGGGTTTTCACGTCATAAAGATCTCAAGGAAGTCTCATCCCCAAGATTTAATGTGATTCTAGTTGATTTCAAAATCTGATCCATTTGCATCCAAGTCTCACGGAGGAATGAACCCATAAAATCTCAAAGAGAGCAAAACCCATAAAAATCTCAAATGGAGTTTGAGTATGGGTTTGATTCCGTACCTATGAACAAATGAGGATACTTCTCCCTCATGTCTACCTCGGGTTCCCACGTCGCCTCCTCGACATCTTGGCTTCACCACAGGACTTTGACCAAAGGTATCTCCTTCCGTCTCAGCTTCTTGACGGCATGGTCTAGTATTTGAACCAGCTCCTCTGGGAAGGAGAGGTTCGGATCCACAGTCAAATCCTCGTAGTTGATCACGTGTCAGGATCTCGGATGTATTTCTAAAGATTCGACACATGGAACACATAGTGAATGCCCTCAAGGTGTGGGTGAAGGGCCACTATGTAAGCCACCTTCCCGACAAGTGTCAAATCTCAAACGGTCCCATAAAATGCGATGCTAGCTTGCCGTTGACACCAAAACGTTGTACGCCTCTTATTGGGGATACTCGTAAGAATACGAAATCCCCAACATGCGGTTAGGAGGAACACTTTAGTCACACAGGATTGGTTATGACTCATATCATGTAAGCATGAATGTATGATATTATACATGAAGCTCGAGGTCTCGATGTTGCTGGTCGGCATAACTCTTCTGACGGCTCTACATGGTCAATAATCTCTTTCTAGCAGTCTCAACGGCTCTAGAGGTCTCCTCTATGATCTACGGGGTGAACAGGGTGCTGTCGTCCACCTGCTGCCAACATAAAGGAGTGGTACAACATCTCCCGTACAAGGCCTTGAAAGGTGACATGCCTATGCTGGCGTGGTAGTTGTTGTTGTATGTGAACTCAACCAGTGGGAGGTGATCCTTCCAGGACACCTCCCGTTCAACTACACAAGCCTGTAGCAAATCCTCCAAGGTCTAGATGGTCCTCTCAGACTGCCATTTGTTTGTGGATGGTATGTTGAACTCATGCGTAGCTCTGCCCTCAAGGCTTTTATGAACTCTACCCGGTAGTGTGAAGTGAAGCATGAATCTCTGTTGACGAATCTGTGATTCATCACTTCAAAAGTCAAAAATAGAGCCTTGTTCCCGAGAAAATAGAGGCATATTTCCCCTTATATTGCATAAATAGCATTCATGCATGTATTCATAACTCATGTAGTTTAGCAGCTCATTTGCATCTAAATAAGAAGCCAAAAATCCCTTGTAAAATACCTCTTCACCAAAATAACATCTTCTCTATAATCTATATTCCTTGATTAATAACATAGGGAAGAATATCAAAAATCACCCTTGTAAAATAGCCAATATAGCCTGAGAGCCCTTGTACACTAAAATACACATAAAGCCCTCATACAAAGCCTGAATTAGGTCTACTCACTCTTAGAATATTACATATTAAAAGACCTTCAAAATGAGACTAATTTCATTGAATTTGGAGCTCGTATGAGAAACTTGGGTTTTTGGGTCACTTTGTATACTACATATGTATATTTATGTATCCTTGTATTTATGTATCATATTTGACCTCATCTCCGTCTTTGGTCAACATGAAACTTGTAGATCTCATCGAGATCTACAACTTTCATGTTTTGAGTTTTTCCAAATTCGGCTCCCTCTTCTCTCTACACGTGTCTCTTACTCCAGCCACTCACAGCAGGCCACGTGGCGCCCTCTGGTTGCGCCACGCGGCCCGCCTCCCATCGCCTCATCCGCCCGCGCCTTCAGCCGTTGGATCTCGCTCCAGATCCAACGGCCCAGCGCTGCCCACGCACGCCCCTTGCCTGGACCATCCGATCATCTCCAGCCGAGATCTACGCCGCTCGTTCGCGCCCTCACCAGGGCCAGACACGTGGCAGCATCTAAGCCGCTTGATCAGACCTCCGATCTCTCCATCACAGCCGCCCTTCTTCCAGCAAATCTCGACCTTCTGATCAACTCCACCCCCTCATCTAAACCGCTCGCTCGCGCTTCGCCACAACACGCCACGTGGCTCCATCATAACCCATCATCTACGCACCCCAGATCTAATCCTACCCGCTCACCACGCTCTGATCACCACCGTTGGATCACAAGATCCAACGGTGGAGACCTCGTCTCCTACCTCTGGGCGCCCCTCTCCCCCACGTCCCTTGCCTTGCGGGAGGGGCGCCCCCTTTCTATTTTCGGCTGCACGTCAGCCACTGTCGCCCACCACTGACACCCCCACGACGTCAGCCACTCATCCCTCTCCCTCGCCAGCTCCCTCAAGCTCCACCATCTCCACCATAGTCGCCCCACGTCGACCACCAACCTCGCTACTTCGCCAGCACTGCCACCTCCTTCACCTTATAAATACGTCACCACCGGCGACGTTCACCCCCATCCGCCACTCCAGGGAGGTGCCTCGAGCTCAGACCAATCCGTTGGTGACAGCAATTGAGTGAGTCTTCGAGCGAAGATAAGGAATCGACCCCGGCGAGATCCACGGCCGCCACCGCCGTGTCGCAGCCTTCACCGCGAAGCTGCACGAGCTCGGGACCTTACCTATCCCTCGAGCGAAGACCTGGTGCTCAAGTCTGAGCTCCATTCCCCAGGTAACCCCTTCCACTACCTTCTGATCTTCTCTTTAGTTTTTCCGTTGATTTCTCCGACTTTATTCGCCGTCACCGGCCACCTTCCCCCCTCCAATCCACCTCGACGAGCTTCGCATCGAAGCTCCCATCCTCGCGGTCCCATTTGCACCCTCTGACGACGCGTTTCACACTCTTCCGACCAACAACTCCACCATTTGGCCGGAGCTCGCTTGCCGGACAACCACACTCCACTTTAGGCCTCGCCGATCACGCTACACTTCTCCACGAACACTTGCACGCCTCGGCTATCTGTTCTAACCCCTGTAGGTTCTCATTTTCTCACTGGCTGGAGCCTCACCGGAGCTCCCTTCGAGCTTCGTCTCCAGCGAGCTTCAGCACATCTCCACAGCCACTGAGCCCACCGGAGGCGTCGCCGTATGCCCTCGCATCTTCCGAGCTACTCGGGAGCATACGAAGAGCTCCATTGACGCCTAGCGACCTCGGCGGAGCAGAGCCATCGACGCCGGAGATCCGCCTTCTCCTCCGCAGGTGGCGGAGGACCGTTCGAGACGACGTACAGCTACCGTTCGATCAACCGATCGAACGGCCCTCACTTCTCCACGTGTTCATCACCGCGCCAGTCCTCAACAGTCGATCGCGCCTCAGATCTGACGGACCCTCCAGTTGCCACGCGTCTTCATCGCCAACCCTTGGATCGACCTTGATCCAAGGGCCCTCAGGCCGCCACGACGACTAGTCCTAGCCTCGGCCTCCAAGCCTAGGCTCGGGCAACCCGAGGCCCCCCGAACCTAACTCCGGACCTCCAGAGCGCCCGAGCCTCACTCCAAGCCGCCTCCGCCCTCCGAGCCTAGGCCGTCCATGTGAGGAGCACGTGCGGCCTGGGTAAATTGCACAAAACCCCCTGGAGCTTTCCAAAATTGCAACGAAGCCCCTGTGAAGCAGACCCACGTGAGAAGCACGTGGACCGTGGAGAATTTGCACAAGAGTCCACCATATTATCGGTAATTGCATTTTAGTCCCTGTCAGCATATTTGCTTTTTGTAATTTTAATTTCCAGTATTGCATTTACACCCCTGTGTTTGCACGCATCCCTAGAGTGCATTTTTCATCATTTTGACATTCTAAAAATTGCATTTTGTTAGAAATTTTGTCCTCTGTCTATTGGTACACGTGTCTTATTTTTGTAAGCTCAATTGAATTATTAATGAATTAATTGGTGCATTGTTGACATATTTTGCCCAGTGATGCCTTTTGATTTTTAATTTATTCTCTGTGCCTTCAAAAATCATCAAAAATTCACAGTAGCTTAAGGACCTCATTTTTAACATACCATAAAAATTTCATAGCATTTGCACGCATATTGAGGCCTAAATAAATTGATCAGTGATTTTCTTAAATTAATTTTAATTAATTCATTTCACAGTGAAATTAAGTTCTGTTAATTTTCCTAGGTCCGTTACCATTAGAGTAACCTATGATAATTTTAGTTCTTGGAAAAATTGTGGTTTGATATTTATTAAAAATTAAATACTGAAAATCATCCGGTCTGTTTATTTAATTCACAGTAAATTTATTTTGAGTCGAAAAATTCCAAAAAAATTAGTGTAGGTCATTTTCATCATGATTAACCATCTGGCCAATTTTCATGATTTTTGGACTTGATTTGATACATTAATTAAATCACACAGTAAATTGGCTTGCCTTGTCTGCATAAGTCTGCATAAAAATTAAAAAAGACCAAAAAAATTACTCCTCGAAAATCAACACTTGAATAATTGCTGAAATTCACCTAAGGAGACAGATGCCTCCCTGAGATCGACCTTGGACTTACACCAAGTAAAAAAAATTTTGCCGCTTGAAATTAACTTCACATTAATCGATAAGTGGTTTTTGACTAGCCTCTCGTATCCGACTGCAACGAACAATTAACATTAATTTGGACATTAATCTGCCTGAATTAACTAAGGGTGCGGGCGCGTTATCAAAATGGCGCCGTTGCCGGGGAGGCACGGCTTAGGCTAAATTTTAGCAAATTTTTGAGTATTTGATTTTCCTTCCCCGGGTAGTCTGACCCCCGGTTTTCTTGTAATTATTTTTTCTCTCTCTCCTTTATTTCTTGCATTATTTTTTGTGTCACTCTCTGACCTTAATTTGTTTCTATGCGAGGACCGCGAGGAGTCGGCGACGCTTCGAGGACTTAGCATTTAAATTGTGTTGAGAGAAAGAGAGGCATTGTATTTTTATTTTTTTATTTTATTTTTCTTTTGCATTATTTCCAGCGGTTCCCGTTTGGGATCTCACGCGTGTAAATATAGTGGAAACTGTGTCCCGTGTGCTGTGTGGGTGAATGGTAATTTAGCTTGCACTAGCGGCTCCTCGAGCCTCTCTAGGATTTGTTTGTGCTCGTAATCAATAGGACCACACATCACACATAAAAGACGCACCTAGACCGTAGGACTTAGTCAAATTAAACTGTTTTTCACGCTAATAGAACTGCCTGTCTAGGAGCGGTTTTTCATCGCTTGCGTTTGCATGTAGAGTAAAGTTTTCAATTCTGTATTGCATCCTGCATCAAAAAGCGAAGGGATCACTGTAAGTATTCTCTACACTGCATACGCATCATCGATTTCAACTTGCATCGGCTTTTCTCGATTTCCCCCTCTGATTTTCTCACTTAAATTAAAAAGGAAATTGGGACTGTCCGATAGGCGTGCTTTGTGGTGGATTAATTAAAGTGGGTAACTTAAAATCGGGACTTCTAACAGTATTGACCCAAAAAAAAAGAATAAAATCTGAAAATTATTTGCGGGAGATTAATCCCCGACCTTGTTTTCAGGCTGAGTGAGGGTACTTGAGTGTGTGTGAACACCTTAAGGTAGAGCCCAAATCCCCGCCTTCCATATCACGTTCCGACTGATCCTAGCAAATATCACAAGTCGAATTTTTAAGGTTCATTGACTAGTACCAAGTAGCCTCCGCCTGTCTCAGGTAGATAGGGGCGAAATTACGGTACTTTGCGACAAGTTGCCAGTAACCCCCTGGGGTGAAGTTCCGGCCTTGTCAGCCTCCGCCTGCTTGCAGGTAGATAGGGGTGTGGTCATTGAATCCATCGACTTGGGATAGGAGCGAAGAAAGGAAGGAGTGGCGGTATCTTAGGCGACGGGCTAAACAGGGAAGACGCATCCGGCTCTGAGCCGACTTCCCTTTAGGCCGCGTAATCCTTGATATCTTGCTTGAAAACCACACTTAAAATTTACAATATTAATTGGACTCGGTTTCGGGTCCTTCACTGTGTTGAGTGTGAACTCGGGGTTTTGCTCTTGCATTTGTCTTTGTGTCTGTCGTGTGTGTTATCCTGTGTAATTGCACATTTCTACCTCAATCTTCTTGCATTCATCAACCCAGGGTCTTGGATTGTTCTTGTGCTTGCTTCAGGTAGGAGTAAAATCCTATCTTCTTCTTGCTTCACCAAGATGAGTAATTGGGGAGATCTCGACGCACCATTCACTGATCTCTCTATGAGTCCCCCAAGTAACTCGTCTTTCTCGGTCCAAGCGCACCTTGGACCACCCAGGACTCATGACCCTCTTGAGTCCTGGTTCCCTCATGCTCAGGGCGGTTACTCTCAAACCAACCCTTTTATCTCCTCTGAGATTACCGAGGAAGACCATCGCCTCGGTAATCCCTTCCTTGATTCACCCTCTAACACCGATCTTATTTTCCAATACCCAGAACTAGAGGGAGAAATGCCGCCAAGGATGCCGCCAGATGAAGACCAGATGCGACAAATTCTTAGACGCCTCGCTGAAGCCGAACAGAAAAATGCAGATCTCACGGCGCGGATGGGACAGATCATTGTAGCTGAAGGGATCGACCGACCAATGGTCGATACCTACAACCCGGCGGAGAACGAGATCCAAAATTGGCTAGCACCTGCAGTTCCCGACCAGGCATTCGAGCTGAAGCCCCACTTCCTTAGCCTGCTGCCGAAGTTTAACGGAAACCTCAGTGAAGAGCCTTACACCTTCCTCCGTGACTTCGAACTAGTATGCAACAATCTTAGCCATCCCAATGTTGGCCAAGATTATATCCGGCTGAAGGCCACCCCGTTTGCCTTAGGAGATAAGGCTGCTCATTGGCTGGAAAACCTAGGGGTGGTATGTACTACCTGAATGCAGTTCAAGGACCTCTTCTTGAAGAAGTTCTACCCTCTCAGTAGAACCAATCAAATGCGAACGAAGATTGCCAGCTTCGCCCAAGGACCCAGCGAACCGTTCCATAAGGCTTGGGACAGGTTCAATGACTTAGTACAGAAATGCCCATGCCACGGCATTTCTAAGGCGATCTTAGTCCAGACCTTGTTCTACGGTCTAACCCCAGAGATGCAGGGGTTAGTCAGCGCCGCCTGTGGAGGAAGCTATCTGAACAAGAACGAGCACGCCGTGTGGAAAATCCTAGAGCAGATGGCAGAAACCGGCAGGTCACAGGCCACAAGGGCCTATCAGTTGTCTCCTTCGATCTTATCCAATGAGACAACCAGAAGGACTGTTGCAGATCTGACTGAGGACCTCATCCCCAGCATGGGGATGATTGCCGACAAGCTTACCATGGTCGAGCAGATCCACAAGAGAGTCGCGGAGATGGAGTCTCTTTCGAGCCTTCCCAAGAAAGTGGAGGAACTCTCTGAAAAGGTAGCCAAGATCAAGCTACCCACCCCTTCTGCACCACCTGTACCTGTACATCGAGTCCATCTTGTACAGGAACAGGCACCGGGGTCTCAGAGCAGCTGGGATCAGACTTATACCCAGCAGAACCATCATGCACCCCCACCAGTGGAAACGGAATACGAGGAGCCTCCGCCTGTTTACGAGATCAACGGGCTTTGGTATAGCCGTGACTCGCTAGTCCGACAAATCGAGATGGGGAAGGATGCTGCACACCGCCCAACCCCAATCTACCAAGAGACCAAGCCCGTCACAGTCCCGCGATACCAGTCCAGGCCAGAACAGGGGTACCAGCCGCAACCGCGCACCTACCAGCAGGGGCCAGCACCGTCCCATCAGCAGCAGTATCGGCACGGCCAGCAGGGCCAGTACAGGACCGCATCCACTCAGCAGCCAGCCCAGCCCATCGAATTGGAGTCCCTCACTTTGGCAATCCAGACCCTGTCTGATAGGGTCCAGCAGATGCAGAATGACTACCTGGACATGAGGACCGACATCAATCGGGTCTCTCGTGCTCAGGACCAACAAATGGCGCCAAGGACTCCAATTCCCGCACAGGTTCAGGCCAACCCAAACAGCGTACACCAGAGCCAGAACCGATCCCGAGATCAGGTATACTATTCAGATAATTATTTATCTGAACATGAGATCCTTTCGTACGATAATGTTAACCATATGTCCCTCAGGAGCGGAAGGACCGTGACCATACCTGATCGGGCACGGGCGCAAAGAGAAGGAACCTCCGAAACTCTACCTGAGGAGAAGTCGGAGGAAGAAGAGAAGGAGCATCACCACCGCCACCGCCAGCAGAAGAAGAGGACATCTGAGTCCTCGAAGCAGCATTCCTGCATCCATCCAGTGTCAGACGACGCCGATGAGCCCGCACCTCCATCTGAGGAGGATCGTCCAGAAGAAGCGGAAGATGCATCACCGGTCTCGCCCCAGCATTTTCTTTTCGGTCAGAGTCCAAGTCCGAGTCTGTATCAGAGTCCGAGTCAGAGTCGTGTTCAGAACTCAGTTCCAGCAATTAATGAAAATATTTCAGTTCCAGAACCTGAGTTAATAATCCCTTTCCCCCAAGCTCTCAAGGGTGGAAAGAAGAAAATCAAAAAAATCCAAAAAGATGACCCTGAGATGGCTGAATTTTGCAATAAACACATCAAGGTCACAATCCCTTTTGACAAGTTCGTGGAAATGACCCCTGCGTTCCAAAAATATCTTAAGGTGAGATGCACACCTACTAGGGTTAGCAGGAAGACCAAAAGCCGTGTTGAGAAACACGTTCTATCAGTAGCCACGACTTGTGCAATAAAGAACTCGTTTCCTCGGAAACGAAGAGACATGGGTGCACACTATGTGGTGAGTCATGTTGATGACATCGCGTTTGCACGCACTCTCATGGACAATGGTTCCTCGATCAACTTGATGCCCACAGCCCTCTATGAGCGGCTTGATCTTGGACCTCTTAGAAAATCTAGAGCTATTTTGCAGTTTGCTGACAAATCTACTAAGAGGTCCCAAGGAGAGTTAAGGAACATTGTGATCAAATTCGAGGGGCAAGAATACATGGTGGACTTCACTGTCCTGGATATGGAAACCCCTCGTAATTGGAGAGATTCCCAGATCATCTTAGGTAGGCCCTTCCTAGAACAGCAGGGGCCTTATTCGATTACAAGAATGGGAAGATTCAGTTCCAAACTCCAGGCGGAGATGAGGAACTTGAAATGAAGCAGACAAGATGGCAGAGACCGGACTCCGAATCCAGCACCGAGTACTCTTCTATCGGAACAGACTGTGAGCATGTAGACGTAGTTGGGCCATGGAGACAGAACCCAGCCAGCACCAATGTGTCCATCTCCTTTGAAGATGATCCAGTGCATGAGTCAGTCTGCAAGATCCTCAGGAACGAGTATAGCTCTGAGCCTGCATCGCACTACATCTTCGATGACGTAGAGGCCCGGTTGGGCCTGTCAGTCCTTACATCCTTAGGACAATCGGAAGATGAGGATGACGAGTCGGACGAGGCGTTTGCCGATTGCATGGAGACCTTTGACGATCCGACTCCAGAGCCAAGTCTGGTGGCAGCTGCTACAGAACATAATCCAGCCACTTCCAACACCAAACCAGATCTGATTGAGCCAGACTTTCTAGACGATCACACTATTCCTGAGCTCAAACCTTTACCCACAACCCTGAAGTATGCCTTCCTTGCGGGCCAAGACAAGAAATTTCCGGTCATTGTCAGTTCGCAATTGACCGAGGAGCAGGAATCTCGCTTGCTAGAGATCCTGGAGAAGAACCGCAAGGCAATAGGCTGGAGCATTTCCGATCTCCACGGGATAAATCCCGCTCTGTGTTCGCACCATATATACTTGGAGAACGAAGCCAAACCCTCTCGTGAATTCCAACGACGGTTGAATCCAAATTTACGAGAGGTTGTGAAGAAAGAGATAGAAAAATGGTGCGATGCGGGTTTTATTTACCCAATCTCCGACTCTAAGTGGGTGGCCCCAATCCATGTTGTCCCGAAAAAGTCGGGAATTCAGACGACCACCAACGAGGATGGAGAAGAGATCGTGACGAGAGTACCCACGTCGTGGCGCGTCTGTGTGGATTACAGACGCCTGAATGCCGCGACGAAGAAGGATCATTTCCCCCTACCGTTCATTGATCAGATCCTAGAAAGATTAGCGGGGAAAGAATTCTTCTGCTTCCTTGATGGGTTCTCGGGCTACAATCAAGTAGCCATAGCTCCGGAGGACCAGGAAAAGACCACATTCACATGCCCCTTTGGTACCTATGCTTTCAGGCGCATGCCTTTTGGGCTATGCAATGCTCCAGGTACTTTTCAAAGGTGCATGATTGATGTATTCGCCGAAATGGTCGACGAATTCCTGGAAGTCTTCATGGATGACTTCTCGGTCCACGGCGACTCTTTTGATTCCTGTCTTAGGAATCTGGACCGAGTCCTCAAAAGATGTTGTGAGGTCAATCTGGTGCTCTCCTGGGAGAAAAGTCACTTCATGGTGACAGAGGGCATAGTGTTGGGGCATGTCATCTCCAAGAGAGGAATGGAGGTTGACCCTGCCAAGGTGGACGTGATCAGACGACTCCAGCCACCAACCAACGTAAGGCAGTTGCGGTCGTTCCTCGGGCATGTCGGATTTTATCGAAGATTTATCAAGGATTTTTCTAAGATTGCCCGACCGCTAACTGAGCTTTTAGGCAAAGACACGGAGTTTATTGTAGATCACAAATGTCTAGAGGCCTTTAAGCTGTTACAAGGAATGATCATGGACGCACCCATCTTACAAGCCCCAGATGGGTCTCTACCTTTTGAGATCATGACGGACGCCTCAGATTATGCTGTTGGGGCTGTATTGGGACAAAGAAGAGATGGCGTCCCGTTTGCAATACACTACGCAAGCAAAGTGCTTGATTCTGCTCAGCGTAACTACACGGTTACAGAAAAGGAAATGCTTGCGGTAGTGTTTGCCTTGGACAAATTCAGATCTCACTTAATCGGATCCAAGGTAACTGTGTTCACAGATCACACGGCACTACGATACTTGATGGCAAAGAAGGACGCGAAGGCGCGTCTTCTTCGTTGGATTTTACTTATCCAGGAGTTTGATTTGGACATCCGTGATAAACCTAGAAAGAAGAACGTAGTGGCCGATCATCTTTCTCGTCTCGAAGATCTTAATACTTTCGAGGTTTCCCCGATTCGAGACTCCTTCCCTGACGAGTCAATTTTTGTTATCGACTCACTCCCATGGTACGCCAATATCGTGAACTATCTTGTCTCCAAGAAAGTTCCCGAGGATTGGCCCAAGAGCCAAATCGACCGACTAAAGTCGGATGCTAGACACTACCATTGGGAGGATCCGATCCTTTTCTTTGAAGGACCGGATTGTGTCTGGAGACGTTGTATTCCTCAGGAGGAATACCAGAGTGTCCTTTCTTTATGCCATAGCTTAGAAGCAGGAGGACACCACTCCGGGAAGAGGACCGCATGGAAGGTACTTCAGTGTGGCTTCTACTGGCCGACTCTGTTTCGCGATGCCACTGCCTTCGCGAAGTCGTGTCCAGTTTGCCAGAGAATGGGAGGAACCATTGGTTCCAAGGATGAGATGCCGATGCAGCCTGTCATCATTTGTGATGTCTTTGACGCATGGGGCATCGATTTCATGGGCCCATTCCCGGTCAGCCACGGGTTTGAATACATCCTTCTTGCGGTAGACTACTTATCCAGATGGGTGGAGGCTATCCCGACCTGAGCCGCAGACAGCAGGACTGTCTGTAAATTCATCAGAGAGAACATAATCTCTAGGTTTGGGATCCCCAAGATGATGATATCAGACGGGGGTAGCCACTTTGTGAATCGGGAGGTGAAGAAACTCCTGAAGGACTACGACATCGAACACCGTGTCGCAAGTCCTTACCACCCACAAACCAATGGTATGGCTGAGGTGTCGAATAGGGAGGTGAAGACCATATTGCAAAAGCTTGTCCGCCCGGACAGGAAGGACTGGTCTCAGATCTTAGATCAAGTCCTCTGGGCGTATAGGACGGCTTACAAGACACCGTTAGACACCTCCCCATTCCGAATGGTATTCGGAAAGCCGTGCCATTTGCCCGCAGAGTTAGTGCACAAATCAGAATGGGCAATAAAGAAGGTCAACTGGAACACACACCTGGGTCAGAAGCAGAGAGACATGGATCTGAATGAGCTTGTGGAAGTCAGAAACCGAGCATACGACAACAGTTTGGTGTACAAGGACAAAGTGAAGCGTTGGCATGATAGATATACCAGACGAAAGACCTTTGTTCATGGACAGAAGGTATGGTTGTTCAATGCCAGGCTGAAGACTTTCCAAGGCAAATTAAAGTCTAAGTGGACGGGACCATTCGTTGTCCGAACGGTGCATGATAGTGGATGTGTCGAGATCTCGGATCTCGCAGATGACGCACCGACATTCCTAGTGAATGGACAGCTGTTGAAGCACTTCGTTGAATCCAATGAACAGTTAGTCCATGTGGAGGAGATTGTATTCATGCGCGAGACAGATACAGCAGAAACACCTCAAGCTGCGCATGAGACCTTGCAGCAGTGAACTCCAGCCATCAGCAGCATCTTCAAAAGATTCAGACCGATTCATCTGTATATATCATTCTTCCTGTATATCCTATCCTTTACCTCCAAGATTCTAGTAACCCATCCCCACATCATCGAACCATTATCTCGGACTATCCTTAGGATAACCAGATCCTAAGTATAGGGGGGAGGGGACACCCGAGTCGATTCACTGTACATTCTCCAGATCACATCGGTCCTTATACTCATTTCCTACCAATACTTAGGCTAACCTGAGCCTAAGTATAGGGGGGACCGATGCCCGCATTGTATACTCATCCATTTCTCATCTTTCCCTCGTCCACCCCATTTCTGATCTTCTGCTACACTTAGGCTGCCAGAGCCTAAGTATAGGGGGGCGAGAGGACTTCTATACTTTCTGTTCCTTTTGGCTCTCCTACGCTTAGCACGAGCTATGTCTTTTTCCTCGCTCTTCGTGCTCTGAGGACATAGCACACGCTAAGTATAGGGGGGCATGTATACATTACATATATACTTTACCCATAGCTCCTACTTTCGCGTATTTTTGTATATTTTACAATAATAACGGGTGGGTAAAAATCGAAAAAAAAAATTTGAAAACTATAAAAATAGGCTTCTTATTTACTCTTGCATATCATCTCTGCATAGAAAAATAAAAAGAGTCTTGCATTTTCATAGCATGACATCTCATCTCATCTGCATATCTTTGCATATGTAAAGTGAAAAGCTAGTGGGTTCTGGACCAAGTTATGAGTGGATATTGAGGATGGACTTGATTTGACCTTAATCCACCTAATTTCAGAGGAACCTTACAGGAACTGGAGTTAAGATTTCTCGGGTCAAGTGACTTAATTCTTTGAGTCCGCAAGTCTATGTTCACATGTCATCTTGATCAGTCTAAATAGAATATCTCGTGCATACGCAGGATTCTTTTAGATAATGACCTAACTTGGACAAGCACTATGCACGTAGCTCTTCATTGATGAGGTGGTGAGGAGGTAGAATCCTTTAGCTTGGAGTAGCACACGGGTGGAAACATCCGTCCTCCTCTAGGGAGGGAAGTGCATCTCAACCTAGTCTAGTGGTGTTGACATCTAAGGACAGGATGCTGTGGGTTGCAATAATGCTTCAAAAGAGGGATAGTCTACTGACTCAAGAGGAAAAACTCCTGATGTACATGCTGCTCTTTTCAAAAAAAAAATGCAAGAAAGAAACTCCAAAAAATCAGACAGGTCCAAGAAAAAAATACCTGTCGGAGTATGTAAACTAGTAAAGAAATGCAGCTGGATGACTTGGCTACACTGGTCAGGCATCCCGGGATAGGTAGCTACACTGGCTACCGTCCATTCTCTTCTCTACCCCCTCCTCTTGAGTTGGTCGCACTTGAACTTAGAAGGGAATACCCCGCCCCTCGAGGAAAGAGTTACTAGACCGGGTTATTGAGTTACCTTGTTAGAGGAGGCTGGTTCCGAGCCATTTCTGATGTGGAGAGTTACAAATCACTTACACAGTACAAGTAAGAATCATAGTCATCAGAAATTTGCGTTTGAGGATTTGTTCTGACCTGACTATTGAGGCGTCTTGAATAGAAGACTTGTGGAACTTGAAGTCTGTTAAGTCTTAAGTCCAGGTCCAAATAAGGTTCCGCCACACAATTAATCCAAAGGTCGAGTCAGGCTCCATTTTTCAACTTTTGTTCATGACCTTGGTTTGGAACCCAAAATCATTTCACTCTTGCATTTCATTTAGTTGCTCGGGGACGAGCAATGTTTAAGTATAGGGGGTTGATGAATCTGTGATTCATCACTTCAAAAGTCCAAAATAGAGCCTTATTCCCGAGAAAATAGAGGCATATTTCCCCTTATATTGCATAAATAGCATTCATGCATTTATTCATAACTCATGTAGTTTAGCAGCTCATTTGCATCTAAATAAGAAGCCAAAAATCCCTTGTAAAATACCTCTTCACCAAAATAACATCTTCTCTATAATCTATATTCCTTGATTAATAACATAGGGAAGAATGTCAAAAATCACCCTTGTAAAATAGCCAATATAGCCAGAGAGCCCTTGTACACTAAAATACACATAAAGCCCTCATACAAAGCCTGAATTAGGTCTACTCACTCTTAGAATATTATATATTAAAAGACCTTCAAAATGAGACTAATTTCATTGAATTTGGAGCTCGTATGAGAAACTTGGGTTTTTGGGTCACTTTGTATACTACATATGTATATTTATGTATCCTTGTATTTATGTATCATATTTGACCTCATCTCCGTCTTTGGTCAACATGAAACTTGTAGATCTCATCGAGATCTACAACTTTCATGTTTTGAGTTTTTCCAAATTTGGCTCCCTCTTCTCTCTACACGTGTCTCTTACTCCAGCCACTCACAGCAGGCCACGTGGCGCCCTCTGGTTGCGCCACGCGGCCCGCCTCCCATCGCCTCATCCGCCCGCGCCTTCAGCCGTTGGATCTCGCTCCAGATCCAACGGCCCAGCGCTGCCCACGCACGCCCCTTGCCTGGACCATCCGATCATCTCCAGCCGAGATCTACGCCGCTCGTTCGCGCCCTCACCAGGGCCAGACACGTGGCAACATCTAAGCCGCTTGATCAGACCTCCGATCTCTCCATCACAACCGCCCTTCTTCCAGCAAATCTCGACCTTCTGATCAACTCCACCCCCTCATCTAAACCGCTCGCTCGCGCTTCGCCACAACACGCCACGTGGCTCCATCATAACCCATCATCTACGCACCCCAGATCTAATCCTACCCGCTCACCACGCTCTGATCACCACCGTTGGATCACAAGATCCAACGGTGGAGACCTCGTCTCCTACCTCTGGGCGCCCCTCTCCCCCACGTCCCTTGCCTTGCGGGAGGGGCGCCCCCTTTCTATTTTCGGCTGCACGTCAGCCACTGTCGCCCACCACTGACACCCCCACGACGTCAGCCACTCATCCCTCTCCCTCGCCAGCTCCCTCAAGCTCCACCATCTCCACCATAGTCGCCCCACGTCGACCACCAACCTCGCTACTTCGCCAGCACTGCCACCTCCTTCACCTTATAAATACGTCGCCACCGGCGACGTTCACCCCCATCCGCCACTCCAGGGAGGTGCCTCGAGCTCAGACCAATCCGTTGGTGACAACAATTGAGTGAGTCTTCGAGCGAAGACAAGGAATCGACCCCGGCGAGATCCACGGCCGCCACCGCCGTGTCGCAGCCTTCACCGCGAAGCTGCACGAGCTCGGGACCTTACCTATCCCTCGAGCGAAGACCTGGAGCTCAAGTCTGAGCTCCATTCCCCAGGTAACCCCTTCCACTACCTTCTGATCTTCTCTTTAGTTTTTCCGTTGATTTCTCCGACTTTATTCGCCGTCACCGGCCACCTTCCCCCCTCCAATCCACCTCGACGAGCTTCGCGTCGAAGCTCCCGTCCTCGCGGTCCCATTTGCACCCTCCGACGACGCGTTTCACACTCTTCCGACCAACAGCTCCACCATTTGGCCGGAGCTCGCTTGCCGGACAACCACACTCCACTTTAGGCCTCGCCGATCACGCTACACTTCTCCACGAACACTTGCACGCCTCGGCTATCTGTTCTAACCCCTGTAGGTTCTCATTTTCTCACTGGCCGGAGCCTCACCGGAGCTCCCTTCGAGCTTTGTCTCCAGCGAGCTTCAGCACATCTCCACAGCCACTGAGCCCACCGGAGGCGTCGCCGTATGCCCTCGCATCTTCCGAGCTACTCGGGAGCATACGAAGAGCTCCATTGACGCCTAGCGACCTCGGCGGAGCAGAGCCATCGACGCCGGAGATCCGCCTTCTCCTCCGCAGGTGGCGGAGGGCCGTCCGAGACGACGTACAACCACCGTTCGATCAACCGATCGAACGGCCCTCACTTCTCCACGTGTTCATCACCGCGTCAGTCCTCAACCGTCGATCGCGCCTCAGATCTGACGGACCCTCCAGTTGCCACGCGTCTTCATCGCCAACCCTTGGATTGACCTTGATCCAAGGGCCCTCAGGCCGCCACGACGACTAGTCCGAGCCTCGGCCTCCAAGCCTAGGCTCGGGCAACCCGAGGCCCCCCGAACCTAACTCCGGACCTCCAGAGCGCCCGAGCCTCACTCCAAGCCACCTCCGCCCTCTGAGCCTAGGCCGCCCACGTGAGGAGCACGTGCGGCCTGGGTAAATTGCACGGAACCCCCTGGAGCTTTCCAAAATTGCAACGAAGCCCCTGTGAAGCAGACCCACGTGAGAAGCACGTGGACCGTGGAGAATTTGCACAAGAGTCCACCATATTATCGGTAATTGCATTTTAGTCCCTGTCAGCATATTTGCTTTTTGTAATTTTAATTTCTAGTATTGCATTTACACCCCTGTGTTTGCACGCATCCCTAGAGTGCATTTTTCATCATTTTGACATTCTAAAAATTGCATTTTGTTAGAAATTTTGTCCTCTGTCTATTGGTACACGTATCTTATTTTTGTAAGCTCAATTGAATTATTAATGAATTAATTGGTGCATTGTTGACATATTTTGCCCAGTGATGCCTTTTGATTTTTAATTTATTCTCTGTGCCTTCAAAAATCATCAAAAATTCACAGTAGCTTAAGGACCTCATTTTTAACATACCATAAAAATTTCATAGCATTTGCACGCATATTGAGGCCTAAATAAATTGATCAGTGATTTTCTTAAATTAATTTTAATTAATTCATTTCACAGTGAAATTAAGTTCTGTTAATTTTCCTAGGTCCGTTACCATTAGAGTAACCTAGGATAATTTTAGTTCTTGGAAAAATTGTGGTTTGATATTTATTAAAAATTAAATACTGAAAATCATCCGGTCTGTTTATTTAATTCACAGTAAATTTATTTTGAGTCGAAAAATTCCAAAAAAATTAATGTAGGTCATTTTCATCATGATTAACCATCTGGCCAATTTTCATGATTTTTGGACTTGATTTGATACATTAATTAAATCACACAGTAAATTGGCTTGCCTTGTCTGCATAAGTCTGCATAAAAATTAAAAAAGACCAAAAAAATTACTCCTCGAAAATCAACACTTGAATAATTGCTGAAATTCACCTAAGGAGACAGATGCCTCCCTGAGATCGACCTTGGACTTACACCAAGTAAAAAAAATTTTGCCGCTTGAAATTAACTTCACATTAATCGATAAGTGGTTTTTGACTAGCCTCTCGTATCCGACTGCAACGAACAATTAACATTAGTTTGGACATTAATCTGCCTGAATTAACTAAGGGTGCGGGCGCGTTATCAGTCTGATACTACTTCCTTGTGTATTCCGTGCAACCGAATGACATACTGGATGTAAAATTTGACTAGATGCGCTAGTGTATATGTCATGTTGACTGGAATGAAATGGATTGACTTGGTCAACCGATCAACAATAACCCATATCGCATCAAGTCCGCTAGGGATGCACGACATTGATGTGACAAAATCCATGGAGATGCTCTCCTATTTCCACATCGGGATGGGAAGAGGTTGCAGTAAACCAGGAGATCTCTGGCGCTCTTCCTTCACCATCTAGAAAGTAAGGCATTAACTGATATGTTCGGGTTCGGCTATATCCTTCTTCATGACTCCCACCAGAAGTGTTGGCGGAGGTCCCTGTACATCTTGGTGCCTCCTGGATGTATAGAAAGTCTTGAACTATGTTGATGTTATATCCCTTAGTAGCTCCATCCATCGCCTTTGCCTCATGTTCAGCTCCTTCTAATCAAAAATGTATTTGAGGCTTTTGTGATCAGTGAAAATTTCAAACGTCACCCCACACAAAGAGTGGCGCCATATATTTAGTGCAAAGACTACGGCCGCCAACTACAAGTCATGAGTGGGTTAGTTGCATTCATGGTTCCTTAGCTGTTGTGACACGTATGCCACAACTTGTCCTCACTACATTAGCACAACACCCAATCCTTCCTTGGAAGCATCAGTGTAAACTGTGAAGTCCAAGGTACCGGAAGAAAGGGTAAGGATGGGAGCGGAAGTCAACCGCTCCTTGAGCGTACAGAAGCTCAACACACATTTGTCACTCCAAACAAATGGCATGTCCTTCTGCATCAACCGAGTGAGGGGTAGGGCCAACTAGGAGAACCCTCTAACAAATCTCCCATAGTACCCGACGAGGCCAAGGAAAATACTGATTTCTGTAATCATCTTGGGCTACTCCCAAGGCACCACTGCCACTATCTTGGCGGGGTCAACTGACCTCCCCACCCCTAAAGCCACGTGGCCTAGAAATGCCACCTCAAAAAGCCAAAACTCGCACTTGTTGTACTTGGCATACAACTGGTGCTCTCGAAGTATCTCTAACACGGTGCGAAGATGGGACTCGTGCTCATATTCATCATAGGAGTAGACTAGAACATCATCCATGAATATGATCATGAACTTGTCCAAGTGCGGACGAAAGACTCGACTCATCAAATCTATCAATGTGGCAAGTGCATTCCTGAGTCCAAAAGGCATCACCAAGAACTCATAGTGCCATATCTGTTGCGGAATGCATACTTCATCACATCATCCTCTTTGATCCTCAACCGGCGATATCCTGACCGTAGGTCAATCTTAGAGAACATTGCTGCTCCCTGCAACTGATCAAAGAGATCATCAATCCGTGGGAACGGGTACCAGTTCTTGACATTCTCTCGTTCAGTTGTCTGTAGTCTATACATAGCCTCAAGGATCCATCCTTCTTTTTCACAAAGAGGACTGGTGCTCCCTACAGTGATGTACTGGGGCAGATGAATCCCTTCTCTAATAACTCATGTAACTTCACTTTGAGTTCCTTGAGCTCAATAGGTGCAAACCTGTATGGAGGGATAGAGATCGGTTGTGTGTATGGTAATAGAAAGATTTCAAACTCTATCTCCCTCACTGGTGGTAGCCCAGGTAAGTCATCTGGAAACATCGCTGGAAACTCACGCACAACTCTAACGTCCTCGAGCATCTGATCTTGCGTCACTGAGTCTACCACGTAGGCAAGGTAGCCCACACAACCCTAGTTGAGAAAATGGTGTGCCCTCAAGGTGGAGATGCACTCAATCCTGCCATCAGATGCACACCCATCGAACTGAAACTGTAGCACTCCAGGTAAATGGAAGACCACCGTCTTCCCAAAACAATCCAGGCACGCGTGGTACCTCTCTAACCAGTCCATGCCCAGAATGACGTCGAAGTCCTCTAACTGTATCAACAACAGGAATGCAAGCATCTCATGCCCACCTATCTACACAACCACATCCTCCACTGCCTTATGGATGATGAACAATTGGCCCCCTGAACCCTTGATGTAATACGGAGAAGTCATACTCATCACAAACTTGCCCTATGTGGGCACCATATGATGTGCAAGGAATGAATGAGTAGCCCCTGAGTCAAACAATGCATGTAGGGCAATCCCATAGGCTGAAATCATACCTCTGACAACGAATCCAGAAACAAGACTTGCTTCTATGTCACTATGTTTAGTTGTCCTCGTGGAGGGGATCCTGCAACGCTCACTACCTGTGCTGGGGTACGCTGGAAGTCATAGCCTCCTTGGTGGGATTCCGATCCCTAAAACTATTTGGAAGACCCAGCTGGTCTTCCACTCTGATGTTGTTGCGTGCCTGAGCTGCTGGCACGCAAAGGGCATTGGGCCTTGATGAAATGCCCCACCTCCACGGAAGCGCATCTCAACACCCATTCACATTATTACCCAACAACAGTCATAAACAACCTGCATGATATACCATTCATACAAAAAAAAACATAGGAAGGAAAATCTAAGTTTTCATTGATAACAAAAGTCCACATAGGAATAGCAATAAATCCTCAGAGTCTCTTTATTACATCATAAATACTTGGAAATGAAAGATAGTAACAACTACTAAGAAACTAGTCCTCAACCTTAACCACGTCCTGCAGATGCACCACCAAAGATATGAGCCTGTGTCTCCTGCTCTACACTTCCTGTTGGATTTTCAAAGAATGTAACTCATGAGTCAACTGACTCAGTAAGGATAAAATAACTTATAAATCAAGAGAGAGTATAGGTAGGCAATGCAAATGCAGTAACTTAACAAGTTTAGAAGAGAACATTCTAAAAGCATCTAGCATTATACAATCACTTATATTCTAGGCTTTTAATACGTACACAATCAAACCAATTCTTTGACATATCTATATTCATATTTTCATTTACTTATCCCGGACTCGCCCGTCAAAGGAGATAGATTACACTAGAAATGAAGTCTGCAACACTTCATTTAAGGTGCAACCCAAAACCTGTGTGCAAACGTGAACCTTCAGCTAGTCTAGTTGATAGTACTCTGACACTCGAGACGGGCATATATGTTCAATGAGTCTCAACCCTGTCAATCGAGTCTGCCGGAGGAGTCTCGCTCGCTCCTTAAAAAGTGCAACAAAACGGATCCGTATATGCGATGCACGTGTGCATCCACCTCAATTCCACCAGAGTACCTACCACCACCCCACTCTGTGATGCCCCTCGAGTGGGGGTGACTCACTGTCGGTTCAGCCGGACTACAAGGGTGTGCACCCACCTTGTAGTAGTTATTCCATCATTTTGTAAATGCATTATAAAACTTTACTCAAAAGTAATTGCAATTTTGCAACTGCGCAATAAGAATTGATTAACCAATATCCAACAAAACACTTAGCACTCTTGCATCCCATTTCATTAGCATTTGTTATTGACCATATCCTCCAGTATTGTAGGCCAAGCCTAACATGATAATTTCGGTATCTGAGTCCTAACACCAAGGACCTTACTCCTTACCGGCCGAAATCATAATCATAAAATTATTGTCATATATTAAAACATCTCCCACTCAAAACTCATACACTATTTACATACGGGAACATGGACCTACACATACATCTTGAAATATGTAGAACTCTCCTCAACTGTAAGATAAACATATTATTTAACAATGTCATGACTATTGATCTCGAGATGATCCTTATAACAACAATTCTGCCTAAAAGGTGGAACTATAATATCACTACTTTATAAGGGTAAGCTACCAATAGATAAAGCTTATGACATGATAAAGACTGTGAATGGTCTTTATCGTGCTTATTTCATTATGTCAAATTAAACTACGTGATGATCGTGGTTTCGTGCACATTCTACAATCAACGCAATAACAGATAAGACTTGCCCTCATGATCAAGTCACAATATTAGTGAAGAGGTGTATGTTGATAAAGTTCTATCTGATGTTAGACTAATTATGACAGTAAGAGAATATATAAAATATATAAGGTACTCTCATCGTGGCGTCGTGGCCCCCAAAATATGTAGATATACACAGTACAGAACCCTAAAAGAAGGCATGCACTTGATCTCAAATCACCTTCAATACATATATATATCCCACGTAATTACGCTAAAACTTTTTGTTCGTCATGAATTGTTTATTTTCTTGTTTGACTTATTCCCGTAACTGTTCAAATATAGTAGAGGAAAGCGGGTCTATTTCGAAAAGAAAAACGATTTACACATAAGCTACTTATATTTTAAGTAATTTAAGAAAGCATGCGTTGTCACGTTAATTTCTCTTAACCACGCAATGGCAATCAAGATCTTATTCACGTTGAGAACCTTCAATAGCGATTAATATCAGAACCTATTCTGATATTACGAAGTTGACAACACAGAACCTATTCAGAACCTCCAACGGCAATTAATAACAGAACTTGTTTCTTTTTTTTTTTATAAACAAAAAAAAAGAAAAACCACTCAACTTAGGTGTTGTTAATTCATCACGTAACCATAATATCCTCTTGTTAGCTACAGGTCAATGCCATGGACGATATCTTTTCAAGACCCGTACGGATAAGTATATTAAAAAAAATCTTCCGTTTATGAGATGATTCACGAAAACGATCGGATATACCAACAGCAAAAGATGATCAAGGGACTAGGGCAAGGTTCGATAATCCTTAAAATCAAAAGTCTCGAGATCACGAGATTCGCGGAAAACAAGGGAGAAAATCAAGATCCGTTACCTATACTCGTACACGCCTTTGATCTACGTGCTCGATCGCCCGATCACCAATCCTATGAGAGGGCTGCCTTTCCCTTGCGATGGCCTTCCTCGTCTTCTTCTTGTCTCGAAGCTACGGAGCTTGCACCATTATCCTTTTGGCTCTCTAGAGAAGGAGATGGAACAAGGTAAGAGAATGACTTGGGGAGGAAGAAAGGATGGATTAGGGTTTGGAAAAGGAGTAGGAATGAGGGGAGATAAAGGGTGTGGGTCTTTATATAGTTGGGGATCAAGTCATTGGTTTTAAAAGCCCTAAAACAACCCTAATCCGAAATTAGTTAACCACAACCCGTAACCCTTAATTCCCTCAAAAACCATGACCCCTCTTCACTAAAACAGGCATATCTCCCACATCCGGACTCGGAATTTCGCGTTTTTGGGCTCGTTGGAAAGCTTGCGACGAGACGCTTCTTTTGAGTATAATATTGAATAGGTTTTAAAGTTTCAGAAAAATCCGAAAATTACGGGGTGTTACATCATAACAACCTTAAAAACAGTCTCGTCCCCAAGACTTAGGATGTAAAAGGTGTAGTATAACAACCTTAAAAGGTTGGATCTTATCGAGTAAAAGATAACAACCTTAAAAAGGATGAGAGTAGCTTATAAATTACCTTCAAAAAGGTATGGGTAGTCCCGTCGCATATCCGCCTCAGGTTCCCAGGTGGCCTCCTCGGAGTTGTGTCGTTTCCAAAGGATCTTCACCAAGGGTATCTCCTTGTACCTTAACTTCTTCACTGAACGATCGATGATCTGAACTGGTTCCTCCGGATAACTCAGGTCAGTATCCACATGAAGGTCATCATAACTAATCACATGCGATGGATCACGCACATATTTTCTCAAGTTAGAGATATGAAAAACATCATGCACACCAGCAAGGTGAGGAGGAAGAGCAATCCTGTACGCAACTTTACCAATCTTATCGAGAATCTCGAACGGTCCGACAAACCGGGGTGCTAACTTTCCCTTCACTCCAAATCGCTGAACTCCCTTTGTGGGAGAAACTCTCAAGAAGACAAAATCTCCAACTTCAAAGCTAAGATCAGTGCGTCGCCTATCGCTATAGCTCTTTTGCCTACTCTGTGCAGTAAGCAATTTCTTCCGAGCTATCTTGATTGCCTTGGCAGTCTCCTCCAGATACTCTACCTTATGTAGAAGGTTATGTCCAATCTCCTGCCAACTCAGAGGTGTAGAGCACCGCCTTCCATACAACGCTTCAAAAGGAGCCATGCCTATGCTGGCATGGTAACTGTTATTATATGTAAACTCTGCTAACGGCAAATGATCCTTCCACGACCCTTTCCACTCCAGCGCACATGCTCGTAGAAGATCCTCTAGCGTCTGAATCGTCCTCTCGGATTGTCCGTCGGTCTGTGGATGGTAAGCAGAACTGAGACATAGTTGCACTTCTAAAGAACTCATGAATTCCCTCCAGTAGTGAGAGGTGAACCTTGGATCACGATCAGATACAATCTGCTTCGGCAGCCCATGAAGTCTAACAATCTCCTTAATAAAGATCACTGCAAGCTGTAAGGGAGTGCATGCCATACTCACAGGTATGAAATGTGCTGACTTAGTAAGTCTATCAACCACGACCCAGATGGCATCATGACAACTAGTGGTCCTAGGAAGACCCGTCACAAAATCCATAGATATACCCTCCCACTTCCACTCAGGAATAGGAAGGGACTGCAAAAGTCCAGGTGGCCTCTTATGCTCAGCCTTAATTTGCTGACACGTCAGGCATTTTGCCACAAACTTGGCCACATCCCTTCTCATTTGCTTCCACCAAAAATTCTTTTTCAAATCCTTATACATCTTTGTGCCCCCAGGATGTATCGACAAACGTGAACTATGTGCCTCACGCATGATCTCTTCCCTCAATTGTACATCTGCTGGAACACACAATCGATTCCCATTTCGTAGCACACCATCTTGATAAGAAAAGCCAACTAAGGTTCCTGCTATAGCCTTCTCCTTGAGTCTCTGCATACTCAGGTCTTCCTGCTGCCCTTGGATGATTCGCTCAACTAACTCTGGACGAGAAGGGGATGGAACTATGACAGTCTCTCGACTACTCTGAAATGGATGCCAATCACTGAAAGCTACAAGAAGATCCCATGTTTTAAGTTGAGGATGAGATTCACTTGGATGAGGCCTACGACTAAGGGCATCAGCAACCACGTTCGCCTTACCAGGATGGTAAGAGATGGTGCACTCGTAATCCTTTAACAGCTCCAGCCATCTCCTTTGCCTCATATTGAGCTCCTTCTGATCAAAAAGATGCTTGAGACTCTTGTGATCTGTGAAGATTTCGAAAGCAACACCATAAAGATAATGTCTCCATATTTTAAGAGCAAAGACAACTGCTGCCAGTTCCATATCATGAGTTGGGTAATTTTTCTCATGGGGCTTCAACTGTCTAGATCCATATGCAACAACCTTACCATGTTGCATCAAAACCGCACCCAGACCCTCCTTTGATGCATCGGTGTAAACTGTGAATCCGTCTGGACCCGACGGAATTTTCAGGATGGGAGCTGTAGTGAGCCTTTCCTTCAGAGTCTGGAAGCTATTCTCACATTCTTCTGACCAAGCATATGGCATCTCTTTCTTGGTTAGCTGGGTGAGGGGAAGGGCAATCTGAGAAAATCCCTTCACAAACCGCCTGTAGTAACCGGCTAAGCCAAGAAAGCTTCGGATCTCAGACACATTCTTTGGTCGTTCCCAACTAAGGACTGCTTCGATTTTTGTCGGATCCACTGACACTCCTGCACCTGAGATAACATGGCCTAAGAATGATACTTCTTGAAGCCAAAACTCACACTTACTAAACTTTGCATATAGCTTGTGCCTCCGTAAGGTCTCCAACACTGTCTGTAAGTGAGTGCGATGTTCCTTCTCATCTCGAGAGTATATGAGGACATCGTCAATGAAAACTACAACAAAGCTGTCGAGGAAAGGCTGAAACACCCGATTCATCATGTCCATGAATGCTGCTGGGGCATTTGTTAAGCCAAAGGGCATCACCAAGAACTCATAGTGACCATATCTGGTTCTGAAGGCAGACTTTGGTATGTCCACATCCCGAATACGTAGTTGGTGATAACCAGACCGCAGATCAATCTTGGAGAAGATGGATGACCCTTGTAGCTGATCAAAGAGATCGTCAATGCGCGGCAAAGGGTAACGATTCTTGATTGTTACTTTATTTAACTGTCGATAATCTATACACATGCGCATAGATCCATCCTTCTTCTTAACAAAAAGGACAGGCGCTCCCCATGGAGATGTACTAGGGCGTATGAAACCCTTCTCCAGCAGTTCTTGTAATTGCACCTTGAGTTCCTTCAGCTCAGCTGGTGCCATCCGGTATGGTGTCATGGATACTGGTTGAGTTCCTGGGATGATAGAAATCTCAAACTCCACCTCACGAGGTGGGGGAAACCCAGGCAAATCTGCAGGAAATACATCCGGAAAGTTCTTTACTATTTCAACATCCTCTATTCCTTCCATGGGAGTTTGATTCCCAATGACGTGAGCAATAAATCCTTCACACCCTTGAGATAGCAGACGATGAGCTTGCAATGCTGATATGCAGGTTACCCCTCTCGACGAGATGCTTCCATCAAAGATGAATTCTTGTAGCTCAGGAATCCTGAAAATAATCTGTTTTTGGAAACAGTCTAAACATGCGTGGTGATTCTCAAGCCAGTCCATGCCGAGAATAACATCAAAATCCTCCATCTGAATAAGCAGCAAGTAGGCCTCGAGCATATAACCTCCAATATAGACCGGACAATCGGGAAACACCCGATGTACCACAAACACCTGACCTCCGGGTCCCTTAATAAGATAAGGGTCTGAAACCACAGTAGGCTCTCGGCCTAAGGTATCCGCAAAACTCCATGACACGAAGGAATGAGATGCACCCTAATCAAAAAGAGCATGAGCTGTAAAGTCGCCTACTGAAATCATACCTCGTACTACTGATCCCGAAGCATGTGCTTGCCCATCGGTGATGGCATGGAGTTGTCCTTCTCTTCGTGGCCCACTGGAACCTGTCGTGCCCCGAGTCTGGTTGGGATGTCCCCTGCCACCACGAGAGGTAGAACCACGTCCCTGGTGCTGCGGACGTCCCCCTCGTACAGTACCTCGTATCTGTGAAGCTCCCAACGGACAGTTGGACCTGATGTGCCCCTCTTGGTTGCATCGGTAGCAAACACGTGCATCGGTTATGCTGTTCACCATATGATGTGCTGGTCGTGATGGCTCGGAAAGTGCTTGCCCCAAGGTAGGAGCTCCTCCATGTGCGGACCTGGTAGACATGCCATGCCGGTAGGGGTGGGTACGTTGTCCTCTTCGTGCCGTGGAACGATCATTACGAGCAGTCCTCCCATAATAGCTCGATCCTCCTTGCCTGGTTTGCACTGACCTGCCTTCACGCAAGTCCTCCTCCACTCGTGATGCAGCATCAACCACTTCCTTCATAGTAACCAATCTAAGGGGTACCAGTCTCTCGCGAATTTCCTTACGGAGACCCCGAAAGAACTTGAATGCTTTGTCAGCCTCAGTCGGCACAGTGCTAGCAGCATACTTCAGCAACTCCGTGAACCTGTTTAGATAAGCAGTCACAGTCTTGTTCCCTTGCTCGAGTAGTGTGAACTCCACGCGGCGCTGCTCTAGCCAGTATTGCGGATAGAAATGCTCCCGGAATGCCTCAGTAAATTTCTCCCAAGTAACTGGCGTTGTAATCTGCGGCTCCATAGAACTCCACCATTCCTCAGCATAGCCTGCTAAGGAGTAAGTGGCAAGGGTAACCTTCTCCTCATCCGGTACATGTATGGTGCGAAATACTTTTTCTACACGCTTCAGCCACCTCTCTGCCACATCTGGGCTTGTATTGCCCAGAAACTCCGGAACCTTCTCCTTGCGATATTTTGAAAATATGTCCTCTTGTCGCGGTGGCAGCGGCGAGGGGGGAGGAGGAGGAGGTGGCGGCGGCGGTGGTGGATCGCCGTCTCCCCCACCCATTCCAGACCCCCCCTCAGATGCGGATCTCGACAATCGCTCCTCGAGCATAAGCTGTCTCTGCTGCACATCCTGCAGCATCGCCATCATCGCAGCCAATTGCTGCGCAGTCTGATCCCTACGAGGCGGCATGATCTGCATGAGTAGAAATAAAAGGAAATTGTGATTAGATCCAAGAGAAGAGGTCATTTGTCAACCTTGATCTTTTTTTTTTTTTTTGACAGTAGTCAGAAGACTACTTGTCTAATGTACAATGGTATTTCTCCTACCATACAGTTGTCTATGACTGATGGGGTAAATGGGCTCTGATACCAAATGAAATGCCCCACCTCCACGGAAGCGCATCTCAACACCCATTCACATTATTACCCAACAACAGTCATAAACAACCTGCATGATATACCATTCATACAAAAAAAAACATAGGAAGGAAAATCTAAGTTTTCATTGATAACAAAAGTCCACATAGGAATAGCAATAAATCCTCAGAGTCTCTTTATTACATCATAAATACTTGGAAATGAAAGATAGTAACAACTACTAAGAAACTAGTCCTCAACCTTAACCACGTCCTGCAGATGCACCACCAAAGATATGAGCCTGTGTCTCCTGCTCTACACTTCCTGTTGGATTTTCAAAGAATGTAACTCATGAGTCAACTGACTCAGTAAGGATAAAATAACTTATAAATCAAGAGAGAGTATAGGTAGGCAATGCAAATGCAGTAACTTAACAAGTTTAGAAGAGAACATTCTAAAAGCATCTAGCATTATACAATCACTTATATTCTAGGCTTTTAATACGTACACAATCAAACCAATTCTTTGACATATCTATATTCATATTTTCATTTACTTATCCCGGACTCGCCCGTCAAAGGAGATAGATTACACTAGAAATGAAGTCTGCAACACTTCATTTAAGGTGCAACCCAAAACCTGTGTGCAAACGTGAACCTTCAGCTAGTCTAGTTGATAGTACTCTGACACTCGAGACGGGCATATATGTTCAATGAGTCTCAACCCTGTCAATCGAGTCTGCCGGAGGAGTCTCGCTCGCTCCTTAAAAAGTGCAACAAAACGGATCCGTATATGCGATGCACGTGTGCATCCACCTCAATTCCACCAGAGTACCTACCACCACCCCACTCTGTGATGCCCCTCGAGTGGGGGTGACTCACTGTCGGTTCAGCCGGACTACAAGGGTGTGCACCCACCTTGTAGTAGTTATTCCATCATTTTGTAAATGCATTATAAAACTTTACTCAAAAGTAATTGCAATTTTGCAACTGCGCAATAAGAATTGATTAACCAATATCCAACAAAACACTTAGCACTCTTGCATCCCATTTCATTAGCATTTGTTATTGACCATATCCTCCAGTATTGTAGGCCAAGCCTAACATGATAATTTCGGTATCTGAGTCCTAACACCAAGGACCTTACTCCTTACCGGCCGAAATCATAATCATAAAATTATTGTCATATATTAAAACATCTCCCACTCAAAACTCATACACTATTTACATACGGGAACATGGACCTACACATACATCTTGAAATATGTAGAACTCTCCTCAACTGTAAGATAAACATATTATTTAACAATGTCATGACTATTGATCTCGAGATGATCCTTATAACAACAATTCTGCCTAAAAGGTGGAACTATAATATCACTACTTTATAAGGGTAAGCTACCAATAGATAAAGCTTATGACATGATAAAGACTGTGAATGGTCTTTATCGTGCTTATTTCATTATGTCAAATTAAACTACGTGATGATCGTGGTTTCGTGCACATTCTACAATCAACGCAATAACAGATAAGACTTGCCCTCATGATCAAGTCACAATATTAGTGAAGAGGTGTATGTTGATAAAGTTCTATCTGATGTTAGACTAATTATGACAGTAAGAGAATATATAAAATATATAAGGTACTCTCATCGTGGCGTCGTGGCCCCCAAAATATGTAGATATACACAGTACAGAACCCTAAAAGAAGGCATGCACTTGATCTCAAATCACCTTCAATACATATATATATCCCACGTAATTACGCTAAAACTTTTTGTTCGTCATGAATTGTTTATTTTCTTGTTTGACTTATTCCCGTAACTGTTCAAATATAGTAGAGGAAAGCGGGTCTATTTCGAAAAGAAAAACGATTTACACATAAGCTACTTATATTTTAAGTAATTTAAGAAAGCATGCGTTGTCACGTTAATTTCTCTTAACCACGCAATGGCAATCAAGATCTTATTCACGTTGAGAACCTTCAATAGCGATTAATATCAGAACCTATTCTGATATTACGAAGTTGACAACACAGAACCTATTCAGAACCTCCAACGGCAATTAATAATAGAACTTGTTTCTTTTTTTTTTTATAAACAAAAAAAAAGAAAAACCACTCAACTTAGGTGTTGTTAATTCATCACGTAACCATAATATCCTCTTGTTAGCTACAGGTCAATGCCATGGACGATATCTTTTCAAGACCCGTACGGATAAGTATATTAAAAAAAATCTTCCGTTTATGAGATGATTCACGAAAACGATCGGATATACCAACAGCAAAAGATGATCAAGGGACTAGGGCAAGGTTCGATAATCCTTAAAATCAAAAGTCTCGAGATCACGAGATTCGCGGAAAACAAGGGAGAAAATCAAGATCCGTTACCTATACTCGTACACGCCTTTGATCTACGTGCTCGATCGCCCGATCACCAATCCTATGAGAGGGCTGCCTTTCCCTTGCGATGGCCTTCCTCGTCTTCTTCTTGTCTCGAAGCTACGGAGCTTGCACCATTATCCTTTTGGCTCTCTAGAGAAGGAGATGGAACAAGGTAAGAGAATGACTTGGGGAGGAAGAAAGGATGGATTAGGGTTTGGAAAAGGAGTAGGAATGAGGGGAGATAAAGGGTGTGGGTCTTTATATAGTTGGGGATCAAGTCATTGGTTTTAAAAGCCCTAAAACAACCCTAATCCGAAATTAGTTAACCACAACCCGTAACCCTTAATTCCCTCAAAAACCATGACCCCTCTTCACTAAAACAGGCATATCTCCCACATCCGGACTCGGAATTTCGCGTTTTTGGGCTCGTTGGAAAGCTTGCGACGAGACGCTTCTTTTGAGTATAATATTGAATAGGTTTTAAAGTTTCAGAAAAATCCGAAAATTACGGGGTGTTACGTGGCCCGATTGTCTGAAAATGTAACAAGTACGACTATCTGCATGTGACAAACTCCCTCTAGAAGCCAAACTGCCAGCCACGGGCCTACGACTTGGTGTCTGTGTAGGGAGGCGAGAAGAAACGGAATTGTGTCCTACCAAGACCTGCACCAAGGTAGGAGATGGTGCGAATCTTCTAGTGGACGGTGCCATCGTTGTCGGATGGTGGAGACAGTCTCTACGGAATCGAGAGAAGTCTCGATGTGCAACTCTGCTAGGCTAGGGTGGAGGTAACTGTGACTGACCTCCGTGTAACTGACGTTGTGTAGCGTCCCACTTTTTCACCTTTGCAATAACCTCCTTAATGGAGGTAAGGTCCAAGGTGGAAAGTCTGTCTTGATCCTCCTCACGCATCTTGGATGAACTTTTGCATGTTCTCATGTAGGTAATCTGTCGTAGCAGGGGAATGGCGAGACAACTCTGTATACCAGATCAGGTACTCTTAGGCCATCATCGACTCCTGTGTCAGCTCAGCAGACTCTCTCCTCTGATCCTCTACCCAATGGTCCGGGTAGAACTCTGCACAAAACTCGTCAAAGAAGACCTCCCAAGTGAGGGGCTCGGTTAGGTGCTCCTTGGTGGAATTCAACCATCGCTCTACGTACCCAATTAGAGAGTACTCTGCAAAAGATACCCAAGTATCCTCGGGTGCATGTATCATCCTCAGAACTTTGGTCGCATGTGCCATCCACAGCTCTGCATCATCAGGGGTAGTGGTACCAAAGAACTGTGGTACCATCGTCTGTTGGTAGGTCGCATATGTGCTTTGATGCCTCTGCAAGGTATCAGTATTTTCCATCTATTCAGCCTCCATGGAGAATGACAAATCGACACTCTCCTCCCCATCGGGAGAGGGATGATAGGAGGAGTCATCCTGCTGCTTGGATTAACACTTCTTCACATCTTCCACCTTCCCCACCCTTGAAGACAAATGAACAACCATCATCTTGGATTGACCATGACAACCCCATCTTCAGACATGACACTCATATAGAGGACCGGACTGATGAAATCGACACACATAAACCCTGGATGGTGACTCTACAATATCAAAGTCCGACCAATGATGATCAAAGGAATGAATTCTACTCATACCAACTACACATGCCTGAATCACACCATGGTTTCTATCCTATTGAGCATACTCCTTCCATTATTTTAGAGGAGAAATTTCCAGAAGATAAAGATCATATATTCGATGTTCCAAGAAGATCTTCTCCCAGCTCATACATGAAAATGGAAGATGAAATGATTGGATCTCAAAATGGAAAACAAAAGAATACTCATGAAACTACACAAACTGCTCCTGAAAATTCTTTGGAGGATGACATTTCAAGGATCACTAAGAGATATGAATTAATGGAGGAAAATTTCAGAAATTTTACTGACCGACTCAATTTATTTTATAGAAGCTCGTGTATGAAAGTGGATGATTAAATAATTGGATCTAATATTGAAAACCCCAAGGATATTCAGAATCCCATAGATAACATTCACCCTAAGGATGACTTTGTCAGCAACACATCTGCATACTATTCCCCCAGGAATAACTCGGACCCTGATTCTTACTCAGCTAATCAAAACCCTTTCTCATCCACGGAACACACCACATCACCACACCACACCGAAAACACCAAAAAATTGAAAATCCAGAAAAATACATAAAAATTGAAACAGAAGAAGATCTGAAGAATTTGGATCCTGCTTTACGGGAAGCACTAAAGAAAAAATTGATTTTTAAACTTCCCTTTAAACAGGCCATTAAATACTTTCCTGACCTTAAAGGATTTTAATGGACAAATTAATGATGAAAAAGTCGGGCAGGATAAGAACAAACACTGAGAGACATATCTGGTTAATGGCCTCCTCCTTGGTGTTGAGGAGAAAAACCAAGAGCCGCATAGTGAAGCGGTTGCCCAGATTTGACTGTGGAATTAAAGACATAATTTTTACCCATGCTCGAATTGATGACGACTCACCAATTAATATCCTCTTGACCTCTGTATTTCACAAGCTCAAACTCGGACCTATCAGGAAGCTATGAGAGATCGTTCAACTGGTTGATCGATTGATAAAGCGACCGAGAGGAACCATTTCTGTCATCATGACATTCCAAGGTGCTCCGCTCAAAATAGACTTTACGATCATTGATATTGAGCATCAGGGAGAATTCACCCAGTCTCCAATTATTCTCGGAAAGCCATTCTTAGCATTGACTAAGGCAATTATTGAGTGTGAGACTCTAGAAATCAATTTTACAGCATTGGAAGCACTTCGATCTCACCCAATATTTGAGGAACCACGATTTTCTGAAGCAACCCATGAAGTCCTCGACAACCGTAACCATCAAGCGGTAGAAGATCCCTACCCCATTGCTACACCTAAGATAGCGGTTGTTGATGAGACTATTGGTTTAGAGACTCTCCCTCATGTTACATTCCCAGCTGCTCTCACCATGGAAAATCGAATATATGACTTATATGATCCTGAGACATATGCATGGGCTCACCCTGAGTCAACCTATTCTGACTACCTTGACCAAATCATCCCAACTCAGGAGTGCACCAACATTAAGAAGACTAAGAACAAACATGCGGGACGGACACCGACCAAGCAGAAAAATTTCAATGGTTATTCATCTAGCGACTCAAGTGGATCAACAACTTCACGAAACAAAATGGCTATTCCTTCATCGAAAAAGAAAGTCACCTTTGACCTTCCAGAAGAGGAATCATCTGATGATCCCTCGTCAGGACCGAAAAAGGTAATCTACATGAGTGAGGGCTATTCGACATTCCTAAAACCATATCTCTGCAAAGATCCAAACTTCAATTCCCGTTGGACGACTCTCGTTCCTCACTATTATTCATCCAAAGCTGATTCTCCTGGTCTCATCAAATATACTGGAATAATTTCTTATGAGCTGACTGAGACTGGTGCTTCAGAGTATTCATCCGAGGATAAATCGATTGATCCCAAGAAGGAACAAATTCTGAGAAAACAACTGAAAAAACTAAAAGACAAGGGTATCTGGAGTGCGTCCACTTTCAAATACTATTCCTTTGAGTATAACTCCGATGATGGTTACCTTTCATCTGACTCATACACTTCATCTACTATCCAACATGATTTCTCAGAAGATAACATTGATAATAGTTGGGAATCATATGCTTCATCTCCTTCTCATCATTACAATCTCCCACCTCAGGCTCACAAAAAGATCGGTCGAAAACCGCCTTAATCATCGGCTACCCACCCTCCCTCCCGACCACATCGGTCCCCTTGTACATATTCTTCCTTTACTTAGGCCAAGGCCTAAGTATAGGGGGGACCGATGCCATCTGTACATACCATTCTCCCCATCTCACGATCGCCTCATTTCCACCCTTCTTCTGTACTTAGGCTAACCAGAGCCTAAGTATAGGGGGAACCGATGTCCATCTGTATATACTCTCCTCATTCACATATCCCGACCACCTCATTTTCGCAATTCTTCTATACTTAGACTGCTCACAGTCTAAGTATAGGAGGGCATACCGATCTATCTTTTTCTGTTTCCTTTTTACTCTCTTACGCTTAGCCCGAGCTATGTCTTCTTTACGCTTCTTGTGCTGAGGACACAACACTCGATAAGTATAGGGGGTGTATATATACTGTATATATATTTTACCTATATCTCGTACTTTCACGTAAGTTTATATGTATTTACGGGGTGGGTAACTAACTTGAAAAAAAGAACAAACAAAATAAAAAGAAAAAGAAAAAGAATTTGCTACTAACACTAACTGTGTCCAACCCAAAATTTTTGAAAAAATGGTTTCTTATTCATTTTTTGCATAAAAACTTTTTTTTCAAAAAAAATAAAAAAAATCAAAAGTAAAAAAACTCTGCATTTCACACACTTGCACTTCATCCAACATTACATGCATTTGCATTTGTGAAAAGCCCTTGGGTTCTGAACCGAGTTATGAGCAGAAACCGAGAGTGGTCTGCACTTGACCTTAATCCACCTAATTTTCAGAGGAACTTCCCCGAGAAATAGGATTTTAGAAGCTTCAGGTCTATGACTTAATTCTTTGAGTTCTACATGACAATGTATAATGTTTGACTTTTAGTGTCTAACCTGGTCTCTTCATTCTGGGTACAAATCAGGAATAAGGAATTAATTTGTACTCTCGCACTATGCACTTAGCTCAACTCAGACAGGGTGTTGCAAGACTGTGTGAGTTCTTTTCTGGTAGCGTGGAAATCTAAAGACTGGAGTACGGGTTGAAATAAAGCTTCGGAAAAGGGATGGATGGATGGGCATAATTTTTTCTAAGACCCCAAAACATGTATGGAAAAAAGATTCTATATCCGTAGGGGCACAACAAGATCCAAGCAGGACTACCAAAAATCGAAATACAAAGAAGCCACTACCAAATAAATATCTGACCAAAAATGTCCAAGCTTCAAGAAAACCTGCAGATCTTGGTGGAGAACTCGGCTACACTGACCAGCTTCACAAGGAGAGGTGACTATACTGGCCACCCTCCAGTTCTTTTCTCCTTCTTCTAACTTCTCCCCCATTTCGATTGTGAACACAACGTGACAGACCTTAGAAGGAAATACCTAACTCCCCGAGGATGAGCTACTGGAGAGGAAGTTTGCATGGTAGTCCGGCATTCTGGATGGGAAGAGCTAAAACCTTTCACACACATGAGTCGATTGTTCATTGTTCATGGAGTATGCTTTGGGAGGAGGATCGATCTAAGATGACTTCTGAGCCGAAATTGTGACAATGATGTGTAGAACTTGAAGGCTGTTGATTTTAAAATTCTAAGTCTCATAGAAGTTCTGGCAAACTAATAATCCAAAGGTCGAGTCTAGTTTCATTTTCACCTTCAGCTCATGGTCTTGGTATAGAACCTAATCTCATTTCACCTCATGGCATTTCTTTTGATGCTCAGGGACGAGCATGATTTAAGTATAGGGGGATGATGAATCTCAGATTCATCACTCTAAAAGTAATTAATTAAGATCTAATCATTAAAAATCATTGGCATTTCTTCATTTATTCTGAATAATTAGCATCCATGCCTATTTTGATAAGAATTGCATTTTTATCACTTATTTTCGCACCAAATAAGAAGCCAAAAATCCCAGCCAAAAATTGACCTGTAAATAGCCTAACTTCCATGATTTTTAACTAATTCTTGCTAACTCCAATTAACCCGAAACCACCTCCATTGTGTACATATCACTAACAAGAACAAATAAAAAATACAAAAAATCACTAACCTAAATAAGTGGACCAAAAATCCAAACCCTAGTTCTAGGATTCCCGGACTAAAACCTCAATATCTTCCCCATCCAGTATCTGTTTTGATCCTACTCAATTTGAACTAATGTACATTCAGTTACCTTCAAAAAAGACCAAGTTCAAGATAATCAGAGCTCATATGTGAAAGTTGGGTTTTGGGCCTCTTTTGTACATTTTGTATTTTAACGGTTTTTGACCTATTATTTTATGTACATAAATGACTCATTTTATTTTATTTCTTTTTCATTTGTATTCTTTGATGAAAGTTTTATTAAAATACATAAAAATCCAAATCCAAACTGAAATCAAAGAAACTAATTAAGTCTGAGTCTTCACTAACTATCTGTACAAAAATTGTTTTTTTCGTCTTTTATTTTATTTATTCTTTTTGTTAATTAATAAGCATAAAAAACTAGATTAATGTGTAAATATTTATATTTGATTTTATAATATTTTTTTAGATTTCTTTCTAGTTTAAAAATGACAAAAATTATAAAATCCAAAAATCAAGGTATTCTATGTACATGGGATACCCCAAAAATATCATTTTGTGCAATCGATCGATTTTGGTTTCAGTGTCTTCATGAAAGTTGTAGATCTCATCGAGACAAGAAATTTTTGTGAAGAAACTTTTTTGATTCGAGGTCATTTACTATTTTTATGTATTTATCAATATTTTTATTTTGGGATTTTTACCCGGCAGACCCTATAAACTTGCTAAATGACCTCTACGACCTTTGAAACATCGTAATTCCTTCCTCGACCTCATAAACTTGCTCCGTCTTACCCCACAACCCCTACCGTTAATTTGAGGCTTCTTGGGTTAACTTGCTTGGGTTTAGGATTGGGTTAATCAAACTGCAGTAGATCCAACGGTAGGATTTTCCTCCTCTAACTCCTTACTTCTTCTCTCCTCCTCCCTTTCCCTTTCTCCTCCTCATGCCATCTCTCTCTGGAGGATAACACATCTCCGTATTGCTGGATGTATAAGAAACCCATTCTCGACCATGAAAGGGGATCGAAGGAGTACACTGTTCATCTTATTCAAGGCCATCACCATGACTTGAGGAGAACCCAACATCAACTCCTGCGCCCACCGATGTGTGCTACTCTCTGCTCCACCTCGAGCGATGTCGCACGTGTGCGCGACCCCAAGTGAATCCTGCACCGTCCGCGTGCTATTCTCTGATCCACGCTGAGTGCCCTCGCCCGTGTGCGTAAATAATCCAAGTCATGTGTGATCACACATGACCTGGGGCAGATCTAGACAGGTGTTGCTGCTAGACGGTTGAAGGCTTCATCGATTTAAGGTGGAATCGTTCAAGGGAGTGTCGTGCTCATGTACCTGCAAGTAAGATAGGGACTCAGGCCTTTAGGGCTTGGTCTACCATTACAACTCAAGGAAGGGGGTGGGCGGAGCTCCGTCAATGGCGAATGGGCGGAGCACGTTGCAAGGGATTGTGTAAGAAATAGGGGAAAAAGAGGGTGTTGCGAAGTTGAAGATGTTCGTCGGAGGTGGAGAGGGTCAATGGTGGTTTGTAATCGAGGAAGAAGATGGAGTTTCCGGAGGATTGGGCGGAGGAAACAAGAGTATGAATGAAAGAAGAAGAACACGGGAGAGGAAAGAAGAAGAAAGGTTGAGGGGATATACCTGGGATTTCTTGTCTCATGGAAAATATGGAGGAGTGACGTTGACTTTGGTTGTTTCCTCAATCGTGGCATGGATGATAAAGCCCTGCTTTCTTAGAGTCGGTGACTCTACACGGTTATGTTTAGTTGTGGATCACGCCTGTAGGAGATGTCTTCACTGGATCGAGTAGCTGTCAGGGGAGGGGGTGTTGGGTGGAGGCGGATGGGTAGTCAGGGGAGGGGAGGTCGGGCAGAGGCAGGGGGAGGTCAGGGGAGGGGAGGAGGAGATATTGTGGAGGAGGTGTGAGGGAGAAGGAATGGTATTTTTTAATTTTAAGAAACAAAATGGGTATTTTGGAAATGAAATTCACGGAATCCGGTTAGTTTTAACAGTCAAATGGATGGGAGTTAACCGCAGGGTCAATACAGTAAGAGTTAGCAAGTTTACAGGGTCGAGGGAGGAATTATGATATTTCAAAGGTCGTAAAGGTCATTAAGCAAGTTTATAGGGTCTATCGGGTAAAAATCCATTTTATTTTTTGATTTTTGTGGGGCTGACACGTGGCCGCTCCTGGAGCTGCCACGTGTCACCCATTTTTGAGGGTTTTATATTTCATTTTTTTTATAAAAAATTAAGCCGCGCACGTGCTCGACTCTGGCCTTCTCTTGCCGCCCCGTGGCGCGATCAGGATCGTCCGATCTCGACCGATCGGATGGCCCTTGGTCACCATCTTCCTCCAGCCCCTTTCCCAATCTGGAAAGCGCCGTGAAATCTCCGCCGCTCTACCATTCCTTACAATCACCGACCACCATCCCTTCCATGGCCGCACCACAATCTCCGCCCACGAATCTCACGCTTCCGATCTCGTCTCCTCGTCAATCCTGAAATCACCAACTCTTCCTCGTCAATAGACGATCGCCACTAATATCCCCGAATCCTCTCTGATCTCATCGGATCTCGCCCGCACATCAGTTGCCATCTCCATCTCCCTATTTAAACTGTAGCCGCCCCCTCGTCACCTTCATCCGCCGATTGCACTAAAGATAAGGGTACGTGGTGGTGACAACACATGCTCTCTAGAATCCCCGATGAGATCCAGCCTCCCATGTGGCCGTCGCAACATAGCCAAGCACCTCCTCAAGTCGTTGCCCTGCTCCGACCTTCAACAATCGAGCCAACGATGTTCAACTACTTCCACCGCTCCATCGCCATCCACGCAGCTCTGCATCGACGCACTGCCATCTTTACCGACTGCTTCATCACCTCCATATTCAACTCCAGCAGCGGGGAACCAATATCCATCAAGAACATCCCCATCTTCCTCGGCCGATTTAACGACATCGGAGAAGCTGTTGCTGGAGCACAACCCCCGCTCATGAGCCACAACGCTTGCCGGAGCGCCTTGGATCAACCACCGGCCAGCAGAGGTGCCTCCTGCTCTGCCCCCTCCTCTTCTTCTCTGACTCTCCCTACCGTACGACTCCATCAGGCGGGAGGCCCGAGGTCCTCTCCACGTGCGTGGCATGTGACGGGAGGAAATGCTGGCGTCAGCCACACGCCAGGGTCACGTGCATTGCACGGCCTGCTGGACAATTGTCGGAAGCCCCCAAGGTATGTCTGATATACAACTTAGTCCACGGTCCACGTGCCTCGCATGTAACCTAGTGGAAAATTGCAGAAGACCCCCCCAGGTGTCGCATATTCGCCATCCAGTCCCGCTGACCAGAGGGCACGTGCGACGCACGTGCCCCTCTGGTGATTTTACACTGACATCCACGGATTACAGGTAATTACAAATTAGTCCATGTTCTGCATATTTTTATTTCTTTTTATTTATTGTAATTGCAGAAATACCCCTATGTTCCCCCGTTGTTTCGAACCTCTACATTACATTATTTTATTTATCAAAATATGCATTTTGTTCTACAACTTATTCTCTACATCTCGGCATATGTTTAACATTTTTGTGTCAATGGTTAATTAATAATTAATTGTTTTGTGGAAAATTGTATATTTTGCCCATTTTGTGCTCTGTAATTCATAACTAATTAACCATAGCTCTGAAAATTGTTGAAAAATCAAGGATTGTAGAATTTTGTGTTTAACATTGCGCCCAAAAAGAATTGCATTTGCATGCATCGTTTGTCCTCTAAAAACCATTTTTCATATTTCAATTATTAATTTTTAATAGGTATTAAATCTTTTATTTTTGAGGTTTAGGATTTTTCTGAGATCAATCACCTAGTGATAGATCTTGGATAATTTTATCCCTTGAAAATAATTAGGTTTAGTATTTATTATAATTAATAATTGAAATCCACTTTCTTTACATTCAAAAATTCATAAAATATTTATCTTATATCTAGAAATTCCAAAAAATTACAACGCATTCATTTCATCGTAATTGTCATCTTGGCCAAGTTTCATATTTTTCGGACATCGTTTGATTGATATTCATTTTCTAGTCCTTAAAATAGGACAAATTTGCTCTTTGTATCCCATATTGTATTAAAAATTACAAAAAAAGACCACCTCGAAAATCGTGCACGAACTTTGATAGACAAAATTCTAGGTTGTTCCTTTGCCTCCTTGAGTTCGGCCTTGGGACTTGCCCAAGTAAAATAAACATAAAACCACACGATTAAAATTGACTAAAATTAATTGTGGTTATTTCTTGACTGATTCCGATTGCCCGCCTACAACGAAATGACATTTATAATTAAGCACTCCATAATTCACGCAAATTAAGCAGGGCGATTAAGGACTCGTCAGCTGGTCATGACATGGATACTGGGATCCTTGAAAGAACGACTAAAACAACTTGGGCTCCTCTTCCTTCTCTTGGAATACTGAAGAGATGGTATCCAAAAAATCTAAGCTATGAAGTGTGGTACTAACTCAAACTCTGACTTAAAAATCCATGGAAACTCGGTCAGTGTCTGAAGAGGAGACGGTGGCTATCTCATCGTCCATCGTCTGTGCTTCTGAAGTCAACATACTCATAGTAGAATCTGACTGTGCTCCTGAATCATGTTGCTCATCCATGTCTCCCAAATAATGTATGGATTCTAGCATAAAATCTGCATGGGTCTCTCATCTGCTCTGTGTTGTCTCCATGGGCCTAAACTCCTGGCTCAACATGCTCACTAATACTCGAAAGTAGAACATGAGGGACTACATAGGGTGGGATCGAAGATAGAGAAAGAGAAGATGAAGAAAGAGATGAGAGGTCGGTCGGAATTCCAAAATCAGGACACAATGGACGATGCTGGGAATGAAGAAAAAACAGAGCTGCAAGATCTGACCGAAACAAACAATGACCCATCATCATGATAGAGGAACTGATGAGAGAAGAAGTTAGAAACAAGTGAGAGGGAGGAAGAAAGTAAAAGAAAATAAAAGAAAGAAAATACAAAACACAAAAGGTGATTGTTAAAGACCTAGAGAATGCGTAACAGACTCACACCAATCACATACAAACACAAAGCAAACCCCAGATTCACCTACTCAACTTGGTGATGATCGTGAAAGATCGATCGTTAATCTTTTCAATTTTGGAGTCAGGCAATCACATAATATATTAGCAAACTCACATGCACAGTCTCCTAGAATAGATCGTGTTTGAATCGGTGGATCACACCAACTTAAATAAGTCTACTTCTGCTAAAGTCTGAGGCAAGTTCTTGCAACAATAATAGGACCTGAGAGTGAGTCCAAGCGCTTTCAGGCTCTGATCCTTATATATACGTGCCTCACTCGATCAGGAGAGTACCTGCATGCAATAAGGGGGTTGATCTCCCCAAATCAAGGAATGAATCAATTATGTTTGATTTTAAAGAGTCGAGTTCAGTTAGCAGTCCTGATTTATTTTTTTATTTTCACCTTTTTAGATATTTTCAACAATATCTAGCAGGAGGCCAATTTCCTCTAATTTTCAAAAGTGTTACTCACAGAGGGGGAATCACAGAGTATGATGAAAAACCATGATGCATGCAGAGATATAAAATCATACCTTACACCAGCAGTCTATATGCAAGTGATCCGTACATGAATTTAAAACCTAATCTAATGCATGAAAATTCATGAAAAACCGAGTCCTAATCAACAGTTCTAGCATAAGAATATATTATTTTTCAATTTTTTTAAATTACGCCTAAGTGTGGATTAGAGATCTAGATTTTACTTTAACCGTCTAATCAATCACACATTCACCCTAAGCTGCAGAAATCACGTGAAATAAAGAAAATGGCAGAAAATTGAAAACCACGGTAAGGTCTTCCAAGTGCACCGACACTTGGTGAAATAGACCCCTAAAAAGTCTAAAGTTCGGTGTACAGTCGGGATGTCCTTAGTGGACCCCTTGCTACAAAAAAAAGGGAAAGCACCCCTTCCTCTCTCACAAAAATAGAAAAATGGCAAATTCCCTCTATGATAAGAAAATAACAAAATAGAATGTCTGGAAAAAATATATACCAAAAATGAATCTGTCTGGATAACTCGCTCTACTTCTCTACAACTGGCTCTTAGGAGATTGAGTCAGTCTCTGCACTCTCAACTGAGTCGGTTTCCTAAGAAGCCCGCTAATCCTATAGGCCTTGCAAAATGGGTTAGCGCGGACATATTAAAAAATCAAACAAAACTGAAAAAATCATAGAGAAAAAGACTAAAAAACAACAAAAAAACTCAAGAAAAATTGATAAAAACCAATAAAAGAAAAACCAATAAAATAAAGGAAAATCAAAGAAAGAAAAATCACATAAAAACCACGAAGAAAATAAAAGAAAATAAAAGAGAAAAAATCAAGAAAATCAGGAGAAAAAGAAAACACATGAAAATTGAGAAAATCATTGAAAACCGAGAAAAATAAAGAAGAAGAGAAGAAAGAAAAGATGAAAAAATATCACAAAATAAAATAAAAAATATCAAGTGCCGGTGAAGCAAAGAAAAACTCGAGAAACAAGATCGAAGAAAACCAAATCAAAGATTACAAAATGGGGTTGAAATGCTAAGAATGAAATCTTAATGAAACTACGATAAAATTATTTAAAAATCGACTCAAAACAAATCTAGGTTAGTTAGCTAATTACTTTAGAAAAATCGATGAAAGATGATGTGAAAATATTGCCCAAACAATGTCCACTATTCAAGGGCACAGATGAAAATAAAATAATAATAAAATGTCTTGCAAATGGATCCCTGGTTAGGGACCTTAAAATAAGAAAAAGTCTGATGTTTCACACTTAGGTCCCTGTTGGGGACCTAAATGTACATATGGAAAAAGTTCTAAGGTGGCTTAAATTCTTGAAAGTCTTATGTGCTTCAGAGCAAATGTCACACCAATTTGCACTTCAACAGTCTGGATTAGATTGATGTGCATGATCTGATTCATCCAATGGTGCCTCGTGTCAGCATTCTATGCAATGAGTTCTTGGGGATGTTCTTCCCTAATTCCAGCGGGCGATGACGATGGATCCTCCTTCTCTCCAATCTTTGACATTGATGCGACTTCATAGCGGCGATGGTATATCATGTAGGGCTAGAAGGGGGTCTCCTATCCCCTTCAAGCTCCCCTACGGTGGAAGAAATGGCGGAGATCACTCGAAGATGAGGTCAGTCGACTGATCTAGGGTTTGACCTTTAGAAACAACCGATGATGCTTCTGTTATTGATCAGAGTTTGGCAAGCAGATAGATGCTCCATATGAAAGAATTGAAAGCTCCAGAGGCTATGAAGACCTGTAATTAAAGATCAATTGCTCGATTCATGAAGAATTTACCAAGGTATTGGGTTCTTTTAGGTTCAAATGGATTCCAGAACAAGGGCTTTCAGATGAAAATTGAGATCGATTTGAATTGATTTTCAGATGTGGATTAAAAATGGTGATCACAGATGTTAATAACATATTAATACAACTAGTTTGGAACAAAAAATGAGAAAATCAAATGAAAATGTAGGAATTGATCGGGAATGCAGAGTGCATAACCCCATTGTCGTTACTCAACAATCAGTCTTCCGGAGCTCAACGCGGCGATGCGTTCACGATACAAGGTGAGATACCACCTTGGAATGCTCCTCCGATCAACAAACTTCCACACGAGTCGGTCGATGAGTGATGTCATCACTAGGATCGGTCGGAACAAGGCAGAGAAGGAGGGAATTGGCCATGTGGTTCTGGAGTTAGGAGACGTTAGTTGCAACAATGGATCTTTAAGTGATTATATTGAGTGATCGAAGGTTGGCTAGCAGTGATCCTAGGGTTGGCATGAATCTAGATGGTTAGGATGATAGGATCAATGGGTGAGATCGGGTTTTGGATGGAAAAGACGTCAGGAAGAATTGCGAGAAGTAGGTTTGTTAGAACTAGGCTCTAACAGCTTCTTGGGAGGAAGAAGCTCCAGGTGCTGACACGTGTGAGCACCTTGTAGGCCAAAAAATAATTAATTTATAAAATACATATTAAATAGCAAACAACCTTATTTTAAAAATGTATAAAATAAAAATTATAGATAATTAAATTAACTAATTTATTATATAATTTAGTTTTATAAATAATAAATATTTAACGAAATATAAATATAATAAATTGGTATATAGTATACTTAATAAATAGGCATTGTATTTTTAATTTGATAAATTAATAAATAACACAATATTTTTAAATTTTATTAATTATTAGGGTAATAAGTAATATATGTTTAAATTTCTTCGAATTTTAATCAATTAATTACATATAAAAATAAATAAAGATATACGTGTTGTAGTTAAAATTCGAATATAAATTGAGGTTTTTGATTTATTTAAAATATTAAATAATAGTAAAAAAATCTTAAATAATTTATAATTACCTACAAGATCAAGAAGATAATAAAAATTATAAAATCACTAAAACTATAAATAATATGTTCTGAATAAAATAAATAGAAACCCATTTGTCATTTGGTCTCAAGACTGACATTTTGCAAACGGACTTCATTTTAGTGAAATCACCTTCATTAATTAGATAATACTATTATATGAATTTTGAAGGTGAGTAGAGTGAAATTGGAGTTCATATGAAGAAGTTATGATGTTCGTAAATTGAGAATTTGACAATTTAAAAGTTGGATTATTGGCATAAATACAAGTTGGGATTTTTTAAGATTTTTATATTTTTATATTTTTATATTCATTTTTAGAAATACATAGGAGAAGAATTTGGTGAGAAATATGTAGAAATGAATTAATTAAAAATCATTGAAGTTTTGGTAGATATTGGATAAATAATGAATAATATGTGAGGTGCATAATTGATTCTTTTTGTGATTTTCTTCCTTTTCTCACCCTACTTTATTGTTTGTCGACCAATCCATTCTGACTTGGTCTCGGAGGTTAGGTTATATAAATATACCTTTCAGCTATATTTATATTTTATAGTCATATTATACATATATACATATTTACAGTCTACCTCTCTTTTTATTTTCTTTCTTTTTATTCTTTTATTTATTTAATATTTTAATGCATAAAAATGCATTTTTATTCATGAATGATATTTTGATAAGAAATCAAAATTAATGAGCATTTAAGATAAAATACGACAGAAGTGTTAGTGAATCATGGATACATCAACCCCCTATACTTAAACATTATTTTTTTCTCCTAGAAAACACTTATTTGAAAAATAAAGGAAAAACAAATAAAGTCAGAATGAATTTGTTTTCCTAAACCGATTCATAAGAAAATACAAAGGATAGAGCTTGGTCGAGCCTAAAACAAGCATTTTGTCGGAGCCTTAACTAGGATTAGGATTTTAACCTCAACAGTCCTCAAGTTCCACAAATACTTATTTAGGTTAGCCTCAATAGCTAGCTCAGATCCACTTATCCATATCGCTAAATCTATCAACCTTGAATTAAATTTGTATGATGTGTGAATTGTGTTAGCTTTTCCTTCTTAAAGAAGCAAAGAAAACCCATCCCAATAATCCACTCCCATTGATTCCTCATCCAACTACTCTTTCCTTGATGGGGGGAAGGGTATTTCATTCTAAGGTCAGGTCGTGCTGTGTGCACAATCAAGTAGAGAGAGAATGTAGAAGAATGAGAAGAAAACTGAAGTGCGACTAGTGTAGTTGCATCTCCTTGTAATGCCCAGCAAGTGTAGCTAAGTCTCCACTAAGATGTGCATGCTTTTTGGAACCTTGGTCAATCGTGGTCATATTTGGTATTTGGTGGTTTGCTGCTTTTTAGTAGAGTACATAATGTTGCTTGCATTGCATCAATCTTTTACGCCCTTATAGATGTAGCATTTTTTCTGTTCATTTTTTAGGGTCTTGTAAAAATTGTGCCAGCAGATCCTTCCCTCATTCGAAGTTTTATTTCAACCCCACAACTCCGATCTTTAGACATCTGCACCACTATACAAGGATAAAAATGCACCACTAAAATGAGCTGCCTTTCATAATCCCATGCAAGTCGAGCAAAGTGCAAAGTGCATGTGTCCAAAATTGGTTCACTGTTGGATTGTTAAACGGATGCAACCAAGTGTTCTTCTTAGGCAAGTTTAAGTTGAATTCCCAAACATGGTCTTATGGAACCCAAAGATTTAATTCATAAACCCGAAGAGTCTAAATCTAATCCCTAACTAGGATCCTTACAATGAAAGCCAAAGGCCATAATCAAGCTCCATCCTTTAGACTATTCCCCATCTTTCATTCGAGAAATCAATTTATTCTGAAAAATGCTAATGCAAATGCAACCATGTTTTTGTGAAGTACATTTTTTGATTTTTACTCATTTTTATGGATTTTACAGATTTTGCAATTTTATGAATTTAGGACTTTGTAATTTTTTATGGATTTTTAATTTTTATAATCAAGATATTTACAAGAATTTTACAAGATAAATTACCAACATTTTTTTGGATTAAACAACTAATGTATTTTACAAGTTACAAAGAATTTTTCAAGACTAAATTATTTTTACACATATTTTAATAAATAGGATTTAAAAAAAAGTATTATACATATTAAATATATATTTTAAATATAAATTTTAATTAATAATTTTTAAATGTCTTACTTATTTACAAGGATTTTATAAATAATAAATAAATGAATTTTAAATTTTCCTACCCACTTTTTATGTATTTTATAGATATAGAAAATACATAAAAGTACGAGTTAGGGATATATATAGAATATATCTACACACCCCCTATACTTAGCTTGTGCAATTTCCTCATAACGTCAAAAGAGAAAGAGAAGGACATAACTCGTGCTAAGTAAAAGTGGGTGAAAACAGAAATAAATAGAAGTCAGTCAACCCCCCTATACTTACGATCTGGTCATCGTAAGGATAGTGGAAGCCAAAAATGAGGTGACTGAGAGCAAGGAATACACAAACGAAGGAACAACAGAAAAATAAAAAGAAATGAAATCAAAGAAATCACTCGGTCCCCCCGTACTTAGGATAAGGCATCCTAAGTATGGAAAAGAATGCGACCAAAAATTAGGGACTAATGACTGGTGTGAAAGAAAGGAAAACAAAAGAAAATTAAAAAGAACGTAATCGAAAATGCAAATCAATGGGCAATCGATCCCCCTTATACTTAGGATTTGGTATCCTTAGTATAAAGACGAGCGAAAAAATGGGGACGATTGAGAACTACGAGGAATATACAAGTGATGGACAACTCGACTTGCCTCCCTATACTTAGGGTAAAGTATCCCTAAGTATGTAAAAGAATATCAACAAATGAATTACAAGCGAGAGAATAGAAACTGAGACAAAATAAGCAAGATAAACCACGAATGTACAAAGTGGACAATATTGAGGTGCCCCTTAGCAAGCGCTAGAGTTTACGCCCCTAGGTGGGCATAAATTCTAGGATAAAGCAATATCAAGATTCAATACAACATCTCTAAGGCGAATGCCACACTGTCGTTGTCGTCTCAGTGTGTAAACAATAACGAAATCAACAGCGAATGTGATGACACACGAATAATCAATCAGGTAGGTGTTTACTACCAGGTAATTAGATGAGAAAATAATGTTAGGACCCGGTGGCACAAATGGTCTCGTTGGCTCACGATCATAATGGAGTGAAATAGTGGAGCTGAGAAAATCGAACATGGAGAAAGAAGGATCAATCAAAGATTCCTCCACGTCAATCACTGTCTCAAACATGTATATCAAGACAAGATCAAGAGTCTTCTTAAGAAAACTGATATCCGATGGACCTAATGTAGAGAAATCAAAGAAATCATCGAATATCTCTAGACATGTCTCATCCTCGTGAGGTTCGTCAAGGAGAGACAACTCATACTCAAAAATAGAAGACTCGATATCGTGATCCGACAAATCGAATACACACTCAGGAAATGAAGCCACATACACAGAACATGGTGTTTCCTCCTGTAGAACCCTCGAGGAAGAAATCAAATTCATCAATGAAGAAAAAGGAATCAGAGCTTAACTGGGAATCTGCTCTACTATCGAGCACCCACTCCTTGCACTATAGTGTCATATTGGTTGAAAACTGCCTCTGATCAATATGAAAACAGGAGATGGTACTCGTCCACCACAAGGCTTCTTAAGAAGTGTATGAAATGATCCTCTAGTTGTGGTATTGTTGGCAAATGTCTAGTCCTCAGAAAATGTATCAATCTCATCAAACAGGAGGACAATCTTCTCAAATATGGTACCAACAATATCTAGCACGTCAAATCGGCATCCATCATCTAGCTCTGGCTGGTCATGACATGGATACTGGGATAGTTGAAAGATGGATTGAAACAACTTGGGCTCCTCCTCAGTCTCTTGGAATACCTGAAGAGTTTGTATCCAAGAATCCTAAACTATGAAGTGTGGTACTGACTCAAACTCCGGCTGAAAAACCCATGGAAACTCGGTCAGTGTCTGAAGAGGTAAACTCATGGTGGTTGTCTCATCATCCATCATCGGTGTTGCTGAAGTCAATTGACTCATTGTAGAATGATTGTGATCTTGAGACATGCTACTCATCCATGTCCCCAAAATTATATATGGTTATTCCATGATAAAATCTTCCTGGGTCTCGCATCTGCTCTGTGTCGTCTCCACGAGCCTCAACTCTTTGATAAGCATGCCTAGTAAGACTCAAAAGTAGAACGGGAGGGAATACAAAGGGTGGGACCGAAGATAGAGAAAGAGAAGATGAAGAAAGAGATGAGAGGTCGGTCGGAGTTCCAACCTCTATACACAATGGACGATGCTGGGAATGAAGAAAGAACGGAGCCACAAGATCCAACTGAAACGAACAACCACCCATCATCATGATAGAGGAGCTGGCAAGAGAAGAAGATCGATAAGAGGGAGAGGGAGGAAGAAAGTAAAATAAAATAAAAGGAAGAAAATACAGAACACAGAAGGTGATCGCTAAAGACATAGAGAAGATGTAACCGACTCACACCAATCACATGCAAACACAAAGAAACCCCAAATTCACCTACTCAACTTGGTGATGATCGTGAAAGATCGACCGTTAATCTTTTCAAGTTTTAAGTTAGGTGGTCACACAATATATCAGAAAACTCACATGTGCAGTCTCCTAGAATAGACCGTGTTTGAATTGGTGGATCACACCAACTCAAACAAGTCTACTTCTGCTAAAGTCTGAGGCAAGTGCTTGCAACAATAACATGACCTGAAAGAGAGTCCAAGTGATTAGGGCACAAGTCTAGGGATTTGAACTCTAATCCTTACATGTTTGTGCCTCACTCGGTCAGGAGAGTACCTGCATACAATAAGGGGGTTGCTCTCCCCAAATCATGGAATGAATCAATTGCATTTGATTTTAAACAGTCAAGTTCAGTTAGTAATCCCAATTTTTTATTTTCATTTTTTGTATATTTTCAACAATATCTAGCAGGAGGTCGATTTCCTTTAATTTTCAAAAGTGTCTCACTGAGGGGGAATCAGAATGCAGCGAAAAACCATGATGCATGCAGAGCTATAAATCATACCTTACGCCAGCATTCTACATGCTAGTGATCCACATAGAAACTTAAAACCTAGTCTAATGCATGAAAAGTCATGAAAACCGAGTCCTAATAATCAGTTCTAGCATACGAACAAATTATTTTACAAAAATTTTTGAATTACGCCTAAGTATGGATTGGGGATCTGGGTTTTCCTTTAACCGTCTAGTTAATCATGCATTCACCCTAAGCTGCACGAAGTAGCGTGAAATAAAGAAAATGGCAGAAAATCAAAAACCACAGTGAGGTCCCCCAAGTGCACTGGCACTCGGCAAAACAGACCCCGAAAAAGTCTAAATTCTGCTTTACAGTCGGGATGTCCTTAGTGGACCCCTTACAACAAAAAGGAAAGCGGGCAAGCGCCCCTTCCTCTCTTACAAAAACAGATAAATGACAAATGCCCTCTCTTTGAAAAAAAACAAAAAATAGATCGAAAGAAATATACACCAAAAATAAATCTGTCTGGATAACCCTCTCTACTCCTACAATTGGCTTGTAGGAGATTGAGCCGGTCTCTGCACTCTCAATTGAGTCGGCTTATTAAGAAGCTAACTAATCTTGCAGGACCTGTAAAATGGGTTAGCAAAGATAGATAAAAAATCAAACAGAAACTAAAAAAATAAAGAGAAGTAGACTAAAAAACAACTGAGAAAAAGACTCAAGAAAAATCGATAAAACCAATGAAAGAAAAATCGAGAAAATAAAGAAAAATCAAAGAAAGAAAAATCACACAAAAAACACAAAGAAAATAAAAGAAAATAAAATAGAAAAAAAAATCAAGAAACCCAGAAGAAATAGAAAACACACAAAAATCGAGACAACCTGATGAAAACCGAGAAAAAAATGAAGAAGAAGAGAAGAAAGAAAAGAAAAAATATAACAAAATAGAATAGAAAATCTCAAGTGCTGCTGAAACGAAGAAAAACTCAAGCAACAAGCTCAAAGGAAATTAAATCGAAGACTCAAAACGGAGTTGAAATGCAAAGAATGAAATCTCGATGAAACATCGACATAAGTCTTTGAAAAAATTGATGAAAATGATGTGAAAATAATGTCCAAACAATGTTCATTGTTTACGGGAACAAATGAAAATAAAATAAAATGTCTTGCAAATGGATCCCTGGTCAGGGACCTTAAAGTAATAAAAAGTCTACTGTTTTACACTTTGGTCCCCACATGGGGACCTAAATGTAAATATGGAAGATGTTCTGAGGCGACTTAAATTTAGGAAAGTCTTCTAGACTTCAGAGCAAATGTCACACCATTTCACGCTTCAACAGTCTGTATTAGATTGATGCTCATGATTTGATCCGTCCAATGGTGTCACGTGTCAGCATTCTGCACAACGAGTTCTTGGGGATGTTCTTCCCTAATTCCAGCAGGCGGAGACGACAGATCCTCCTCTCCAATCTCTGGCGTTGATGCGACTTCACATCGATGATGGTATATCCTATAGAGCCAGAAGGGGGTCTCCTACCCACTTCGAGCTCCTCTAAAGTGGAAGAAATGGCGAAGACGACTCGAAGATGATGTCTATCGGTTGATATAGGGTTTGTCGTTCAGAAATAACCGACAATGTTTCTGCTATTGACCAGAGTTCGGCAAGCTGGTAGATACTCTAGATGAAAGAATTGAAAGCTTCAGAGGGTACGAAGACCTGCAATTAATAAATTGCTCGATTCATGAAGAATCGACCAAGGTATTGGGTTCTTGCAGGTTCAAATGGGTTCCAGAACAAGGGCTTTCAGATGAAAATTGAGATGGATTTGAGATCGATTTGACTTGATTTTCGTATGTGGATTAGAAATGGTGATCAAAGATGCTAATAATGTAATTAATATGATTAATTCAAAATGAAAAAAATGAGAAAATCAAATGAAAATTAAGGAATTAAACTGGGAATGCAGAGTATATAACTCCATTATCGTCGCTCGACGATCAGTCTTCAAAATCTCAACGCGGCAGCGCGACCGGATACAAGGCAAGATACCACCTTAGAACGCTCCTCCGATCAAGAAACTTCCACGCGAGCTGGTCAACGAGTGTTGTCACCATTGGGATCGGTTGGAACGAGGTGGAGAAGAAGGGAAATCGACTAGGTGGTTCTGGAGTTAGGAGAAGTTATTTGCAACAATGGATCTTTAGGTGATTATATAGAGTGATCGAAGTTTGGTTAGTAGTGATCCTAGGGTTGGCGTGAATCTAGATGATTAGGACGATAGGATCAATGGGTGAGATCAGATTTTGGATGGACAAGATGACGGGAAGAATTGTGAGCAGTAAGTCCGGTGGAACAAGGCTCTAATGACTTCTTAGGAGGAAGAAGCTCCAGGTGCTGACACATGTCAACACCTGGTAGGCTAAAATTAATTAGTTTATAGAATACATATTAAATAACAAATGAACTTATTTTAAAAAGGTATAAAATAAAAAGTATAGATAATTAAATCAACTAATTTATTATAAATTTTTAATAAATAATATATATTTAATGAAACATAAATATAATATTAATAAATATGTATATAATATACTTAATAAATAGGTATTATATTTTTAATTTTATAATTTAATAAATAAAACATTATTTTTATGTTTTAGTAATTATTAGGATAATAAACAATGATTTTTTTTACATTTTAATAAATTAATTTAGATATATAAATAAATACATGTATATGTCCTCTACTTCAAATTCAACTATAAATTAAGGTTTTTATTTATTTAAATTATTAAATAATTGTAAAAAAATTAGAAATAAATTATAGGTTATCTCCAAGATCAACAAAATAATTAAAAATTATAAAATCACTAAAGATATAAATAATATGTTCTGAATAAAACTAATTGCCCAGAAATCTAGTTATCATTTGGCCCCAAAATTGACTTTTTGTAAACAGACTCCTATTTTAGTGAAATCACCTTCATTAATTAGAGAATATTATTTTATGAACTTTAAAGGTGAATAGAGTGAAATAGGAGTTCACATGAAGAAGCTATGATGCTCGGAAATTAAGAAATTGATAATTTAAAAGTTGGATTTCTTGGCATAAATACAAGTTAGGATCTTTTTAGGATTTTTATATATATTTTTAAAAATAAATGGGAGAAGAATCTGGTATAAAATATGTAAAATGAATTAATTAAAAATCTTTGAATTTTTGTTAATTATTGGATAAATAATGAATAATATGTGAGGTGCATAATTGATTCTTTTTGTGGTTTTCTTCCTTATCTCCACCTGCATTATTTTTTGTCGACCAATCCATGTTGACTTGTCTCGGGAGCTAGGTTATATAAGTATGTCTTTCAGCTATATTTATATTTTATTGTCATACTGCACATATATACATATTTACAATCTTCCTCTCTTTTTATTTTCTTTCTTTTTATTCTTTTATTTATTTACATGTTTTTAATGCATAAAAATGCATTTTTATTCATGAATGATATTTGATAAGAAATGAAAATTAATGACTATTTACATGAATTTGCTAAGGATTTTAAGATGAAATACAATAGAAGTGTTCATGAATCATGGATTCATCAACTGTGGAGAAGGGGAAAGGTGGTGTGTATCCTCCTACAAAGGTCCATGTCCTCCGGTAACAGTCGATGTGCCCTCAATTGAATAAATCATTAACGATTATATCCTAATTAATTCAGAGAAATGCGAAAAAATTAAAGAAAGGGTCTTACTTGGGTTGAAGATGAACACAACGGAGCGAGGGGCTTGGGTTGAGGCTTGAGTTGAGCCTTCGATCACTGCTTAACAAGGTAATCATATCCTTGAAGCTCGAACGATCCTCATAGGACGTCTTGGCATGGATTCTTTGCCATGGGTCGACACAGGGGAAGAAGGTCGTCGTGGCCACCTCAATCCGTCTTGTCCAGTCACGAGAAGGAGGAGAAGGGATGGGCATTTGCCCGTGTTAAGGTGGATAGGTGGAATTTGTGGTGGAGGATGAGTATTTGAATGAGGAGATAAATAAGGTGGTTATGTCCAGGCGGTGGTTTCAACCACCGCCAATTGCCATGGGAATTAGGGTTTAGCGGAGGTTAGGGGTTGACGTGGATACGAGAGGTTAGACAAAGAGGAAGGCAGTGTCAGAAGGTCGGGAGGTAGGCTAGAGAAGTCAAGAAAATAGTAGAAGAGATGGTGGTTGGTGTGTTCACGTCTGCTGGAAGTCGTGGGATCTAGAGGTTGGGGATAACTCCCCAACCATCCGATGAAGATCTAAAGGTGGAAGATAGAGCGGGAGCAGGTAGACGCAAGGCCGTCTGATCAAGATGATCAGACGGTCCTTATTGTGCATGGGATGGGCTGAAGATCCACCTACGTGGCTCACTGAGAGTGAGCCACACGACCCAATCAGATTTTAACAAAATTAAGAAAATAATGTAAAATAAATATAAAATAGTTAGCGTTGGAATTAGAAAAAGTAATGAACATGAAAATTGTAGATCCAAATGAGATCTAAAACTTTCATGTAGAATTCAAAGTAAAAATACGTCAAATATACATAGAAATATTTTTGCAAGTACTTCTAAAGTATTAAAAATAATTATTTTTATTTCTTTGTTTAATTAGTTTATGTTTAATGTTAAAATAATTATGTACAATATTACACTAATATTATATTGGATTTTTATTAAAAAAGAAACACATAAAATATGGGCACAATAGCATATATATAACTACAATAATTAGGGTTATATATTTACAGAGTAATTTGTTAATTAATGTTAATTAATGTTAATTAATTATTATTTAGATGAAAGAGCTCAAGTTAAAGAGATAATAATCAATAAATAACATGATAAATCAGGGATTTATCACCCCTATACTTAAGCTTTGCTTGTTCTCTAGCAAATAAATAAAGAATGAATTAATCAATTAGATAATTCGTTGATTGTGCATGTGTAGAGATAAGGATTGATTAATCCAAAACACTTGATTTTAGAGATCCTAAAACCTTAAGCTGAACCAGGTTTAAATCAAAAGGAATTCAACTTATCTAATCACTGGACTCTCTGAAAATACATAGATATAAGATGTAAGACTTTATGTATTGACTGCATTCACAAGAGTAGAGTCAAGATGTCACTCAGGGTTCCCGTCCAAGAGATTCTCTTAAGGACCAATCCTCAACACTAGGGATTAAATCTATTCTTGCTTCAATTCACCATCTCATTAGCTTGTCGGACTTAAAGAATGTAAACAGAAGGCTAGATGATATAGGGATTATGATTTGTGTCTTCTCTCCCTCTCATTGGAACAAGGGTTCTCTCAAGTGCCTTATTACTCAATACATATATTTTTGTTTCTAATCAGTGTGTCCGTAAAAAAAGGTTAAGTCATTACTTATTTTCCTGGGAGTATACCAGGGTGTGTCTTCTTTAAGTATCTAATATACTTACACCCAAACTTTATCGCTTACGATGCATAACCCTTTTTGATGTACTAGCTCAACTCATAAAAAGCCTAATACTTTGGTCCAAGTGGAAATTTAAAAGGGTGGGAATGCTCGCCACTGGTGTAAGTTCTTTGATTTTGACTTTGTAAAGCTCGAGATTTACTTTTCATCTTTTTTTTTCTTTTTCTTTTTGGCTAGTGACGAGTCATGATTTACCCTCTTTTAGTTGATGTGAATTATCATGTTAAATTTTTCGTTTCATTGTAGGCGGTTAATCAGAATCAATCAAATAAATAACCATAATTAATCAATTCAATTTACTTCGAGTGACTTTATGTTTGTTTTACTTAAGCAAGTCCCAAGGTCTAACTCAAGGAGGCAAGGAAACAACCTAGAATTATGTATATCAATTTCATGCGCGGTTTTCGAGGTGGAATATTTCGGCATTTTTGACGCAATTTTGGATGCAAATGCAAATGTGGCCAATTTTAGGCATTAAAATACAACTTTCAGTTAAACGATGTCCAAAAATTATGAAACTTGGCCAAGATGGAAATAATAGTGAAATATACGTGTTACATTTTTTTTGGAATTTTCTGATGTAGTATGAATATTTAATGAATTAATGAATACAATCAGTGGGATTTTCAATAATTAATTATAATAAATATTAAATTTACATATTTTCAAGAATTAAAATTATCTAAGATATATTTCTAGGTAATATATCTCAGAAAATCCTAAACCCTAAAAATGTTGAATTTAACTCTTACTAAAAATTAATTAATGAAATTCACAAAATATTTTTTATAGAGAAAATTACGCATGCAAATACAATTCTTTTTGGGCACAATGTAACTAACAATTAATTCTACGATCCATGAATTTTTGGCAATTTTTGGATCTAAGGTTAATTATGAATTTCAAAGCATAGAGTGGACAAAGTATGCAAGATTCCACAATAATAAATATTATTAAATAATCACAGATGATAAAAATATGAAGCCAATGTCACAATGTTAAGAATTAATTCTAGAATAAGATGCTATTTTTAGAATAATAAAAAGATGCAATAAATAGGCTCAAATGATAAGTGAAACACAAGGGTCTGTTTGCAATTACAATAATTAAAATCAGAACAGAAAATGCAGAACATGGACCTAAGAATAATTACCGAGACACCAAGGGGGATTTTGAAAAATTTCTAGAGGAGCACGTGCGTGGCACGTGCCCTCTGATGGCGGGGTGACGCTGCGAATAGGCGAAACACCAAGGGCTCTCTTGCAAAGTTTCCACCCCGCACATGCATATCACATGGGAGGGGGTTATCTGGAATAAGGAGCACATGCAGGGGCTTTGCTGCAAGTTCCCCCTCCGAACACGTGCGCCTCACATGGGAGGGGGTCTCAGGCTTCACATTTGGTGGTTGGCGAAGGTGGTGTATGGAGTCGAAGGCAAGGTGGTGGAGGAGCTTTCAGTGTTGGCGCTTGGAGTAGAGGCGCGGTCCGGTTGTGATTCGCAAGGCAAAGTAGCAAGGTGGAGTCGAAGGAACGTGGAGGGAGCCATGCAGAGGGAGTGGCACTAGAACTAGAGTGGAGAAGTTGGATCCCTAGGAGCAGAGGTTATGATGGTGGCAGTGGGCTCTACGGTGCTGGAAGTTGGCCGAAGTAGCCTCTTCGATGTAGTCGATGGCAGAGACAGCGTGTCGCAACTGGAGTTGGTGTCTTCAGGAGACAGTTGATGATCAGGGGACTAAGGCGATGGAAACCGGAGCGTAACAACAGACTTGCCGAACTATAGCAAGGTGCTTGACCTCGGATTTCACTGCAGGTTTGGGAGGCAATGCCAGATCTGTCACCTCCGTTGGAGGCTTCTCCCTTCTCTGTTGCGTATCAACGGATGGCATTCACTGGGAGGGGCGACGATCATTTTATAGTCGAGGAGAATAAGGGCGGTGATGGAAGGTTGGTCGATTTGGAAGGGAGAAGGGAGTCAGGAAGATGAGAGGCGGCACAATCCGTGACTGGAGATCTGATTGGATGGATGATGAATCTACGATTCTCACTCTTTATTCTTTTATTTTAGCTCTTCCTTTTGGCAAAACCACATGTAAATACTTATAAATACAATAACTTAGCATTTTGCATGTCATTATTAATATATCATATTTAGCATTTATTTTGCAAAAATAAAATAATAAAGGGAAATAAAAAAAGAAAGAGGTATTTAGAATAAATACAGAGTGACCCGAACCCCCGAGAAGGTCAAGTCTTGACCTGATCACAAAAAAAAATAAGTAGAGAGAGATAAGGGTCCACTATATATATTGTACAAATTAACTATACTTATATATATATTATTTATTTATAAAAATATTTCATTATTTTTACTCACTTGTACATGGCCTTAAAAATAATATAAAAATAAAATAAAACTCATAAAAACAAAACAAAAACAAAATTAAATCATCAAACCCTTGTATAAAATACACATGTATATAATACACTAACTATTTTATACCTTTAATTAATTAATAAAACTAAAATAAAAAAAATCATTTTATACTCCTAAAATCATGTTGTAAATTAAAAATATAAAATAAAAATAATTTTGTAAAAAATAATAAAATTAAAATACTTGTACATAATACATAAGTATCTTACACATGTATATAATACTATATACTGTATATGCACTATTTTATTTTTCATAAAATTAATTAAAAATAAAAAATAGTTTATAAAATAACACACATTTTTTATTTTATACTTTTTTAATTTAAATTCATTTACTATTTTAAATTCTATTTTCTTTTATTTTTTTACATCCTGATTTCTCTTTGGTCCACGTCAGACGGTTGACCTCAGTCAACGGTCTCTTCCAGCTGGGTCGGGTCGTGCCCTGTCTTTCCAGAGCTCTGTTGTGTGAGATTTTCTATGGAGTTTTTAAATTATTTGAAATAAAAGTGCAATTGTCGTTGCAACCCAAAGAATCCCGCACCAAAAAATTATTTTTTTTCTCAAGCCAATAATTACAAGAAAATGTGGTAGGAGATTTTTACTATTTAATTTACCTGTATAGCAACATGATCGAACTCAAGGATGCACAAATCCCGAGGGTTATTCAAATAATCGAAAAAACAATTAAAGGAAAAAGGAATCTCTAATGCTAACTACCTTGGTTTTTGTGAAATTTTTATCTTTTTAATTTTTTAATTTTTTATTTCTATTTTTATATGATTTTCAATTTTTTTAATGATTTTTAATTTTACCATTTTTTATTTTCAATTATATAGTTTTCAAAACAACTTTATACACAAAAGAAATACATTTTTTTATTTTTAAATATGACAAAAAATATCCAAATAAAATATTTTTGTGTTTTGATACTTTTTTATTTTTGAAATTTTTCAGAGATTTTTAGTTTTTTTAGGATTTTTAATATGAATATAAACAAGAGAAAATGCAAACAGTGAGAACACAAGATTATTTCGCAATTTAAAAATATTAAATGAAATAAAAAATTAAAGTAATTATTTTTCTTAAAAACTAGAGGACATTATCTACAAACAGGAACTCAAATCACACTTTTTTGATTTTTCTACAATTTTATATGATTTTTTAAAGATTTTTAGTATTTTCAATTTTGTTGGTTTTAGAAATAATTAATGCACATAAATTGTAAAGAAAGTAAAATGCACAAAAACAAAACTAATCTATTTTTGGAATTTTTTACTTAATATTTGAATTTTTATGATTTTTTTAATTTTGAACGAGAAAAATGCAGCGTTTTTGATTTTTAGTAATAGCAAATAAAAATAAAATGCAATGAAATTTATAAACAATGAAGAGGAACACAACAGGAATATACACAAATTTTTGTAGAATTTTAAGAGCAATAAAAACATTTATTTCAATGAATAGAAACATGCAAAATAGAGTCTGAAAAATGAAGGACAGAAACAAAAATGTTTAATCTTCTGGAATTGAAAATATAACAAAAATGAAATGCAGTGGAAAATTCATGAATCATCCAGTGGAGCATGCAAAGCGCGTGACTTGAAGCTGGTAAGGGTCTCTTAGTAATTTATAAAACCTCTAGGGGCTCAATTATATTTTTTTCCAAATTTTTTTATACTCCTTAGGCTTTCTTGTTTCGTTCTGTCCACGATAAGAGGGGGCACAAGGGGAGCCGTGCCCCTTTCCTTCTCCTCCAAGCAAGGGCGGTGGGGTGGATGGCGCGGACGGTTGGCAGACTCCAGAAGCGACGGGATGGCTAAGGCGTCAAAGGGAGTTGCTCCAGGGCAGAGGTCGATGGATCTCCCGCAGGATATGCAGGGAAGGGTGGCTTCGTTGGTGTTTCAACGGTGATAGACTGTTGTTGACGGTGATGGAGGAGAGACGGAGTTGGCACAGCTCGAATCTCCTGGCAGAGGCGTGGGGCTGTGGTGAGGGGCGTGCAGCTGCTTCGGGCGGCGGGTTGGAGTTCTGGCGGCTGGCAACGGGTGAGCGCAGAGGGCGGAGTGGTGCTCTCCTCCAACAGAAAGGTCAATTACTGGTGGTGATGGATGATGGTCGACGACGGTCGAGGAGGAGGGCCGCGTGCAGAGCAGTGGCGGGCTCCCAGTGGAAGAGCGGTGAACGCTGTCGGTGGTGGAAGGGCGGCGGCTACCGCTGCAGAATTTTTATTATATATATGTAGACAATATCTTTCTTATTTTTCTATTTATTTTTTTTAAAACAATAGCTTCAAATAAATTCTTTTTGTATTTTTTTTGAAATTCCCATCAACCTATAATAAAAACGGATAGATCCGACTCGAGCACGACGACTCGATCAGATAAAAAAAAATCAGTCATACATGTGAGCTCAGTCAAGAGGCAGAAGGTAGTGTCGGTTTGACAGGACAACATAGATCATCCAGTACAAGACCCCATGGTAAAGAGAAGAAAGTGAGGAGGCAAGCATCCAGAAAAAACAGATACGAGACGCGAAGAAGAATAAACAGAAATGTGAATGGTATCGGATACGGCGAAGTGGAAGATCAAATCCGTGTCTCCGATCACCGTACGTGATCAGAGTTGAGTGTTTGCGTGAGATAGAAATGAAAATGGAGAGATTACAAAGATGAATGTGGTGATCGGATCGGATGCGAAATCAATTTTTATGGTTGATTACGAACTATGATTAAAAACTACGCTTTAGAATTGAAAAAATGACAATGAAATTAGAAGCGCAAATTAAACTACGATTAACCTAGGTTAAGAACAAGAGAAGGAAAATGAGGATCTCACCGTGGGAGCGGAAAATGCTGTGATGGCCGCGACGAAGGCTGGCTCACAATCACCAGATGGCTCGGAGGCTAGACACCTCTTTGCAACAAGAAGGCTCTTGGAGAATAGACTCCTCCCACCAAAGATTGATCAAATTGAAATGAGGGAGGAGGAGCCATATTAATAGATAAAAGGATGGAGTTTCAATTTCAAAAATTTGAATGAAAATTAAGAGATAAGAAAAAAATTTGAAATGAGATAAAGATAAGAAAGGAAATTAATATTTAAATTATTTTAAAAAATATTATTTTATTTATTTTCGTTACTTTATTAAATTAAATAATAAATGTTAATTTTTTTATGGTGGTTATTTAAGAATATCAATTATATACATGTACTATATACATATGGTACATTATATACACAGTTAAATAAGGAAATTAGTTTTTTTTATTTTAAATTTTTTATTTTTTATTTTTATTTTAAAGAATTATTTAAAATATTTAAAAGTATTTAAAAATACAATATGTACGATAAATAAATGGTAAAATTGTAGAAACCACCTAAGAAAATCGTCTTTCAAACCGTAACTCCAAAAATTATGAAACCACAATCATTTTAAAGATAATTTAATTTAGAATACAATAAAGTGAGTTTGATTCAATCTGAGTTCATATGGAGCCAGAATTGGTCTTTCAATTATCATTTATGGCTTTTTTCAGATATGGTTACTTTTATTCTGTACATGATTTTATTTTGTAATTATTTTTATCATTTAGAAAACATTTTTATTTACAACTTTTGTTTTGAAAATTATTTAATTTTAGATAAATTTATGTATAAATAAAACAGTGTAAGTATACAAATATAAAAAGGAAAATATTTACAACACATTTTTTTGGATTTTCTGATTAAGGACCCTATCTCCCCTTAATTTATTCTTGGTCGATCAGGTCAATTCTTGACCTTCTCTCGGGGTTCGGGTTAGCCTGTATCTACTACATACATACAATCTTTTTTCTTATTTTTTTCCTTTCTTTCTTTATTTTCTTTATTTTTATTTTCTTTCTTTCTTTATTTATTTTAGGTTAAAATAGTAATAAATGTACAATATTTACACACAGATGCAAGTTAGTAAGAATACATAGTTACTATTATATACATGTGTTTTATAAGGGATTTTAAGCTAAAATAAATCAATAAAGATGATGAAATGCAGATTCATCATCCCCCTATGCTTTTCTTTTGCTAGTCCCTTAGCAAACACTTATTTAAAAGAATAAGTGAATAAAAAAAAGAAAGGAAAAATAAAGTAATTAGGACAATATTGAGTATTAAACTTTTCTTCATAAAATTGTAGGATGGAGCTCTGTCAGACCTTTGAATTATTAGTGTGACGAACCTTAATGAGAAATGGATTTAAAACCTAACATCCTCTAAGTTCCACAAGATTCCTATTCAGGTCTCCTCAATTGTCAGGTCAGAACAAGTCTACATACACAAATTCTTATGACTATGAATCTTTTACTTGTACGGAGTAAGTGAAATATAGCTCCCCATCCCAAAAGTAGCAAAGAAACAACCTCTCTGAACAAGGTAACTTTAGTCCCCCGGTCTAGCAACTCATTCCTCGAGGAGCGGGGATATTCCCTTCTAAGTTCAAGTACAACCAGCTTAAGAAGAGGAGATGGAGAAAAGAATGGACAATAACTAGTGTAGCTACCTATCTTGGATGCATGACCAGTGTAGTCAAGTCATCCAGCTGTCAGCTTACAAATATTTGACTTTGAATCTCTTATTATTATTATTATTTTTATATCCTTGTATATACACTCTGGCATGCATTTTACTTTTCAATCAGGCCTGTCCACTTTTGAAGATTCTGTATTTTTTTTCTTTCTTTCTTTCATTTTTTAAAAATATATACAAGCTGCAACATATACATAAGGAGTTTTTCCTCTTGAGATAGTAGACTATCCCTCTTTTGAAGCATTATTGCAACCCTACAACATCCTGTCTTTAGACCTCAATGCTACTAGATCAGGTTGAGATGCACAACCCTCCCTAGAGGAAGATGAGAGGTTCCGCCTAGATGTACTACCCTTGTATGCTACTCCAAGCCAAAAGATTCTGCCTCCTCACTACCTCCTCCATGAAGAGCTACATGTAGAGTGCTTGTCCAAGATAAGCCACGGTCTGAAAGAATCATGCGTGTGTTGTTAAATATTCTACCTAGACTAATTAAGATGACATATGAACATAGTCTTATGGACTCAAAGAATTAAGTCACTAGGAGCTAAAAAATCTTAACTCCAGTTCTTATAAGGTTCCTCTGAAATTAAGTGGATTAAGGTCCAATTAAGCTCCATTCTCCGATTTTATTCCAGACTTAGTTTAAATGTCAATACTATCCTGAAAAATGCATATGCAAATGAAAGAAAATATGTACAATGCAAAAAGAAAGCAAAATCTTCTTTTTTTTGAAACATTTTTTTTTTAATTTTGAATTTTTTATGGAATTTTGAAAAAAATGATGCACATGTAAAAAGAGTTTTTTTTGAAATGTAAATTTTTATAGACTTTTGGTTTTTTAAGGATTTTTTAAAGGGAAAAGGGTTAGTAAAATATATACAAGTATATACAAGGAATTTGTTTTGTTTTATTTTTTGTTTGTTGTTTTTTATTTTTGTTTTATTTTTTGTTGTTTTTTCTTTTGTTTTTGTTTTGTTTTATTGTTGTTTTTTGTTTGTTTTTATGAAAGGTGACCCCAGTCTAAATACATATGTGGATTTTACAAGTTTATATACATATCCCCAAAATAATCGTATTTAAAAGTACGAGTTATGTTTAAAGTATATATGCAATATATACGACACCCCCTATACTTAGCTTGAACTATGTCCTCATAGTGATCAGAGAGCGGCAAAGGAAAACATAACCCGTGCTAAGTATAAAAAAGTGAAAAGACTCCTATGCTACAATGACTCAAAGAAAAGATGAAAAGAATAGAAGTCGGTGATCCCCCCTATACTTAGGATCAAGTAATCCTAAGTATAGAAGACTGTACAAAAGGGGAAAACCGATGAAGAGAATGTACGGACTCAACGGCTCGACTTGCCCCCCTATACTTAGGGTAGAATATCCATAAGTATAGAATATCAACAAGTTGGGGGACAATCGAGAGAACAAAAGAATAAAAACACAAAAAAGATGATATGAACAAAATCACTCCCCTTATACTTAGGGCAGAGTATCCCTAAGTATAAGCAACAACAGGAGTGATGAACAGAATGAATATGAACAACACAAATCGTTCACCCCCTATACTTAGGATAAAGCACATCCTAAGTATAACATATACACACACAGAAAGGGTTGAACGATAAAACGGGAGAAGAAAGAATGAAACGAAAGGATATACAAGAGATTGTCAGCTCATGTATCAGACGCAGAAGATGGAATCAAAAGATTATCGTCTGATACCATGGATATAGAATCAACGACATACAAGAATGTATCATGATCTAGATATGGCTTTAGCAACTGTCAGTTCACAGCAAATGGTTATGCATCAGATGACAACCCAGATTTGACAATACTCCCATTGTCACGCACAATTCTCATGATGAATGGTCCTGGCCATTTGTTTTTCAATTTTCCTGGAAACAGCTTCAACTTACATCAAATAACCAAACTTTCTGATCAAGAGAAAAAATCTTCCTTCGAATGTGTTTATCATGCCAACACTTGACCTTCTCCTTATACATGAGTGAGTTATCATATGCAAAGTCTCGGAATTCCAATAATCTATTCAAATCCAACTTCCTGTTCTTTCTTGCCTTCTCATAATCAAGATTGCATACACAGAGTGCCCATAAAGATTTGTGAATTATTTCCACTGGCAGGTGGCAAGGCTTTCCATACATCAATCTATAGGGAGACATACCCAAAGGAGACTTGTACGCCATCCGATAAGCCCATAGAACTGAATCAAGCATCTGGGACCGATTCTTCCTATCTGGACATACAAGTTTTTGCAATATCGTCTTGATCTCCCTATTTGAAATTTTTGCCAAGCCATTAGTTTGAGGGTGGCAAGGAGACGCAACTCTGTGCTCAATGGCGTACTCCTTCATAAGCTTCTTTACTTCTCTATTAATTAAATGGTTACCCCCATATGAAATTAGTATTTTGAAATCTCGAACCGTGTAATAATGTGGTCCTTGAGAAATGAACACACTGTACGGCTATCTGCGGCTCGGGTGGGGATGGCCTCCACCCATCGACTAACATAATCCACGACGAAGGATGTATTGAAATCCTTGACTGACAGGAAATGGGCCCATGAAGTCTATGCCCCAAGCATAAAAAACATCAGAAATCTATATGTATCTTAGGGGCATGGTATCTTGGAACCAATTGTTCCTCCCATTTTCTGACAGTCGGTACAACCTCGAACATACTCTGTAGCATCCTTAAACAATGCGGGTCACCATAGGCTACTATGTAAAACCTTTGCTACTGTGCGTTTCCCCGAATGGTGCCCACCAGATTCTAGTTTGTGATAGTGCTCAAGTACACTGATGTATTCCTCCTGAGGAATGCACCTTCTCCAGATAAAATCCGCACCCTCACAAAATAGGTACGGATCCTCCCACTGATAATAATGAATCTCTGACAGAAATCTATCTACCTTGTACTTCGGCCAATCTAGTGGAACTTTCTTGGAGACAAGATAGTTCCCAATATCAACATACCATGGGAGTGTGTCCACATACAAAATGGCCTCATCTGGAAAGGTTTCAGAAATAGGGATCGTGTTCTGCTCAGAGGTCTCTGCATCCGTAATAAAGGAAAGGTGATCTGCCACAACATTTTTCACTCTAGGTTTATCTCAAATTTCTAAATAAAACTCCTGGACAAGAAGGAGCCATCTTATAAGGCATGGTTTGGCATCCTTCTTTGCCTGTAAATATCGTATGGCAGTGTGATCCATGTGTACAATAATGTGGGAACCGACGAGGTAAAATATGAACTTATCTAGCCCAAACACAACAGCTAACATCTCCTTCTCTATAACTGTATAATTTCGTTGTGCTTCATCCAGAGTCCTGATAGCATAGTGTATAGAAAATGTCATTCCATCCTTTCTTTATCCTAAAACAACTCCAACTGCAAAATCTGAGGCATCCGTCATGATCTCGAAAGAAAGAGACCTATCATGTGACTGTAAGACATGAGCACTAGTAATTATATCTTTCATCTAATTGAATGCAAGGAGGACTTTCTCATCGACAATAAAATCAATCTCCTTACACAGAAGCTCAGTCAAAGGTCTGGCGATCTTGCTGAAGTCCTTTATGAATCGCCTATAGAATTCTACATGTCCCAGAAATGACCTCAACTGCTTCAAATTCTACGGTGGCTCTAACTTGAAAATCACATCATCTTAGCCGGGTCAACCTCCATACCATGTTTGGAGATGACATGGCCCAATACACCCATTAGTCACCATAAAGTGACTCTTTTCCCACGAGAGCAATAGGTTTACCTCACTGCAACATTGAAGAACTCGGTCTAAATGAGCAAGACATGTGTCAAAACTATCCCCGTAGACCGAGAAATCGTCCATGAAGACCTCAAGAAAACTACCCACCATGTCGACAAAAACAACCAACATACACCTTTGGAATGTAGCGGTGGCGTTACACAATCCAAAAGGGATCCGTCTAAAGGTGTAGGTGACAAACAAACAAGTGAATGCAGCTTTCTCCTGATCCTCAGGAGCGATAGCAACTTGGTTGTATCCCGAATACCCATCTAAGAAGCAAAAGAACTCTTTCCATGCCAACCTCTCAATAATCTGAACAATAAAGGGCAGCGAAAAGTGATCCTTCTTGGTAGATGAGTTCATGTGTCAGTAATCAACACAGGAATCTCCTTACCACGGTCATTCTTTACGATAGTAATCCCGGATTTCTTTGGGATCACATGTAAAGGGCTGACCCACTTGGAATCCGAAATGGGATATATAAAGCCATCATCACACCATTTTCTGATCTCCTTCATGACAACCTCACTTAGATTTGGATTTAGACGACGTTGACATTCACAGGAGGGTTTATAGTCATCCTTTAGGTAGATATGATGCGAGCTCAAAGCTGGGTTAATCCCACAGAGTTCTGAGATATTCCATCCTATGGCCTTGCGGTTTCTCTCAAGAACCTCTAGCACACAAAATTCTTGTTCAGCGGTCAACTACGAGCTGAGGATGGCCGAAAATATTTGGGCGGGGGCACAAGGATGGCATATTTCAACGTTGATGGTAAAACCTTGAGCTCAGGTGGGGTCTGAATCGGCTCTACAATAACCTCTACCAATGTACTGGTAGACGGTATATGATCTGTACTCTATGGACTTTCCACCGTGGCTACTAATGACTCAGCAAGTAGAATATCTGATAGATCTGCAATGAATGATTTCTGCTCAGAAAGGAGGAGCTCATCATGGTGTTCATCATTTCTATCGATTAATGATTCAAACATCTCAGCAATAATCTCAGAAAGATGTTTCTCATCTGTGCATAACTCAGGAAATTCAATGAATGGCTCAGATATATGTACCTCAGAACTCTCATAATGAGGCCTATCATCAGTAATCTCAGAAAAGTGTGTCAAAGGAATATCAAAAGGTGCCTTTAAAGACTCATATTGATCCTCAGAAATCAGCTCAAACTGCTCATCAACAACTAGCTCAATTGGACCACCAAGGGAACTCATGTCGACTGTGCTTTCCATAGAGTCCTTTTGGGACACGGACTCATGGGTATCTATGAAATCAATGAAAAGTTCTATCTCTTGGAATTCAACAAGAAAATTATGGCTCTGATATAACTTTCTCTGTATCATCTGCTGCTAATGGCGGTGATGGTCTAGGATCAGAGATCATCTCAATTTTCACCTTGTCACTGCAAGAGTGAAAGATGATCTCTCAAGTACCATAATCAACTGCTGCTTCGACCGTTCGGAGGAACGGTCGACCTAGTATGATCGAGGTATGGAGTAACGATGCAGGTGTGCCCATATCCATGATAATCAAATCAACAGGGAATTTAATTCCCTGCACCGTTATAATAACATTCTCTAAAAAACATCTTGGCCTCTTAATTGATTTATCAGCAAACTGAATGATCATCCTGGTTATTTTAAGAGACCCTAACCAAAATTCAAATAGGAAGGCATGAGATTTATGGAGGAACCACTATCGAGAATAGTACGATCAAATTCTTGATCAAAGATATGGCAACAGATGTGAGGTGCTCCCTTATCTTTCTTTTTAGGTGGGAGGTTACTGATGGCATGAACTCTGTCCATGGTCAAGATGTGTTTCTCTGTTTCCTTTTGTCTGTTCTATTTTGGTTGACACTTTTTTGTACATGCCTCTTTCATTCCCTTTTTTACTGTAGGCATGTATTCCATGGCCTTAAGGAGTGGCATCTTTAAAAAGATGTTTTGTAAGATCTCAACCACTCCAGGATCAGATAGGGTTGTTTTTAATTTTTGATTTTTTTAGATTTAAGAGCAGAAAAAAATGGCGCAGAATCAGAAAACGTTCAAATATTCATTTTCATTATTCAAAGTAGAATCTTCATGTACAAAAGGACAACCAAAATCAGTCTCTACAGTGTTGTCCAAATTAGGTGAAGGAAAAATAGAATCTAAAGCAGAACGGGATGCTGCTGCTGGTGAAGAGGAAGAATCCACGACTGGTAGATTCTCCCTTACTGATGGTGATCTACATCTGCCTGGTGAAGGTGGTGATGAAGGCGGTGAAACTCCAGACTTGAGTGTTTCTACACTGGTCCTCTCGACTGCTGGTGAAGGAGATGATGTGGAAGATGATGCTCTCTCAGTGGTTCAATCTCCCAACCCCAACTGGTGCATAGGCAGCTGCAATCTCCTACCACTCCTGAGATGAATGGTGTCAGATAAACATGTAAAATCAAGGGACATACCTGTCTCAGGGGTGGGTGGGCTATTGGATACGTGCTCCTTACGTCTGAAGTTGTTGGGTTGGCTTCGACATGTGCTGGAATCAATGTCTTGGTGGTGGTCAGTTCGTTGATTCGCTGAGTCAGTTCATTCATGTTCTTCATGAGCAATGCAAGTTGGTCCAGTGCTAGGTTGGCAGAAGGGGTCTCAGGGTGCTCATGGACTAGCTGTCGCTGAGAGTGATAGTACGGAGACTGTTAGTAACCATACAGATTCTGATAATGAGAAGGAGGAGGATATTGTCCATAATATGCAGTCTGTTGCTGGTTAGGATGAGGAAAATACATAGACTGCTGATGTGTCTAGCCTTGTCTCCAATTTTGGAACTGTGGTGGAGACTGATAGTAAGGCTGGAACTGTTGGTGCTGGTACTACTGTTGTCTGTGTCCTTGAAACTAGTGAGCGAGTCAATGACCCTGCCATGAACCCAACTGGCCTTGCCCTGACGGACATGTTGGTTTCTTTCACTGTCGAACCAAATACCGTTCACCTCCTAAATGACAGGTGAAGGTGGAGATTGCTGCTCAGGAATGTAGGATACTTCATGTTGGTACGGAACTATCTGATGTGAATGCTGTTGAACCTGATCAGGTGTCTGCATGTAGTAGACATGTTGAACTGTGGTTGGTCATCCGCTACTTTGCTGGGTGGAAGAAGTCTGCTCCCTAGTAGAGGTATTGGCTTCTGCACTCGCACTGTAAACTACATTGATCACACTCACAAGAAGCTCCAGGTGCTTTGTTATCTCATCCAGCTTATCCAGGTTCTTTGTCCTCTATTCGATCACTTGAAGCTTCTCAATCTCCTTAGATTATTTCTCAATAATGTCTACTTTGGATAGGTGGTTTACAATGATGGTCAGGTCAGAGCTGTCCACCCTATCCACTTCATGTGATGCGATCATATTGACAGCCTTGTGGGGTACTGCAAGGGAGGTGAAAGGGTGCTTCTGAAAAGCACGTGAAGAAGAAATAGCTGCTGAACTCTCCGTCATCTCCTAAAAAATTCGATAAAGGACATCCTCGTCCTTGTTGAAGTGGCTCCCCCCCAGAAGTGGTATCTACCAACTTCTGATTCTTTATGCTTAGACCCTCAAAGAAATTTTGCACAAGGCTGGTTTTTGGAATATCATGATGGGGGAACTTCTCCGTCAGATCTTTGAATCTTTCTCATGCCTCATGAATAGGCTCCTAGGGCATCTGGATCAAGGATCACATTTGGTTGAGTCGTCCGTGCGGATAATATTTGTTCAAAAATGCGGACCTCAACTCTTCCCAAGTAGTGACAACCTTCCCCAAGTGATTTAACCAATATAAAGCTTTGTCCATCAGACTGAATGGGAAGGCAGTCATCTGCACTATAATGGAACATTTGGGTAGTGTACTGTTACATAAATGCGATAAAACTACTAGAGGTGTATATAAGGTTCTTCATTAATATTTCCATGGAATACTGGGAGAAGAGGTAAAATAGTGGGCTTAAGCTCGAAATGCCCATGAATCGCAGGGATTTGTATCCAAGAATTTATATGCCTTGTCCCCGGATTATAAGCATCCTTTAATGTACACTTAGCCACAGGTTCTACGTTAGGGTCTTCTCCCCCATTCCCACCTCCACCATTGTTTCTATCCTCCTCTCTCCTATCTTGTCTCAGCTCGAGAATCATGTCTCTCAATGCAGTCTGAAAATTAGCCTGTTTTGTTAACTGGGCTTGAATTGACTGAATGGAGGCTAAGATGGTGCTGTTGATCTCGCTCTGCTCCGACGTGGTTCCCTTTCGCTTTGGTGGCATCAAGTGTCCGGTGTCTGACTCTGAAAATGTGCATGACACTCGATTAGTGCTCAGAAATGATGGAGTCTCAGATACTAATTCGAGATTAAAGCCAATCTCAAATAGTGGGTTTATGGATATTGATGAATCTCAGATTCACCACTCAAAAAGTCATGAATTAAGCTCAATCCCTAAAATTCATTGGTATTTCTTAATTTATTTTGCATAATTAGCATTCATGCATGTATTGATAATAATGGTATTTTATCACTCATTATTGCACAAAATAAGAAGCCAAAAGTCCCAACCAAAATGACCTGTAAAATAGCCTAACTTCCCTGATTTTTAACTAATTTGCTAACTCCAAATGACCTGAAACCACCTCCACTGTGTACACATTACTAACAATAATAAATGAAAATTACAAAAAATCACTAACTGAAATAAGTGGACCCAAAACCCAAACTCTAGTTCTAGGATTCCCAGACTAAAACCTTGATATATTCCTCATATAATGTTTGATTTAATCTTACTCACTTTTGAACTAATATACATTCAAATATCTTTAAAACAAGACCAAATCCAAGTGAATCGGAGCTCATATGTCAAAGTTGGGTTTTGGGCCTCTTTTATACAATTTGTATTTTAGCGGTTTTTGACCTATTATTTAATGTACATAATTTACTCATTTTATTTTATTTATTTTTCATTTGTCTTCTTTGATAAAAGTTTTATTAAAATGCGTAAAAATACAAATCTAAACTGAGCTTGAAATCAAAGAACCTAACTGAGTCCGAGGCCTCACTAATAGTCTGTACAAAAATTGTCTTTTTCATGTTTTATTTTATTTCTTCTTACTTAATAAAAATATAAAAAAATTAAATTAATGTGTAAATATTTATCTTTGATTTTATCCTTTTTTTATTTTTATCTGGTCTAAAAATAACAAAAATATTATAAAACCCAAAAATCAAGGTATTCTATGTACATGGGATACCCCAAAAATATCACTTTGCACAAATGATAGATTTTGATTTTGGTCTCTTCAGGAAAAGTTCTAGATCTCATCGAGACGAGCAATTTTGTGAAGAAAATTTTTCGATCTGAGGTCATTTGCTATTTATTCCAGATTTTCTCTGTATTTATTTTTTCGACTTTTCTGGGGACGACACCTGGCAGCTCCTAGAGCTGCCACGTGTCACCCATGTTTGGGAGTTATATATATATTAGTTTTTATAAAAATTAAAAAAATAATAAAAAATAAAAATAAAAAAATTAATAAAAGACCCGTCATGAGGCTTCAATTGGGCCATCCGATCTTTGGCCGATCGGACGGCCTAGGAGCCATCTCCTTCCTCCGCCCCTCTCTCCCACTTTCCTTTCTTGGTGAGTTGCCACTGCCCGCACCTCCGACATCTCTGCCGCCCTTCTCACACCCACCTTCCTTCTCCAGCCACCGCCACCCTGCAAATATCTTCGCCACCGTCCGCGTATCCAATCTCATCAATCCCCGTGATTCACCATCAACACGATTACTTTCCTTCACCGGCTCCCTTCTCTCTGCTATAAAGCAAGCCACACCACCCCTCTCGTTCCCATCCCTCGATTGCACCATAAAAGGGGTAGCACGGTGGTGACAACACCAGCTCGACCCTCCTACCGGTGAGATCCGAGCTCTGTGTGGCTCATTGCAGTGCAATGCCTCCTCGCGTGCCCGCGCTTCGGTCATCCCGTCGAGCCAACACCTCTGACACCACTCCACCCCAACACCCCATCATCACCACGCCGTAGTTCACTCTAGGAGGGCAACGTCAGACCTCCATCGCCACTGGTACGCCGCCCTCGTGACATCGGTGCCCGCCGACCGGGTCTCCGCCCGAGCATTCCCGACTCCATTCAATGCTTCTCTACCGCTTAAGACTCCACCCGTGTTCTGCTGCACCTCACCAACTGACGCAAGCTTCACCAGCATCACCACCCGCCTCAACGAGACCCACTTCTCCTACGAAGGAGCCACCCTTTCGACTCCAGAACAACGCCTCCTCCGCCACCAGAGCCCCGCCATCGGCTGGACTCCGCCTCCACCATTGGGTGCACGCGGCCCGAGACCTCCCCACACGTGAGGCGCATGTGCGGGGAGGGACACGTGAGAAGCGCGTACTGCCTGGGCCATTTTGCAATCATGCCCCGGAGGACTGCCAAATTACTAGAAGACCCCCCTCCACGTGATACTCATGTGCGGGATGGGTATTTTATGCAAGAACACCCCTCCAGTCCACCTATTCGCATCGAGGTCCGGGCTCCCCCAAGGGTACGTGCTGCGCACGTGCCCCTTAGGAATTTTGTAGAAATTATCCCATGGCTCTCGGTAATTACACTTTAGCCCTTGTTCTGCATTTTTTTATTACTTATTTATTGTAATTTGCATTTATACCCCCGTATTCCTCCTTTATTCTAAACCTCTACATCACATCATTTTATTTATTAAAAATAGGTACTGTGTTCTACAATTAATTCTCTACATCATGGCATGCTTGTTTGTGGTTAATTAATAATTAATTATTACGTAGAAAATTTCATATTTTGCTCATTATGTGCTTGGAAATTCATAAGTAATTAACCAAACCTCTGAAAATTACTGAAAAATCAGTGATTCGAGGATTAACTGTGTTTAACATTGTGCCAAAAAAGAATTGCATTTGCATGCATAATTTGCCCTGTAAAAATCATTTTGCCTATTTCGATCTTTTATTTTTAGTAGGTATTAAATCTCATATTTTTGAGGTTTAGGATTTTTCTGAGATGGAACACCTAGTTATAGATCTTGAATAATTTTATCCCTTGAAAATAAATAGGTTTAAAATTTATTATAATTAAATATTGACATTCACATCGTTTGCATTCATAATATTTATCATGCATCCAAAAATTCTAAAAAAATTAAAGTGCATTCATTTCATCATAATTGTCATCTTGGACAAATTTCGAATTTTTCGAACATCGTTTGATTAATCTTTTCTTTTTAGTCTCTAAAATTGGCCACATTTGCATACTGCATCCCAAAATTGCATAAAAAATACCAAAAAAGACCACATCGAAAATCGTACACGAACTTTGATAGATAAAATTCTAGGTTGTTCCTTTGCCTTCTTGAGTTCGATCTTGGGACTTGCCCAAGTAAAATAAACATTAAACCACTTCAAATAAAATTGAATAAATTTTGTGGTTATTTCTTGACTGATTCCGATTGCCCGACAACAACGCATTCAACATTAATTTAAATGCTCGATAATTCCCCATAATTAAAGAGGTAAATCCAGACTCGTCAGATGGTACCGTTGTCGGGGAGGTAAACGGCTTAGATTTTGTCTAAAAATTTTTGTTTGATTTTCGACATTCGGGTAGTCTGACCCCCGAATCGTCACTGTATAAGCATTTATTTTTATTTTTCCGCATTTATTTTATTTCTTTATTTTTTATAAATTTTTGAGTCACTCTCTTAGATCCTCTCTCTTATTTTTCTTGCGAGGTACCCAATGTACGTGGAGCAGTTTCTCACAAAACCGACACATCTTCACCGACGCCCGAAAAACCACAATTAAATTAAGATCGACTCGAGTCATGAGAGAGTGTAGAGTCTAGGATTTATTTTTCTACAATTTTAATTTTTGTAATTAATTGCTCATTTGTAGCGATGTATGTTTGGACTCTTGCTTGTGTAACAAGACCTTGAATTTTTTCCGTGGTGTGTCGTGTCCCGTTTCACTCTCCGGTGAGGCTGGGGCCCGACTTTAGTGGCTCGTAGGTTAGACCTACACATACAACTATCATAGCTTTAAATTTTATTGTCCGTGCTTGTAGAATCTAGGGCCACACTTCACTTAATTGAGACACACATTAGATCGTTCAATTTAGTCAAATTCAACTCAATTCTTCACAGCTAATAGAACTTTCTGCTAGGTGCAGTTTTCATCAGCTTGCCTTCATATAGATTAATTTTACAATTCTTGTATTGCACCCCACATAGAGATTGCGAGGAATCACTGTAAGTTTTCTATCTGAGCATACATCATTATTTCTCGTGCATCGACTTTTCTCGAATTTCTCCCTCCTGTTTTGTCGCATAATTTTAAAAGCAAATTGGGACTGGACGGTAGATGTGTATTTGTGCTCACGTAATTTTTCAGTGGTCGCCTAATTAAAATTGGGACTAATAAATATAGCCGACTTTAATTAATCCATAAAATCAATAATTTTTGCGGGAGAGCAACCCCAACCTTGGATTCATTTATTTGTCTGAGTGAGCGAGAGACGACACTTAAGGTTAGAGCCCAGCTCCGGAATCTTCGTTTAGACTACTGATTCTAAAACAATTAGCTACTTCTCAATGAGGATCTACGGGTATCCGGTAAATGGTCCGGATTTCCTTATCAGAGTGGGTGATTTAAAGGACACTGCGAAAGGCTCCGTCCTTAAGTAATGCAGGTAGCTGTTTTACGGTCCGTACTTATACCAATACTGGCTGAAAGTGGATGCAACTAGTTGTAAGAATTTGGGCCAGTCTTTAAGAAAATTCTCAGCACCTAACAACTCACTAAATTTTTTCCAAATTGAATTTATCGCCAACTAAAATTGAAAAGAAATTTACCGGACTCTTGAGGATTCATTGTGTGAGTTGGTAAACATGGGGTTTGATTTGTGTTTGCATTGGTTTGCATGAACCGATTTCGAAGATCTAAAGCCGTACATTTGTGCCATCAATCTCCTTGATAAAAACCTCTTTTGAATATCCTGTGCACTTTCACCAAGATCAACCATGTCAATTGATCATCAACCTCCTTTGACAAATACAGGACAATGGTCCGAGTACCCATCAGTCAGGCCCAAATCGACTAAAAACTCTTCTTTCAATAATCCTCCAACATTTGTGGGGGACTTTCACTCTCGGATGAATCCGGTCCCCTCGATAAATTCCATGCCTTTTTACTCGAATCATCCATTCAAGGTCACCACAACCTCATATTTTTCACCTCGACCACCTGAGAAACTGCCATCATGGACTGAACCATCATATTTCTGGTTTCTCGCTAAAACTAATGAACCATTTCAAGATCAAATAACTTTTGAGACTCATGATTGGCGGAGAGACCAAACCCGATCACACCAGAAGGAGAGGCTCGCACCTAATGGTCATTAATGTTGGATTAACCATGATGATTACATCCACATTAACAACCCCAAATGCAATTCCTTTGATCAATCTACACATACAAAGGATCAAACTGATGATATCGACACATATGAACCCTATATGACTCCATTATTTGGGGATACGATCGAACATGACCATAGTAGTAGACTCTACTCAAACCAGCATTGCATGCCTGAGTCACAACATGTTGAGTATAGACCTGTAGATTCCCTCAAAATCCTTCCACTAAGCAGACTCCTTCCATAAATTTTGATTAGAAATTTTCAGAGAATGACAATCATATAATGGATAATCCAAGAGAATCTCCTCTCAGCTCATACAGGAAAATGGAAGATGAAATTACTGGATCTCTAATTCAAAAACAAGAACATATACCGACTGCTCCCATGATTGATCATGAAAAGTGTTTTGAGGATTATATTTCGAGGATAAATAAGAGGTATGAATTAATGGAGGATAAATTTAGAAAGCTCACCGACCGACTAATTTTATTCTATGCCAGTTCGGATATAAAAATGGATGAGGAAAAGATTGGATCTCATGTTGAAAATTCTGAGGATATTCAGAAACTTAGAGACTATTATCACCCTAGGGACGATTCTGACAGCGACACCTCTGCATATTATTCCCCTAGGGATCACTCTGAATCTGACTCGGCATATCTAAGCTCATCCTCATCTGGGGAATACAATTCATCCACACACCACACAGAAAATACCAAAAAAATTAAATATTCAAAAACACCCAAAAAATTGAAAATCAAAAAAAAAAACAAAAAATTGAAACTAAAGAAGATCTGAAGAATTTGGATCCTGCTCTAAGGGAGGCACTAGAGAAAAGACTGATTTTTGAATTCCGTTTATAGAGGCCATTGAACACTTCTCCGACCTTAAAGGATTTGTAATGAACAAATTAGTGATGAAAAAGTCGGGCATGATAAGAACAAAGACTGAAACGTATCTTGCCAATGGCCACCTCCTTGGTGTTGAGGAGAATAACCAAGACCCACATAGTGAAGCGGTTGCCCAGATTTTACTGTGTAATCAAAGACACAATATTTACCCATGCTCGAATTGATTATGACTCACCAATTAATATCCTCCCGACCTCTGTATTTAACGATCTCAAACTCGGACCTATCAGGAAGATACATGAGATCGTCCAACTGGATGATCGATCGATAAAGCGGTCGAGAGGAACCATTTCTGTCATCATTACATTCCAAGATTCTCCGCTCAAAGTAGACTTCACGATCATTGATATTGAGCATCAAGGAGAATTCACCCGGTCTCCGATCATTCTCGGAAAGCCATTCTTAGCATTGGCTAAGACAATTATTGAGTGTGAGACTCAGGAAATCAATTTTACAGCATTGGGAGCACTTCGATCTCAAAACTTTAAGGAACCATGATTTTCTAAGGTAACCCACGAAGCCCTCGACAACCGTAACCATCAAGCGATAGAAGAGCCCTACCCCATTGCTATACCTGAGATAGCGGTTGTTGATGAGACTATTGGTTTAGAGACTCTTCCCCCTATTCCATTTCCTGCTTCTCTCACCATGGGAAATGACTCCTATTATGATCGTGAGACTTATGCATGGGCGCACCCTGAGTCAGCCGAAACCTTCTCTGACTACCTTGATCAAATCAACCCAACTCAGGAATGCACCAACATCAAGTCAATTGAGAATGAATATGCAGAGACTCTCTCCACTGTTCCATTTCTCACTGCTCTCACCATATAAAAGTGTTTCTTATATGATCTTGAGACATATGCATGGGCTCACCCTGAGTCAACCTTCTCTAACTACCTTGACCAAATCAATTCAACTTAGGAGTGCACCAACATTAAGAAAACTAAGAACAAATCCGTGGGATGTACACCAACCAAGGAGAAAAACTTTGATGGTTATTAATATGGAGACCCAAGTGTCAACACCTCACTCCAAGGACCAACTCCTTCACGAAACAAAATGGCTGCTCCATCTAAAAAGAAAGTCGCCTTCGACCTTCCGGAAGAGGAATCGTCTGATGATCCCTCATCAGGTCCAGAAAATGTAATCTACATGAGTGAGGTCTGTTTGACAGTTCTTAAACCCTATCTTCGCAAGAATCCAAACTTCGATTCCCACGACTCCCGTTCCTCACTATTATTCATCCAAAGCCGATTCTCCTGGTCTCATTAAATATACTGGAATAATTTCTTATGAGTTGACTGATACTGGTGCTTCAGAGTATTCATCATCCAAGGATGAATCGCTTGATCCCAAGAATGAACAAATTCTGAGAAAACAACTGAAGCAACTAAAGAACAAGAGTATCTGGAGTGCCTCCACTTTCAAATACTATTCCTCCAAGGATAACTCTGATGATGGTTATCTTTCATCTGATTCATATGCTTCATCTACTATCCAGCATGATTTCTCTGAGAATAACAATGATAATGGTTGGTAATCATATGCTTCATCTCCTTCTTATCATTACGATCTCCCACCACAGGCTCACAAAAAGATCAGCCGAAAAGCACCTTAATCATCAGCTACCCACCCTCCCTCCCGACCCAATCGGTCTCCTTGTACATATTCTTCCTCTACTTAGGCCAAGGCCTAAGTATAGGGGGGACCGATACCATCTGTACACACCATTCTCCCCATCTCACGATTGCCTCATTTCCACCCTTCTTCTATACTTAGGCTGACTAGAGCCTAAGTATACGGGGAACCGATGCTCATCTATATATACTCTCCTCACCCTCAATTTCACTCTTCTTTTATACTTAGACCGTTTACAACCTAAGTATAGGGGGGCAGACCGATCTATTATTTTTCCTTTTCCTTTTCACTCTCTTACACTTAGCCCGAGCTATGTCTTCTTTACGTTTCTTGTGCTACGAGGACACAACACTCGCTAAGTATAGGGGGTGTGTATATATACTGTGTATATATTTTACCCATATCTTGTACTTTCGTGTAAGCCTATAAGTATCTACGAGGTGGGTAACTAACTTGAAAAAAAACAAAAACAAAAAAAAAACATAAAAAAGAGAAATTTTGCTTCTAACACTGACTGTGTCCAACCCAAAATTTTTTGAAAAAAATAGCTTCTTATTCATTTTTGCATAAAAAAACGTTTTCAAAAATAAAAATTCAAAAAAAAAGAGAGAAATCACAAAAGTAAAAAATTGTGTCTGCATTTCACACACCTGCACTTCATCCAGCATTGCATTTATTGCATTTGTGAAAAGCCCTTGGGTTCTGAACCAAGTTATGAGCAGAAATCGAGAGTGGTCTGGACTTGGCCTTAATCCACCTAATTTTCAGAGGAACTTCACCGAGAAAGAGGATTTTAGAAGCTGCAGGTCTTTAACTTAATTCTTTGAGTTCCACATGACAATGTGCAGAGTTTGACTCTTAGTGTCTAACCTGGTCTCTTCATTCTGGGTACGACTCTGGAATAAGGAATTATTTGTACACTCGCACTATGCACTTAGCTCAACTCATACGGGGAGTTGGAAGATTGTGTGAGTTTCTTTTCTGGTAGCGTGGACATCTAAAGACTGGAGTACGGGTTGAAATAAAGCTTCTAAAAACGGATAGACGACTGGGCACACTTTTTCTAAGACCCCAAAATATGTACGAAAAAAAAAGATTCCAGATTCGTAGGGGCACACCAAGATCCATGCATATCTACCAAAAATCCAAATACAAAGAAGGCCACTACCAAATAAATATCTGACCAAAAAGGTCCAAGCTTCAAGAAAACCTGAAGATCTTGGTGGAGACTAGGCTAAACTGACCAGCTTCACAAGGAGAGGTGACTACACTGGCCACCCTCCAGTTCTTTTCTCCTTCTTCTAATTTCTTCCTCTATTCGATTATGAACACAACGCGACAGACCTTAGAAGGAAATAACTAACTCCCCGAGGACGAGTTACTGGAGAGGAGGTTTGCATGGTACTACGACATTCTGGATGGGAAGATCTAAAACCCTTTACACACTTGAGTCAGTTGTTCAATATTCATCGGGTATGCTTTGGGAGGAGGATTGATCTAAGATAACTTCTGAGCTAAATCTGTGAAAATGATGTGTAGAACTTGAAGGCTATTGATTTTAAAACCCTAAGTCTCACAGAAGTTCCGCCACACTAATAATCCAAAGGTCAAGTCTAATTTCATTTTTACCTTCTGCTCATGGTTTTGGTATGGAACTCAATCTCATTTCACATCATTGGAATTCTTTTGATGCTCAGGGATGAGCATGGTTTAAGTATAGGGGGATGATGAATCTCAGATTCATCACTCTAAAAGTCATGAATTAAGCTCAAATCCCTAAAATTTATTGGCATTTATTCATTTATTTTGCATAATTAGCATTCATGCATGTATTAATAATAATGGCATTTTATCACTCATTATTGCACAAAATAAGAAGCCAAAAATCCCAACCAAAATGACCTGTAAAATAGCCTAACTTTCCTGATTTTTAACTAATTCATGCTAACTCCAAATGACCTGAAACCACCTCTATGTGTACATATAACTAACAATAATAAATGAAAAATACAAAAAAAACTGAAATAAGTGGACTACAAACCCAAACCCTAGTTCTAGGATTCCCGGACTAAAATGTCGATATCTTCCTCATACAGTGTACGATTTAATACTACTCACTTTTAAACTAATATAAATTCAAATACCTTCAAAACAAGACCAAATTCAAGTGAATCGGAGCTCATATGTGAAAGTTGGGTTTTGGGCCACTTTTGTACATTTTGTATTTTAGCGGTTTTGACCTATATTTTATGTACATAGTTGACTCATTTTATTTTATTTATTTTTCATTTGTCTTCTTTGATAAAGTTTTATTAAAATGTGTAAAAATCCTAATCCAAACTGAGCTTGATACTAAAGAAACTAACTGAGTCCGAGTCCTCACTAAAAGTCTGTACAAAAATTATCTTTTTCGTGTTTTATTTTATTTCTTATTACTTAATAAAAATCCAAAAAAAACTAGATTAATGTGTAAATATTTTTATTTGATTTTATCCTATATTTTTGGGATTTTTAGCTGGTTTAAAAAAAATTATAAAACCCAAAAATCAAGGTATTCTATGTACATAGGATACCCCAAAAATATCACTTTGCAGAAATGATCGATTTTGGTTTTGATTTCTTCATTAAAGTTGTAGTCTCATCGAGACGAGCAACGTTTGTGAAGAAAATTTTTCGATCCGAGGCCGTTTGCTATTTATTCCTGATTTTCTTTGTATTTATTTTTTCGATTTTTCTGGGGATGACACATGGCAACTCATGGAGCCGCTACATGTCACCCATTGTTAGGATTTATATATATTAGTTTTTATAAAAAATTTAAAAATTATAAAAAATAAAAATAAAAAAATTAATAAAAGACCCTCCACGTGGCTTCATCTGGGCCATCCGATCTTTGGCCGATCGGATGGCCCAGGAGCCATCTCCTTCCTCCGCCCCTCTCTCCCACTTTCCTCTCTGAGCGAATTTCCACCGCCTGCACTTCCGACATATCCTCCGCCCTTCTCATGCCCACCTTCCTTCTCCGACCGTCGCCAACCCGCGAATCTCTCCGTCACCATCTGTGTATCCAATCTCGTTAATCCCCGCGATTCGCCATCAACACGATTAGTTTCTTTCACCGGCTCCCTTCTCTATGCTATAAAGCAAGCCTCGTCGCCCCCTCTCATTCCCATCCGTCGATTGCACCATAGAAGGGGAAGCATGGTGGTGACAGCACCAGCTCGACCCTCCTACCGGCGAGATCCGAGCTCTGCGTGGCTCGTTGCAGCGCAGCGCCTCCGCGCGTACTGGCACTCTAGGAGGGCAACGTCAGACCTCCGCCACCACTACTACGCTGCCCCCACGACATCGACGCCTGCCGGTCGGGTCTCCGCCCGAGCGTTCCCGACTCCATTCAACGCTTCTCCACCACCTACGACTCCACCCGTGTTCTGTTGCACCTCGCCAACTGACGTAAGCTTCATCGGAATCACCACCCGCCTCAACGAGACCCGCTTTGCCTGCGAAGGAGCCACCCCTTTCAACTTCCAGAGTAGTGCCTTCTCTGCAACCAGAGCCCTGCCATCGGCTGGACTCCGCCTCCACCAATGGGTGCACGGGCCCGAGACCTCCCCACACGTGAGGCACACGTGCGGGGAAGGCCACATGAGAAGCACGTGCTACCTGGGCCATTTTGCAATTACACCCCAGAGGACCGCCCAATTACCAGAAGACCCCCCGCCACGTAATACGTACGTGCAGGGTGGGTATTTTACGCAAGAACACCCCTCCAGTCCGCCTATTCGCACCGAGGTCCAAGCCCCCCACATGACCCTTGAGAATTTTGCAGAAATCATCCCCTAGCTCTCGGTAATTACACTTGAGACTTGTTCTGCATTTTCTTTATTACTTATTTATTGTCATTTGAATTGATACCCCTATGTTCCCCTTTATTCTGAACCTCTACATCGCATCATTTTATTTATTAAAAATAGGCAATGTGTTCTACAATTAATTCTCTACATCATGGTGTAGTTGTGATATTTTTGTGATCTGTGGTTAATTAATAATTAATTATTTCGTGAAAAATTACATATTTTGTCCATTCTATGCTTGGAAATTCATAAGTAATTAACATAACTCTGAAAAGTGCTGAAAAATCATTAATTTGAGGTTTAACTGTGTTTAACATTGTGCCAAAAAGAATTGCATTTGCATGCATAATTTGCCCTGTAAAAATCATTTCGCCTATTGCGATCTTTAATTTTTAATAGGTATTAAATCTCATATTTTTGAGGTTTAGGATTTTTTTGGGATCAATCACCTAGTGATAGATCTTGAATAATTTTATCCCTTGAAAATAAATAGGTTTAATATTTATTATAATTAAATATTGCGCATCGTTTGCATTCATAAATCCATAAAATATTTATCTTGCATCCAAAAATTCCAAAAAATTATAGTGCATTCATTTCATCATAATTATCATCTTGGCCAAATTTCGGATTTTTCGGACATCGTTTGATTGATCTTCACTTTTTAGTCCCTAAAATTGGCCACATTTGCATATTGCATCCCAAAATTGCATAAAAATACCAAAAAAGACCGCATCAAAAACCGTGCACGAACTTTGATAGACAAAATTCTAGGTTGTTCCTTTGCCTCCTTAAGTTCGACCCTGGGACGTGCCTAAGTAAAATAAACATTAAACCGCTTCGAATAAAATTGAATAATTTTTGTGGTTATTTCTTGACTGATTCCGATTGCCCGATAATGGCACATTCAACATTAATTTAAACGCTCGATAATTCCCCATAATTAACATAGGACGATTCAGGGCTCGTTAGATATTGTGAAGGGTGAAGTTGAGAAAGAGGATATTCAGGAAGTGAGTATCCCCGAATAGAAGGTGAAGAGTTCAGAGTGTAGAATGAGTTCGCAAAGTCCAAACGGAAAATAATCTAGTCTGACATCTTCGAAATCAATAGGCAGGATGCGAGAGTGCGGAGGTTAATGCAAGAGTGAAAATGAGTGAAGGCGCAAATTACGCGGAAGGTTCTTTATCACTAGCAATCAAACACAATACAAACCCCCCAATTCACCAACTCAACGCAATGTGAAGACCGTGAAGGTTCGATCAATTATCTTGTTAATATTTAGAGTTTGGTGAGAAATTAATCTATCAGAGCAGTTAAGCGAGCTGTTAGGAACCCAATACTCACAGGAGACTGTTCCAATCTCACAACTAGTTTTTTTCCAGCTAGTATGATTTGCGGATCGTTTATCGGCTACCTGATCTACCCACTCTGCTAAGGAAGTCCCGGATACTGGCTACCCGGTGAAGTTCTCACTGGAGAACAACTAATCACAAGACCAGTAGTCTGAAGATATTTCGGGTGTGGCTCTATCTTAGTGTGCGTGTCGCTCTCTCACTGCAGATAAATCAAACAAGGAGGGGGTGACTCCCCTCAAAATAATGATTTTTCATAACGCTTATTTTAGGGTCGAGTTTTATTTAACAGTCTCGAATTTTAGGCAGTTGTCACTTGGTTTGAATATTTTCAATGAATCATCTACCGAGTGTCCAATTTCCTTTTTAGCTTATGTGAGTGAAAACAAGGAAGGAGATCGGAAATGCCAATGCATAATTAAACACAATGATGCATGTAGGGGTTAGAGATGCATACCTTATCGCCGACATTCTACATGCAAGGTGATCTGCGTAGAATTTAAATACAGAAAAAAACTAACATATATGGTGCAAATGAACTGTCTTAACAATAGCTTCTATTAATGGGCAAGAACCAATTATATTTGACTAAGTCCAATTACGCTCTATTATATAGGTACATAAATTCTTGTTTAGGGTGTTTGGACCTAATTAATTACCTGGCTCAAGCAAATTAATTAAATCAATCAATAGGTAGCTCACAAAATTCGCGTGAAACAAAGAAAAATAAGGCGATGAAAATAAAACCGGTGCGGTCCCCCAAGTGCACATGCACTTGGCGAAACAAACCCCACAACAAATGAATGTCCGTTTACAAGAGTTCAAATGAATAAATAAATTAAACAAGTCTAAAGTTTTTAGGTCTCCTTCAAATCTTCTTCTCCTCCTCTAACTCTCTCCTACAACTCGGTGAAGAATCAAGCCACCTCTGCTTCGCTTGGGTGCTTCGATTATCCTAGGATCTCCTCCTTTGCTCCGCAGGCCCTTGCATGAAAAATGAAAAAAGAATGTGTAAGAAACCCAATTATAAAATAGGAGGCAGAAAAATAAAAACAGTGAATATGAATAATGGAATAAATGTGGAAAAATATAAACAAATATTTACAACCAAGAATAGCAGGTCAAAAGAGAAACCTAACTACCCTCGCCGTGCCTCCCTGATAACAGTGCCATTTTGTTGAGTAAGATTTTCTATGGATTTTTTAAATTATCAGAAATAAAAGTGTAATTGTCGTTGCAACCCAAAGAATCTCGCAACAAAATTTTTTTCTCAAGCTAATAATTACAAGAAAAAGTGGCAGGAGATTTTCGCTATTTAATTTACATGTATAGCAACAAGATTGAACTCAAGGAGGCTACAAATCCCGAGGGTTATTTAAATAATCGAAAAATCAATTAAAGGAAAAACGAATCTCTAAGGCTAACTACCTTGGTTTTTGTGAAAATTTTATCTTTTTAATTTTTTCAATTTTCAATTTTTTTGAATTTTTTAATTTTAATTTTTAATGATTTGTAATTTTGCAAATTATTTTATTTTCAAAAATTTAGTTTTCAAAACAACTTTACACACAAAAGAAATGCATTTTTTAGATTTTTTAAATATGAAAAAAATTCTAAAAAATGTCCAAATACAATATTTTTGTGTTTTGATAATTTTTTTTATTTTTGTAAATTTTCAGAGATTTTAGATTTTTATAGGATTTTTAAAATAAATAAAAACATGATAAAATGCAAATAGTGAGCACACATGATTATTTTGTAATTTAAAAATATGAAATGAAATAAAACATCACAGCAATTATTTTTCTTAAAAACTAGAGGAAAGTATCTACAAATAGGAATTCAAATCACATTTTTTTGTTTTTTCTACAACTATATATGAAAATTTTTAAGATTATTTAGTATTTTGCATTTTTTGGGTTTTATAAATAATTATATGATGAAAATTGGACATAAAATAAAATGCATAAAAATAAAACTAATCTATTTTTTTGGAATTGTTTACGTAATATTTGAATTTTTATGATTTTTTAATTTCAAACATGGAAAAAATGCAGAGTTTTTAATTTTTTAATAATAGCAAATAAAAATAAAATGCAATGAAATTTATACACAATGAAGATGAACAGAACAGGAATATATTCAAATTTTTGTAGAATTTTCAGAGTAATAAAACATTTATTTCAATGAACTGAGACATGCAAAATATAGTCTGGAAAATGAAGGACTGAAACACACATGTTTAATGTTCTGAAATTAAAAATATAACAAAAATGAAATGCAGTGGAAAATTCACAAATTAGTCAGTGACGCATGCAAAGCGCGTGACTTGAAGCTGGCAGGGGTCTCTTAGCAATTTGTAAAACCTCCAGGGGATAAATTTCATTTTTTCCAAATTTTTTATGCTCCCTAGGGTTTTTTGTTTCATTCTTTTCACGCCAAGAGGGGGCACAAGGGGAGCCACTGCCCCTTGCCTTCGCCTCCAAGCAAGTGCGGTGGGGCGGATGGCGCAGACGGCTGGCGGACTCCAGAAGCGATGGGGCGGCTAAGGCGACAGAGGGAGTTGCTCCATGGTAGAGGTCGGCAAACCTCCCGTGGGATCTGTGGGGAAGGGTGGCTTCATTGGTGTTACGGTGATGACGGTCTGCTGTTGACGGTGATGGAGGAGAGACAGAGTCGACAGAGCTCCAATCTCCTGGCAGAGGCGTGGGGCTGCGGTGAGGGGCGTGCAGTTGCTTCGGGCGGCAGGTTGGAGTTCCAGTGGCTGGCGACGGGTGCACGCAGAGGGCGGGGTGGTGCTCTCCTCCAGTGGAGAGGTCGGCTACTAGCGGTGATGGATGATTGTCGATGGTGGTAGACGGAGGAGGGTCACATGCAGAGCAGCGACGGGCTGCCGATGGAAGAGTGGCGGGCGCCACTGGTGGTGGAAGGGTGGCGGTTGCCGCTGCAGAATATATATATATATATATTTGTAAAGAACAACTTTCTTATTTTTTTATTTTTTTAAACAGTAGCCTCTTATAATATTCTTTTGTTTTTTTGAAATTCTTGTCAACTTGCAATAAAAAGGATAGATCTGACTCAAGCATGGCAACTCGATAAAATAAAGAAAAATAAAATAATAATAATAAACGGAAATGTGAATGGTGTCATATACGACGAAGTAGATGATCGAATCTGTGTCTCCGACCATCGTACACGACCACAGTTGAATGTTTGCGTGAGATAGAAATAAAAATGGAGGGATTACGAAGATGAATGTGGTGATCAGATCGGACGCGGAATCAATTTTGATGTTTGATTATGAACTACAATTAAAAACTACGCTCTAGAATTGAAAAACTGACAAAAAAAATTAAAAGTGCAAACTAAACTATGATTAACCTAGGTTAAGAACAAGAGGAAAAATGTGGATCTCATCGTGGGAGCGGAAAATGCCATGATGGCCTCGACGAAGGCCGACTCGCTGTCACAGGACAGCTCGGAGGCTAGGCACCTCTCTGCAACAAGAAGACTCTTGGAGAATAGGCTCTTCTCACCAAAGATTGATCAAATTGAAATGAGGGAGGATGAGCCATATTAATAGATAAAAGGATGGAGTTCCAATTTCGAAAATTTGAATGAAGATAAGAGATAAGAAAAAATTGAAACGAGATAAAGATAAGAAAGGAAATTAGTGTTAAAATTATTTACAAAAATTAATTTTTTTATTTTCGCCCCATTATTGAATTAAATAATAAATGTTATTTTTTTATTTTTTATGGTGGTTATTTAAGAATATCATCTATATACATATACTATACACATATGGTACATTATATACATAGTTAAATAAGGAAATTTATTTTCTTGTTTTAAAATTTTTATTTTTTATTTTTATTTTAAATAATTATTAAAAATATTTACTTTACAAATACAATATGTACGATAAATAAATGGTAAAATTGCACAAACCACCCCAAAAACCGTCTTTCAAACCGTAACTCCAAGAATTATGAAACCACAACCATTTTAAAGATAAATAAATCTAGAATAGAATGGAAGTGAGTTTAATATAATTTGAGTTCATATGGAGTCAGAATTGGTCTTTCAATTGTCACTTTATAGTTTTTTTTCATATGTGGTTACTTTTATTCTGTACATGATTTTATTTTGCAATTAGTTTTTATCATTTAGACAACATTTTTATTTACAAATTTTGTTTTGAAAATTATTTTATTTGAGGTCAATTTATGTACAAATAAAATAGTGTTGGTATACAAGTATACATATAAAAATATTTACAACACATTTTTTGGATTTTTTGATTAAGGACCCTATCTCCCCCTACTTTATTCCTGTTCGATCAAGTCAATTTTTGACCTTTTCTCGAGGTTCGGGTAGCCTGTATCTACTACATATATACAACTTTTTTTTTCTTTTTTTCCTTTCTTTCTTTTTTTTCTTTATTATTCATTTATTTTTTTTAGGTTAAAATAGTAATAAATGTACAATATTTACACGCGGATGCAAGTTAGTAAGAATATGGAGTTGACATTATATAAAGGTGTTTTATAATGGATTTTAAGCTGAAATAAATGATTAAAGATGATGAAATGCATATTCATCAAGCTCTTTCTCCGAATTTTTGCGCTCGAACCCAACCACCTCTTGACTCGTTTCTTATGCCCGATTAAAACCCCGACATCCATGATCCTCGCAGATCCTTAGACACAGCCGGATCAGCCTAGGGTTCTACGTTATGCTCCGATCTTTTAGGACCCTCGAGCAGCCTATATAATCCCTCCTTTCTCTCTACAGCTACTCAGCTCATCCCTCATGCCACCACAGACCCTTAGCCACCTTCACTGAAGTGACAACCGTTGGAGGAGAGGCTTAGGACCATCCAGAGATGCCTGGAGGCTTGTAGCTCACGACGTGGCCGGAGCTCCACCGTGGGAAGCTTCCCGACCAGCCGTAGCTTAGTTGAGGCCAATAACCTGTCGATCACCTTTGCCTAGAGCCTAGGAGTTCATCTAAACCTTCATGTATCACTTTTATCCATGCTATTTCCACCTTCGATCTATCTATCCATTTTAGCTCCACCGTAGCGCCCGTTCTCCGACCCCGCATCGATCGACACCGTGACTCACCCCCACCTTCTCCCATGACCTGATAACCCTCAACCTCACCCATCATAGCGAGATTGAGGTTTAGATCTCCCTACCCCCCTTCGCCGGAGGTCGAACACCATCCCCAGCCGCTTCCCATAACTTCTCAAGAAATAACCCAGACCGGAGCATAGCCTCGAGTCCCCTGTACTCCTTGCAGGTACTCACGCGTACCTGGAGTCCACTTTGGATCCCCGACTGCTCAAGCGGAGCAGCTCTAGGAGGGCCTTCACCTTTACGCCCGTCTGACCGTCGTTGCCTTCATTAGAGCCCGCCACTAGACACGGATGATGCGCGGGAGAGATCGAGGGTCGTATCGATCCACACACGGATCGATAGTCGATGTGGTGACCGCTCAATAAATCCCATTCAAGAAGCAATTAACCCACAATCAAAATAAAAAGCAATTAAGTCCCAAAAATGTGAATTAAAATTTATTAACTCTACCATAACGATGCATAGTGCGTACATATGTAGAGGTCGAACCACAGAGAGCAAAAACTGGTAGCCTACACTTATTTATATACAAGCTAGTCATGTATGCACACAAGTCCTTTTGTGGGTTTTTTTATTTTTATAAATTTTTTATTTGATTTTTAGTTTTATAATTTTTATTTTATTTTTAGTTTTAATATTTTTTTGTTTTATATTTTATGTTTGTATGTATATACATTTTGAAATAAGATATCAAGGCATATAGAATATATTTATAAAAGAGATATGAAAGAGAGATGAAAATAGGGAAAAGTATTCAAAATATAGTAAATAAAATATTATTGTGATTCTTACATTTTGCTAATGTTTTTGTGATTTTTCTAGATTTTTCCTATTTTTTGGTATTTTTAAAGTAAAAAATACTGAAAATAGTGGATACAATAAAAGACTGAAACTAAAGTGAGGGTGAAAAATATCAAACAGGTTCCAAAATTCTAAATTAATTTCAAAACAAAGATAACAAAACAAAGAAAATTCAGAGATAAAAATTGGATTTTTGGGATTTTTCTGGGATTTTTAATATTTTTTGGAAGGTTTTTGGGGTTTTCTAATTTTTAGGAGTTTTGTTTTATATTTTTTAGTGTTTTTTGGATAGAAATTAAAACACATAAAATACACAAAAGGTCATTTTTTGGGAATTTTGAAAAGGTTTTACTATTTTTTGCTATTTTCTAATGCTAACAATAGCAAAAATGCTTGTTTTTGAATTTTTATAAATATGAAAATGCAATAAAAATGCAAAATAAAAATAGACATGATAATACAATGTAACAGGAACCTAGAGTATTTTTTGGTGATTTTTGGAATTTTATAGATGCATGCAATAAATAGGGAAAACAAAAAGAAATTTCCAACACTAGCAGGGGTATTTTTGCAAATAAAATAAAGTATAGGGGGGTCTGTGCAAATATATCTAAACTTTTGAATGCTAACACGAAGTTTCAGGACCAAACACCAATTTCAAAACCCGCCAGGGGGTCCATGCAATTTTCCCATCACGTGGGACTATACGTGACTTATACACACATGGACCAAAACACAATTTCCGAAAGTACAGGGGTCTGCGTGCAAATTTCACAAAAATATAACGCTGTAAATTTTATTTAATGGACCTTTACAAAATATAAATATATACAGGGGTTCCAGTGCAATTTTTCCAAACTCAAGTGGACCCGCACGTGAGCTGACGTAGATTGGACCTAAATGTAAATACAAAAAACCTAGGGGCCTTTTTATAAAATATCCACTTTATTTTAAATGTTACACAATATTTACTAGACTAAACAATAAATACAAAAAGGCAGGGGCTTAAGGTGTAAATTACCTCTATTAGGCGCTGATGGACGGCTGATCTTCATTCACTTATACACGTAGCCTCCATCTGACGGTCGATGACGCTTCGTTGTCGGATGCTCGAGATTAGATCTCCTGATGAGATCTGACGGTCATGAGGCTTGGCATCCGACGACTGCTGCTACGCCTGGGGTCTTCATATTGATCGGACGGCGATGGAGCAAGGTGGAAGAACAGGGATGAAGCTCGCACGTGGCGAGCTTCGATCGTGAATGGACAGCGCCTCCGGCCTCCTCCATCGCCTCCAGTGATCTCTACACGTGCCTGGAAGGTCCTCGCGTCCCCTAATGGTCTCCGCTTGGCTCCTAGAGGTCCCAATCGATCAGGCGAGCTCGAGGAAGGGGAGGACCTCCAGGAACCTCTTCTCCGGTTCAATCAAGCCCAAGAGGGCTCTGTTGAGTCCCTAACCTGCACATAAAGAATACGCGGCTCGAGGCGATGCTCCTCGACCTGGGGTTTGAAGCTTTCGTGCAAAAAATGAGATGGGCAGCGAGGTTCTAGCGAGGGGCGGAGGCGAACCTTGATTCGCGGAACCACGAGGGATCCGGTTGATCAAGGGTGTGCAGATGATGGAGAAAGCAGTAGAGAACGATATGGGGGCGATACGAGTGTCGGAGAGTCACTGGATGGGACGGGAGTCGTCGTCGGAGCAGAGTTCCGGCGAACTACGACTCAACCGAATCTAGGCGATCTACTTAACTGAATGCTACACTAAATGCTGGAAATAAACGCTGGAATTAAAATCTACCTAATAAAGCAAGAAAAAAGGTGCTCTAATACCTGGTGGGAACCAGGGAGCTTGGCGTCACCGGAGCTCCGCCGTGGGTGCAGCTCCCACCTCCTCCGACCGATTCAAGGCGCCAAAAGCCTCCCCCTGCCACAAGAAAGCTCCTAAGACCGAATACGAGGAAGGGAGAAGGGTAGAAATTAACCAAATTTGAGAAGGAGGTCGGAGCTACTTATTTATAAACATCACGAGGCACCCTTATTGACCGGCTAAAATCAAAGAATCTGATGTGTTTACGAGCAATCTAAGATGCTAGCGCGATTGTACAATGAGCCAGGAACAATTCTTGTGAAGGAAGCGAATTCGATCGATGCATGAGATGCCCATGAAAAATGCAAGAAAATCGGGGATTCACCAGGTCTGACGGGCCAGACACGCGGATGGGACAGTTGACCAGAGGTCAACGAGGGCCGCGCGCGGATTGGTCCACGTCGGCCGCTACAGGACAAAACAGAAATGTTTATGTGAAAATAATTAATTTAAAATAGTAAATTATTTTATTATTTTTCGAGTATAAAACATGTTTATTATTTTATGTAGTATTTTAATATGATTTTTATTTATTTTTTGGCTTGATTTATTAGTAGTTAATTTTTATTAGTGTATTTATAGGTATATTTACCTATGTTTTGTGTATTTTTTTATTTTGTATAGTTTATTTTATTATTTTATTTTATTATTTTATATATTTATAACTTATTTTTGTGAGTCTAAATATATTTTTATTTGATTTTTATGAGTTTCTTTGCACATTTAAATAAATTGGTATATGAATTGTATAGGTATAGGCATATGTGTTTGCCTATGTTTTGTATGTTTCTTTTTATTTTAATGCATTTTAATGAGTTTTTATTTTTGTTTTGTATTTTTAATAGAATATATATGATATTGACAATATTCTAAAAATATGAAGGAATAAAATAATTAAAGAATATAATTCCCTTTTTATTTATATACATAGGTATTTCATCTATGTTTTGACATAGTTTTATTTTTCCCCCTTCTTCTTTTAGGTTTAATTCTAATTTTAATGTACACTTATATTATAAGTAATGTTTGAAAAATTATAAAAATATGAATTTGTAAAAATAATAAGTAATGAATAACTTGAATATTTTAATCGGTATTATGTACAATAGAGGCCCAAAACCTATCTTTTGCACAGTAACTCCAAAAAATATAAAACACCACCATTAAATAGCTCATGAAAAGTTACATACAATTAAAGGTGATTTTGCTATGTTTTGAGTTTTTATTTGAAAGATATGGGTCTATGAAGTTTGGTTTCTGCCTTTTTATTCTGGGTATAAAATGTCTATTGTATATTATTTTTGTACAAACTCAATTTTGTATTTTTATTTACATTATTATCTACAACTTTTATGTACAAAGTTTCTTTATTTGATGAACAAATAATTAGATACAAAATAAGTGTCAAAAATGCATAACTCAAGAATTAATAAATGAGGTATTTATTGTGTTCTTGGCCCTTATCTCCCCCTACGTTATTCCTTGTCGACCAATTCCATTCTGGACTTGATCTCAGGGTTAGGTTCATAAAATATTTACAATATTTTATTCCTTTTTCTTTTCTTCTCTTTATTCTATAATTTTGGCATTAAAAATCTTATTTTATATACAATAAATACAATAAATAATAAATGCTATTATAGACAAATTAATGTTATTTACATGCATTAGCTAGGGTTTTCAAGGCCAAAATTATGGAATAAAGGTGATGAAATGGACATTTATCACCCCCTATACTTGCCTTTGCTAGTCCCTAGACAATACTTATGCAATAAGTACAAAAAAGAACAAAGAATAAGAAGAAAAGAAAAAGAAGATTGAAAAAGATAGAGTGAATAGGATTGCTTTCAGTGCAATATCTTGTCCTTACAAAATCAGAATTTGGAGCTTCTGTTAGACCTTGAGTGTGAATGTGTGTACAACCTGGTCGGGAACCAACTTTAAAACAAAACAACCTTCGAGAGTCACAGAACTCGGTTCAACCCACCTCAATAGCCTGGTCAGAACTGGCCTACATCATACGCAAACCCTTATGACTATGAATCTGACTTGTACAGTGTAAGTGATAGTTGCTCTCCCCAACTGAAATGACAAAGGAACTAACTTCTCCAGAATGACAACCCAATGATTCCCCAATCCAGCCCTCTGTCGTCGAGGAGCGGGGTATTCCCTTCTAAGTTCAAGTGGTATCCGACTCAAGAGGAGGAGGGGAAGAAGAGAATGGATGGTAGCCAATGTAGCTACCTATCCTGGGATGCAAGACCAGTGTAGTCAAGTCATCCAGCTGCAGGCTCACATGGTATAACTTTGATGCTCAAGATTGCTTATTTTCTATACAACTCATGTACATACTCCGGCATGCACTTTTATTTTTATTTTCAAGCCTGTCCATTTTTTGGAGATTTTGTTTGAACTACAGAAGCATTTGCATAAGGACTTTTTCCTCTTGAGCCAGAAGACTATCCCTCTTTTGAAGCTTTATTGCAACCCACACTCTACTGTCATTCGACTTCATTGAAACTGGATCAGGTTGGGGTGCACTTCCCTCCCTAGACGAGGACGAATGTTTCCACCCGTGTGCGTCTATGACTGGCAAATCCAACCCCCTCATCACTCCAACTGAGTTGAGCCAAGTGAAAGGTGCAAGTGTCCAAGTTAGGTCATGGTCGACAAGAATCATGCGTGTGTTTCGAAAAGTTCTATTTAGTCAGTTGAGGTGACTTGAACCCAGCCCTGATTTCTCAAAGAATTATGTCTGAATAGACCTAAAGTACCTTAAACCAAGTTCCCATAAGGTTCCAGTGCAGTTAGGTGCGGTAAGGTCCAACCAAACTCCAATTTTAGACTTTATTGGACTAAATCAATCATCAAGCTCACTCAAAAAGAATATGAATGATATGCACATGCTATGCACAATGAATGATGCAATTTTTCACAAAGAATTTAAAAATCAAAGAATCTTTTTACACAGAGATTTTTTTGCAAATAAAAATCTTGGCACACAAAATGTATGTACAACTATTTACACGGGCGTGTCACTTTATTTTACAAGATTCAAGAATTTTAAAGAATTTACAAGTATTAACCTGTTTGTTCTAGGTACATATATACCATTGATAAAGACTTTTTATTTAACGGCTTTACAGATATGTCCATGTATTATTATTTTTATTTTTATTTTTTTATTTGAAAACATTTTCAAAACTATAGTACACAATAATTTTTGCAAGCATTTACAAACATTTGAAAACCATTTTGCAAAGATCTGTCACACTATGTATATACATTTTCCACAATAGTTTTTACAAACATTTTTCAAATCATTTGCACATAGGTTTTCAAATCCTTTATTTCACACAAAGAAGAAAATTTTATAAACAAAGCGATTTTACACAGGTTGAAAACATTTCACAGAAAGTTTTCCAAACGGTTCACACCATTTTTCAAATCATTTTGCAAAGATATTTAACCTGATTTATTAATCAACATGTACAAAGAAAAACTATATTTTATGTACAGAATGGTTTAGGCTCTTATAAGTTTTATTTGGAATTATTGCTTATTTTTGCATGAGAAATTTTTGTGTATACTCCTCAGACTTATTTGAGAATCATTTTCAAAAAAAGATTTTGAAGACTATAGTCCAAAATATTTTTACAAACATGTACACACAATTGAAAATCAATTTTGCAAAGGTTTTTCGAACAATATAGATAGATTTTTCAAAATAATTTTACAACCATTTTTCCAACCATTTGCAAACCGCTTTTCAAACATTTTTATTTCACTCAAAGAAAATAAATTTTGCAAATAAAAATATTTACAAAGGTTGAACACTTTTTACAAAATATTTTTCAAACAATTTTCAAAAGATTTTTTCACAAGGAGAACATTTTGCACAAAGCGTTTTTCTTGATTTATTAATCAGTACAGACAAAAAGAGTCTGAGGAGCTCATAATCATCTTTTATTATCGTAATAGAAATACTTTTACATTATTTTTAGCTCCAGGTAGTATTTTTATTTACAGTATGAGTTATGGCTTATAGTATATACATAGTATATATGACCCCCTATACTTAGCTTGAGCTATGTCCTCATAGATCGAAGAGGAAAGAGAAGATATAACTCGTACTGAGTATAGATAAGTCTAACAAATGAATAAATAAATAAATATAGAAAAGAATGAACGAATGAGAAGTCGACTGTCCCCCCTATACTTAGGATCAAATAATCCTAAGTATAGCAGACTGTACACAAAGCAGAGAGGGTCAAGGGTGTTAATAAATAGATTGTACTCAGATTATCTCCCCCTATACTTAGGGTAAGATATTCCTAAGTATAGACAAGAAGAGGAGACAATGGAGAGGATCAAAGAATAGAGAAACTTGGGGTGCACACCCCCTATACTTGGGACAAAGTGCGTCCTAAGTATAGATGACTGTCAACAAGGGGCGACACCTTTTTTGATAGAAAAAGAAGATAGAAAGGGAAAAGAAGAAAAGAAGAAATCAGATGAGTAGTTTTTGAGGTGCGACGTCTGAATCTTCTGATGCTGACAATGTGGTGGATATCTCATCGAAGCGTAGAAGCTGGATGGAGTCGACAACGGCCAAGAAAGTATCCGGCTCGAGGTAAGGCTTCAGGAGTTGACCGTTGACGATGAATGGTTGTACGTCAGGGGACAATTCTGATACGGCAATACCTCCATTGTCACAAACTTCACGAACTCAGAATGTCCCTGTCCACTTACTCTTTAATTTGCCCGGGAAGATCCGTAACTTTGCATCAAATAACCACACCTTATGTCCATCTTCAAAGGTCTTTCATCTGATGTGCCAGTCATGCCAGTGTTTCACCTTTTCCTTGTACATCAATGTGTTATCGTATGTATAGTCTCGGAACTCCAAGAGTCTGTTCAGATCATCTTTTCTTTTCTGACCACTTTTCCGTGGGTCCAAATTGCACATGTTAATTGTCCATAAAGACTTGTGAATTAATTAGACGGGCAGATGGCACGACTTCCCATATACAAGACGGTAGGGCGACATGCCCAAGGGAGACTTGTAGGCAGTTCTGTAAGCCCAAAGGACTGAGTCCAAGAGTTGAGACCAGTTCTTTCTGTCTAGCCTTACAAGTTTCTGAAGGATCACCTTGATTTCTCTGTTCGACAATTCGGCCATGCCATTGGTCTGAGGATGATAAGGGGATGCGTCACGATGGTCGATGCCGTACTCCTTCGTTAATTTCTTGACCCCTTTGTCAATGAAATGGCTACCCCCATCCGATATGAGAATCTTCGGAATCCTGAACCGCACAATGATGTTATCTCTCAAGAATCAGCACACTATCCGACTGTCAGCGACTCGAGCGGGAATATCTTCAACCCAACGACTTACGTAATCTACAGCAAGAAGGATGTGCTCAAAACCTTGACTGTTAGGGAAAGGTCTCTTGAAATCAATGCCCCATGCATCAAAAACATCTGCTACCTGAATGATCTTTAGAGGCATCAAATCTTTTACAGTGAGTGTACCCTTCAATCTCTGACAATCAATGCATTGTTTGACAAATACTGCTGCATCCTTGAATAGTGTGGGCCACCAGAAGCCACACTGAAGTACTTTAGCTGCCGTACGGTCTCCAGAGTGATGTCCACTAGATTCGAGCGAGTGACAATGCTCGAGGACACTATAATGCTCCTCCTGAGGTATGCACCCGCGCCATATGCAATCCGCTCCTTCCCTAAATAAGAGAGGATCTTCCCATTGATAAAAACTGATGGTCGACATGAATTTATTCTTCCGATTTTTCGTCCAATCCGATGGTATTACCCCCGAGGCGAATTGACTATATCAGCATACCAAGGGAGGGAATCCACTGCTAAAATTGACTCATCTGGAAAGGTTTCTGTGATAGGTGCATTGTTCAATGGAGGCTCTTGCTGCTCAATTCTGGAGAGATGGACTGCTACCACATTCTGAACTCCAAGATTGTCCTTGATTTCCAAATCAAATGCCTGGAGGAGAAGGATCCATCTAATCAGTCTAGGCTTGGCATCCTTCTTCTGCTGTAGGTACCGGATAGCAGAGTGGTCTGTAAAAATGGTAACTTTTGATCCAAGCAAATAGGATCTGAGCTTTTCGAGGGCGAAAACCATGGCCAGCAACTCTTTTTCTGTCACAGTGTAATTTCTTTGCGCCTCATCTAATGTTTTGCTGGCGTAGTGAATGGCATAGGGCGCTTTTTCTTTTCTCTGTCCCATAACAACCCCGACTGCAAAGTCTGACGCATCAGTCATGATCTCAAAAGGGAGAGACCAGTCCGATGGCTGTAAGACTGGAGCTTGAGTGATGAGCTCCTTCAGTTGATTGAAAGCAAGGAGAACTTGGTGATCGACATTGAACTCAGTTTCCTTGCATAAAAGCTCTGTTAAAGGTTGGGCGATGCGGCTAAAATCCTTGATGAACCGTCTGTAAAACCCCACATGCTCCAGGAATGACCTTACATTTTTGACTGACTGAGGTGGCTCTAGATTGGCAATAACATCCACCTTTGCCGGGTCGACTTCCATGCCACGTTTGGAAACGACATGATCCAGCACAATTCCTTCGGTGACCATGAAGTGGCTCTTTTCCCATGAAAGCACTAAATTGACTTCACGACATTTCTGAAGAACTCTGTCTAGGTGCCCAAGACAAGAATCAAAACTGTCACCATAGATTGAGAAGTCGTCCATGAACACCTCGAGAAAATTGCCTACCATCTCGGCGAAAACTGCTAGCATGCATCTATGGAATGTTGCAGGTGTATTGCATAATCCAAAGGGCATTCTCCTGAAGGCGTTGGTGCCGAACGAGCAAGTGAAGGTAGTATTATCTTGATATTCGGGAGCGATTGCCACCTGGTTGTACCCGGAATACCCATCCAAAAAGCAGAAGAACTCCTTGCCTGCTAGTCTTTCCAAAACTTGATCAATGAATGGCAAGGGGAAGTGGTCCTTCTTAGGTGCTGCATTAAGACGGCGGTAGTCAACACACACCCGCCAGGATGTTGGTACTCAAGTGGATATTTCCTCTCCTTTGTCATTAGTAACCACAGTAAGCCCAGATTTCTTTGGAACTACATGCAATGGGCTTACCCATTTTGAATCGGAGATGGGATAGATGAAGCTTGCATCACACCATTTCGTGATCTCTTTCATGACGACGTCCCTGAGGTTTGGATTCAGTCTTCTTTAGAATTCACGGGACGGCTTGGCATCTTCTTCCAGATAAATGTGGTGTGAACACAATGCTGGATTTATCCCACGAAGATCTGATACGCACCAACCAAGTGCCTTGCGGTTCTTTTCTAGAACCACCTCGAGAAGTCGAGATTCCTGACCCGAGTTCAGCCTGCTGCTGATGATGACCGGATACATGTGTTCTTCACCTGCAAGGAAGGCATACTTCAGTCTTGTAGGAAGTGGCTTGAGTTCTGGTCCTGATCTGTCCAATTTGTTGGTTACTTCAGACACTATGCCGGTGGTGGGATGTTCTTCATTGATGGAGCTACCATCCTCAGTATTCTGTTGAGATCCTGATGTTGTGCCGAACGGTTCTGTGCTAGGCTCATTGTGTTCAAGCTGGAGTGAATTCTCGAAATCACATAGTTGCGCCAGCATCTGAGAGTCTGTCTCCCAAGAATCATTGGAGCATAGGTCAACTGTGCTTTCCAAGTCCTCCTCGAAAGTGAGGATTTCTCGGGTCCATGAATCATTCAATGAAAGTGATGAGTCCCTGATCTCTGCAATAAAGTCACAATATTCTTCTGATACTGCATGGCTCTCATCAGTCGTGGTGTTCGGCTCTTTGATCATGTCTATAGTGACCTGCTTGCTGTCCGAGCGGAAGTGATCTTGCCGGACCCGTAGTCAACCATGACACCTGAGGTACACATGAATGGTCATCCAAGGATGATAGGGGTCTGGAGTAAGGGTGCGGGTGAGTCCATATCGAGGACCACAAAATCAACAGGGAATTGCATCTCCCGCACCTTCACCACAACATCTTCTATCAGACCTTTAGGTCGTTTGGTGGATCGGTCAGCGAACTGAAGGATTATCTGCGTTGGCTTGAGCGGACCTAGCCCAAATTCTTGCATTAGGGACGATGGCAAAAGGTTGATAGAAGATCCACTATCAAGGAGAGTACGCTCGAAAACCTGATCAAATACCTCACAACTGATAAGAGGCGCTCCTTTATCTTGTTTCTTCTGAGGGAGATTGCTGATAGCTGCGATAGTGGCCATGGAAAGCACGTGCCTCTCGAAATGTGCTGGTCGATGCCTGCTAGTACATGCTTCTTTCAAACCTTTCTTCACAGCTGGCATATATTCCATGGCCTTCAGTAAGGGAATCTCAACAGTTAAATTATCTATTATTTCCACAACTCCAGGATCAGACAATGCACTTTTTCTTTTTGTAATTTTTTTGGATTTTTCTATTGCATTAGGAAAAGGAATATTTACATCACTGGAAGGCAAAATAGAGTTCCTATTGACATCAGAGTTATCACCCATAAATTGTTGTACATCCGGACTACAAAAAGGAGTACAAGCTGGATCCTGAGATACTGGTGCTGATGGGCGAGCAAAAAGTATGGCATCTGCTCTGTCGGTTGGCGAAGGATCGGCGACAACTAGCTGCTCCTCCGAGGCTGGCGCGGCTTTGCTTCGGCTGCAAAATTCTTTTTGTTCTTTTTGGTTTTGCTGATTTTTTGTAATTTTTGCTGAGGGTGCTGGTGTTGCATGACTACTGGAATGGCTCCTCCTTATTCTTCCTCCTCACCCATCCCTGTAGCTAGCACGACTGATGCAGAAGATAACGATCCACCTGGTTCTTTATTCTCCCCATTCTTGATAGCAGGGGGAGGCAAGGCCCTACCGCTCCTGAGAGTGACAGCATTAGAACAAATAGTAATATCATTTTTTGACTCTACAGACACAGACAGGACATCACATTCTACCTGCTCTTTCTTTTTAAAGCTATTGGGGTTGGCCTCGACCTGAGCTGGGATAGTGGTCTTGGTGGCGGTCAGGTCGTCGAGCCTCTTGGTCATATCTGCTAGCCCTTTAACGAGTTGAGCCAAGCAATCCATGGTCGGGTTCACAGGAGTTGCCTCAGTAGATTCAGCATGCAGACCACGCTATTGCTTCATGTGTTGGTGCTGAGGTTGTTGTTGGTGGTGTTGGGGTGGTGCAGGAAGCAAAAGTTGCTGGTAAGAGGAAGGGGGATACTGTTGGTACTGCTGAGGTGGAGCAGCCACATACTGATGAAAAGGCTGTGGCTGGCGGTACAACGGCTGATGATAATGCTGATTCTGCCTCCATTGATTTGCATATGAGGGAGGCTGTTTATACTGTAGCGGCGGTTGTGAGGACTGCCCAAATCGACCACCCTGAGGTTGGTGGTATTGCCGGTTGGCTGGTAGCTGACCCTAAGGGTGTCCCATGGGATGGGTCGGTTGTGCTTCGTTGCTCCAAACCCCGTTGACTTCTTGAATCAGGGGTGGTGGGAAGACTGGATTGGATCCTGATACAAACTCTGGTTGGTATACAACCATCTGCTGCTGCGACTGGCCCTGGTCGGGCGCCTGCACATAGTACACGTGCTAGACTGCCGATGGCTGCTGGCTCGGATGAGAATGATGTGGCGGTGGTAGATCATACTTCTTCTCAGCTGGAGCTTCTGATGGTGCTGCCGACTGGACAGAGTTGATGGTGCCCACCAGCAGTTCTAGCTGCTTGGTGATCTGATCTTGCTTGTCTAGATTCTGAGTCCTCTTCTCGATCACAACAAGTTTTTCTAAGTCATGTGATCATTTCTCGATGATATCAACCTTCGAGAGATGGCCCCCAATGATGTTGAGGTTGGAGCTCTCATCTCTCTCCGCCTCGCGGGACACTGCCATGTGCACTTGTTTCTGGAGAAGCTGGGGTTGCTTTTGGTATGCTTTAGATGAAGAGAGGGCGGCCTCTCCTTCGGCCATTTCTTTGAAAATCTGCCAGACTACATCTTCATCCTTGTTGAAGTGTGAACCCCCACATGATGCGTCAGCGAGCCTTTGGCTCACAACGTTCAGGCCCCCAAAGAAATGTTGGACCAGACTGGTCTTTGGAATCTTGTGATGAGGGCATTTCTCCTGCAGATCTGTAAATCTCTCCCAGGCTTCATGTATGGATTCGTGGGCTCCCTAGGAGACGTTGCTGATTCGTGCTCGCATCTGGTTGAGCCGACCGAGAGGGTAAAACTTGTGCAGGAAAGCTGACTTCAGTTCCTCCCAAGTTGTCACAACCTTCCCCAGATGGTTGACCCAATAAAGGGCCTTGTCTTGCAGACTGAAGGGGAATGCTATCATTTTGACAATGTCCAAAGGGACATTGGAGTAGTGAGTAGTACGGTAGATGCGTGAGAACTACTGCAGGTGGATGTACGGCTCTTCACTAGTATTTCCATGGAAAGATGGAAGAAGAGCGAGGAACTGGGGCTTCAGCTCAAAGTGAGCATGCACCGGTAGAATGAGGATCCACTCGGTCATCTGACTGCCTCCAGGATTATAGGTCTCCTTCAGTGTAGGTTTGGGTCTCCCCTGGTCTGGCTCTTCCTCGTCATCAGGTGGTCCACCACCTCCTCTTCTGCCTCCTCCTCTCTCCGGTTTGTTCATGACATCATTAAGCATCTCCTGGAATGCAGCCTATGCTTGTCAGCTGCTGTTGGATAGCTTGGATAGATGCCAACAGTTGTGCATTAACCTGATTCTGATCAGGCATCTGTCCTTGCTCTGGCTGGGGTGGCTGTTGACCCTTGCCCTTTCCTTGAGGAGCCATGTCAGGGTCTGAGTCTGAAGAAATGAATTCCGGAATAGAATCCAGGGCTTGGTCTGTCTTGTATCTGCAGAATGAGAGAATCCTAATCAGACCACTCGCAATATTATCAGCTGTCATGATGAATCTGGAATTAAGGTCAATCCCAGCATGTTATGAATGGAAAAGGATATGGACTGTGATCGACTTCCATTCACAACGGCGAAAGTGGGACAAAAGTGATCCCAGTTTATTGGGTGGTCAAAAGGAAGGTAGAAGACGAGGAGTCTGGAGATCGATCCGCAAAGTCCGGGTCGGGTTCTCGGGAATCGCCTCGAATTTATTGGCGAAGTTGAGTCTATGGAATCGATGTGGGTGTCGGCGGGATCCCGACAGAAACCATCCATGGATTGACTTCGCGAAGCACAAGGAGGAATGTATGTTGGAAGAAGGATATGATGGTCAACGAGGAATAAAAACAAAGAGTGTAAAACAGTAGAAAGTATCGATTGAGCGAGGGTCAAAGGAGAATGATACAACAAAATTTGCGTAAAGGCGCGGGACTTGATCTTTGAACCTTAATCTAGATCCATACAAACACAATACAAAACCGGGTTCACCAACTCACGCCATGTGAAGCCGTGAAGGTTCGGCTACTTATTATCTTTTCAGTTTTAGAGTTGTTATTTCAGGCATATCTTTAACAAGTCCTTAGCACGCTAACCATATAGGAGAGAGAGTACTACCAGAAAAGAATCCCGTACTTGTCCTCCTCCTTTGTAACCTGCAGTCTGTACTTTTTGAGGTCCTTGTAACCCTTCCTGGATCCCTACTCAGTGAAAGAAATAGAGAGAGGAAGCCTATAAGCGAAACCAATACTTCGGTTCTCGCTCGGTACGGAATCACCCGTGAGCGTGCAAGAATCTACTCGGACGCAAACCGATGAGACAGACACCCCCGTGATGGCGTGACCTATGCTCAGTACTTCAGACCATATCGATGTTCCACACAAGGTGGGAACACCATCGCTGACAAGGGCATACTCGGTCACGTACGATAGAAGCGCCATTACTTCGGAAATCCAGGTGATACACAAGGCAATTGCAGACTGGGTTTTTGGCTCTATTCCTTATGGGACATGCCTCACTCATGGGAGTAGGATTTTGGTCCCCCTCCGAAGGTACCTGAAAACAATGAGGGCTTTATGAACCCAGTACAATGATAGTCTATTACAAATTTTAATTAAAGTCAAAGTTTATTTAGTAGTCCCATTGTTTTAGTTTTTTGGGTTTTCACTTTTTTTTTGAGTCTGTTTTCATACCAGCGCCTAACGTTTTTGTAACTTCTCATTTATATCCTAGGTGCTCAAAATCAGAGGGAGATAGTGGAAAAGTCGTGCAAGTTGGTTCCATGATGGAAATCTCACCATTGAACTGAATGATGCATGCTGAGTTAGAGGACTTACAGTGCATCCCAGCTCTCTCCATACGGTATGCAAAACAGAATTTTTAAACCTAACTACATGGCGGTGTGCAAGCGATAAAATCGCCCTAAACATTAGCTGCTATTAATCGTGAAGAACATTTTTATGATTTGACTAAGTCCAAGCGTATGATACTATAGGTACATGCTTCTTATTAGGATTTGGACCTAGTTACCGAGTCAAGCATCCTAAGTCTAGGGGCTCCATGCACACAAAACAAAATAAAGAAAAGGCGGAAAGCTCAAAACTGCAGGAAACAAAGAAAAGAAAGCGGAAAAGCCGCGACGAGGCCCCCAGGCGAACAGACTCCCGGGCACTGGACCTCGTTGTGAAGAGTAGAGTCCAAGTTATTACATGCCAGAATTGTCTCTCTCTCTCTCTCATAAAATTACATTTTTTAACTAGATAAGCCTTCTTCTTGCTTCCGTGGTGCTTGCTCCAGCTGGTCAATCAGGCATGACCCTCCTTCATGCATGGCTGCACCGGCCTCCTAGAAGACCGTCCTTGCATGGCAGACCCTCGCATCAAAGTTGCAAGAAAAAAAAGGGAATTAGCACAAATAATCACAGAATATAAACAAAGGCAACGAATATTTACAGGTAATTCATGAATATTAACGAAAGATCATGCAAATATTTACAACATGACAAACTAAAGTAAGCTACGCTCGTTGCTCCTTGGCAACGACGCCATCTGATGAGCGAGAGAGATCGAGGGTCGTATCGATCCACAAGTGGATTGATAGTCGATGCGGTGACAACTCAATAAATCCCATTCAAGCAGCAATTAACCCACAATCAAAACAAAGCAATTAATTCCCAAAAATGTGAATTAAAATTTATTAACTCTACCATAATGATGCATAGTACGTAAATATGTAGAGGTCGAACCACAAAGAGCAAAAACTGGTAGCCTACACTTATTTATATACAAGCTAGTCATGTATGCACTCAAGTCCTTTCGTGGGTTTTTTTATTTTTATTTTTATATTTATTTTATTTTTGGTTTTATAATTTTTATTTTATTTTTAGTTTTAATATTTTTTTGTTTTATATTTTATGTTTATATATATATATATTTTGAAATAAGATATCAAGGCATATAGAATATATTAATATAAGAGATATGAAAGAGAGATGAAAATAGGGAAAAATACTCAAAATATAGTAAATAAAATATTTTTGTGATTTTTACATTTTGCTTATGTTTTTGTGATTTTTCTAGATTTTTCCTAATTTTTTTGGTATTTTTAAAGTCAAAAATACTGAAAACAGTGGATACAATAACAGGTTGAAACTAAAGTGAGGGTGAAAAATATCAAACAGGTTCCAAAATTCCTCAAATTAATTTCAAAACAAAGATAATAACACAAGGAAAATTCAGAGACAAAAATTGCATTTTTAGGATTTTTCTGGGATTTTTAATATTTTTTGGAAGGTTTTTGGGGTTTTCTAATTTTTAGGAGTTTTGTTTTATATTTTTCAGTGATTTTTGGATAGAAATTAAAACACACTAAAATACATAAAAGGTATTTTTTTAGGATTTTTCAAAGGGTTTTACTATTTTTTGTATTTTCTAATGCAAACAGTGGCAAAAATGCATGTTTTTGAATTTTTATAAATATGAAAATGCAATAAAAATGCAAAATAAAAATAGAGCGTGATAATACAATGCAACAGGAACCTAGGATACTTTTTTTGGTGATTTTTGGAATTTTATAGATGCATGCAATAAATAGAAAACTTCCAACACTGACAAGGGTATTTTTGCAAATAAAATAAAGTCCAGGTGGGTCTGTGCAAATATGCCTTAACTTTTGAACGTTAACATGAAGTTTCAGGACCAAACACCAATTTCAAAACCTGTCAGGGGGTCCACGCAATTTTCCCATCATGTGGGACTACACGTGACTCACACGCACATGGATCAAAAAGCAATTTCCAAAAGTACATGGGTCTGCGTGCAAATTTCACAAAAATATAACACTATAACTTTTTAATGGACCTTTATGAAATATAAATACATACAGGGGTTCCAGTGTAATTTTTCCAAACTCACGTGTATTCGCACGCGAGCTGACATGGCTTGGACCTAAATGTAAATACAAGAAATCTAGCTGCCTTTTTACAAAATATCCACTTTATTTTAAACGTTACACAATATTTACTGGACTAAACAATAAATACAAAAGGTAGGGGCTTAAGGTGTAAATTACCCCTATTAGGCGCTGATGGACGACTGATCTTCATTCACTTATACACGTGGCCTCTATCTGACGGTCGATGATGCTTCGTTGTCGGACGCTCGAGATTAGATCTCCTGATGAGATATGACGGTCATGAGGCTTGGCATCCGACGGCTACTGCTACGCCTGGGGTCTTCATCTTGATCGGACGACGGTGGAGCAAGGTGGAAGAACATGGATGAAGCTAGCGCGCGACGAGCTTTGATCGTGAATGGCCAGCGCCTCCGGCCTCCTCCATCGCCTCCAGTGATCTCTACACGTGCTTGGAAGGTCCCCTCGTCTCCTGATGGTTTCCGCTTGGCTCCTGGAGGTCCCAATCGATCAGGCGAGCTCGAGGAAGGGGAGGACCTCCAGGAACCTCTTCTCCAATTCAATCGAGCCCAAGAAGGCTCCGTTGAGTCCCTAACCTGCACAGAAAGAATACACGGCTCGAGGGGAAGCTCCTTGACCTGGGGTTTGAAGCTTTCACGCAAAAAATGGAGATGGGCGGCGAGGTTCCGGCGAGCGGTGGAGGCGAACCTCGATTCACGGAACCACGAGGGATCCGGTTGATCAGAGGCGTACGGATGATGGAGAAAGTGATAGGGAATGATATGGGGGCGGTACGAGTGTCAGAGAGTCACTGGATGGGACGGGAGTCGTCGCCGGAGCGGAGCTCCGGCGAACTACGACTCAACTGAATCTAGGCAATCTACTTAACTAAATGCTACACTAAATGCTGTAAATAAACGCTGGAATTAAAATCTACCTAATAAAGCAAGAAAAAAAGGTGCTCTAATACCTGGTGGGAACCAGGGAGCGTGGCGTCACCAGAGCTCCGCCGTGGGTGCAGCTCCCACCTCCTCCGACCGATTCAAGGCGCCAAAAGCCTCCCCCTATCACAAGGAAGCTCCTAGGACCGAATACGAGGAAGGGAGAAGGGTAGAAATTGATCAAATTTGAGAAGGAGGTCGGAGCTGCTTATTTATAAACATCACGAGGCACCCTTATTGACCGGCTAAAATCAAAGAATCTGATGTGTTTACGAGCAATCTAAGATGTTGGCGTGATTGTACAATGAATCAGGAACAATTCTCGTGAAGGAAGCGAATTCGATCGATGGATGAGACGCCCATGAAAAATGCAACAAAATCAGGGATTCACCAGGTCTGACAGGTCAGACACGCGGATGGGACAGTTGACCAGAGGTTAACGAGGGCCGCGCGCGGATTGGTCCACGTTGGTTGCTACAGGACAAAACAGAAATGTTTATTCGAAACTAATTAATTTAAAATAGTAAATTATTTTATTATTTTTCGAGTATAAAATAAAAAATGTTTATTATTTTATGTAGTATTTTAATATGATTTTTATTTATTTTTAGCTTGATTTATTAGTAGTTAATTTTTATTAGTGTAATTATAGGTATATTTACCTATGTTTTGCGTATTTTTATTTTTATTTTGTATATTTTATTTTATTTTATTATTTTCTTATTTTATATATTTATAACTTATTTTTGTAATTCTAAATATATTTTTATTTGATTTTTATGAGTTTCTTTGCACATTTAAATAAATAGGTATATGAATTGTATAAGTATAGGTGTAGGAGTTTTGCCTATGTTTTGTATGCTTCTTTTTATTTTAATGCATTTTAATGAGTTTTTATTTTTGTTTTGTATTTTTAATAGAATATATATGATATTGAAAATATTCTAAAAATATGAAGGAATAAAATAATTAAAGAATATAATTCCCTTTTTATTTATATACATAGGTATTTCATCTATGTTTTGACATAGTTTTATTTTATTCCCCTTCTTCTTTTAGGTTTAATTCTAATTTTAATGTACACTTATATTATAAGTAATGTTTACAAAATTATAAAAATATGAATTTGTAACAATAATAAGTAATGAATAAATTGAATATTTTAATCGATATTATGTACAATAGAGGCCCAAAACCTATCTTTTGCACAGTAACTCCAAAAAAAATAAAACCACCACCATTAAATAGCTCATGAAAAGTTATATGCAATTAAAGTGATTTTGCTATGTTTTGAGTTTTTATTTGAAAGATACGGGTCTGTGAAGTTTGGTTTCTGGCTTTTTATTCTGGGTATAAAATGTACACTATATATTATTTTTGTACAAACTCAATTTTGTATTTTTATTTACATTCTTATCTTAAACTTTTATGTACAAAGTTTCTTTATTTGATGAACAAATAATTAGATACAAAATAGGTGTCAAAATTGCATAACTCAAGAATGAATAAATGAGGTATTTATTGTGTTCTTGGCCCTTATCTCCCCCTATTTTATTCCTTGTCGACCAATTCCATTCTGGACTTGATCTCAGGGTCAGGGTCATAAAATATTTGCAATATTTTATTCCCTTTTCTTTTCTTCTCTTTGTTCTATAACTTTCATTAAAAACCTTATTTTATGTACAATAAATACAATAAATAATAAATGCTATTATAGACTAATTAATGTTATTTACATGCATTAGCTAGGGTTTTCAAGGCCAAAATGATAGAATAAAGGTGATGAAATGGAGATTCATCAACGCATCACTTCCACGAGCCTGCTGGACTTCTCCTATCCTTCATCAGAGCATCGGATCTCCTCCGATGCTCGGTTGAAGTTCAACGGGGTCTTGTTCTTGCAGACTCTCCTTCCGTCGTTGGATGGGCACGTTTTTTCCAGATTACATCATAGCCGCCTGACCGTGCAACTTTTGGGCCATTAGATCAGGACCCCCTGGCGCATCTGACACGCACGCAACCCATAGATTCTGAGCCGTCAGATGCGTAACAGAGGATGATCAGAGCTATACGATAGCTCCCTCCTCAGCGTGCACCACGTGCCCTTTTGAGGCATATTTCTCTTGTGCCTTTGCGTGTTTCAGTTTTTATATTTAGTCTGTTAAATAAAATATGTAGCTAAAAACATTTACAGTATGGACTTCATGATTTTTCATTTTGCACTTTAGTCCCTCCGAGTCTGAAGCACGTGTGTGCTCACGTGTTCTTTGGGATATTTGCATGTTCTGCCTTGAACTTTTCTGCTCTAAATGAATGGACGATACATTTTTAGAATTTTCCTTTATACCCCTATGTGTAGAATATTGAGCATGCGCGTGAATTGGCTGGGCTTTTTTTACAGATTTCACCCTAGTCTTTTACTGTATATTATCCATTTGGTCCGCAAACTTAAAATATTTGCATTTTGGTCCCTGTAAGCTGTGTTTAATTTCTTGCCTTTTCCTAGACCTAATAAATATTAAATTAATGCTAAAAATTTCCTAAAAATTAGTATTAGATCCTGCTACTATGTAGTTTTTATTTTGATTTTCATGGATTAATTTGCTTGCATTTCCTATTTTTGAAAATTCAAAAACCACCAAAAGAGCCATGTTTGCCTTAGAAAAATTATAAAAAAATGAAAAATGCTTTAAAAGTTTTATAAAAATTCATGTGTTTGTGTTTTGTTGTGCCTGACCTCTAGTTTTAATTTTTTTGCATAATCATTATAGAAACCCAAAAAGTCACAAAACAACAAAAAACTTATAAAAATCATATAAAATCAAAGACAAATCCAAAAATTGTATTTCCAATTCCTGTTTGTAGGTTTTTGTTTATATTTTTTTCATAACTTGCTATCTAGGACCTGTTAGGGTATTTTAAATATTTTTTGTAGTTTAGTCCTGGCTGTGCACTGTTTTGTATTTTGAGCACTGATTGATTTTTAAAAATTCACAAAAAACATTTAAAAAATCCCTAAAATTTATCAAAACCATTTTAAAACCCAGAAAACCCACAAATATTTTTACTTTAATTTTCTGATTATTTTTAATCATTTAGAAAAATCCAAAAAGAGTGTTGTGTGTGTTGTTTTATTTTATGATCATTTGTTTCCTGATTAAAAATTAAAAATTTGAAAAATTAAAAACCACTAAAAATACTTTATTTTTTAATTGTGACCACTTCGATTCTTTTTGGTGCTCTTTGTATTCGACCCTGGTAGCTATACCAGGTACATTAAAATAGCAAACCACTCACATTTGATTGCTTGATCTATTCGTTGAGTTAGCCTATTGATTGGGGTCGCAACGACCATTGTTTATTTTGCTACTTAACCCTAATCGGTAGGCCGCTCATCAATGGGATACGCGGGGGTGAGTTAGGAAGGTGAATGCGGATGAGTGGCGACGTTGACGAGATCTACAACTTTCATGAAGGGACCAAAACCAAAATAGGTCATTTGTGCAAAGCGATTTTTTAGGGTACTCTATGTACATAGAATACCTTGATTTTTGGGTTTTATATTTTTTGTTATTTTTAAATACGATAAAAATCAAGAAAAAATATGGTAAAATCAAATATAATTATTTACAAATCAATCTATTTTTTGGATTTTTATTAATTAGGAAAATGAAGAAATAAAACAAAATACGTACAACGTACTTTTAAACAGACTATCAGTGAAGACTCGGACTCAGCTTGTTTCTTTGATTTCAAACTCACTTTGGATTTGGATTTTTGTGCATTTTAATAAAATTTTATCAAAGAAAATTAATAAAGAAATAAAATAAAAAGAATTAATTATGTACATAAAATAATAGGTCAAAATCAGGTAAAATATACAATGTACAAAAGAGGCCAAAAACCCAACTTTCGCATATTAGCTCTGATTCACTTGAACTTGGTCTTGTTTTGAAGGTAATTGAATTTACATTAGTTCAAAAGTAAGTAGGATCAAATCAGACACTGTATGAGGAATATATTAGTGTTTTAGCCCGATAATCCTAAAATTAGAGTTTGGGGTTTATTTCTCCATTATTTCAGTTAATGATTTTTTATTTTTCCTTTATTCATGTTAGTAATATGTACACAACAGAGGTGGTTTTAGGACATTTGAAGTTAGTATGTATTAATTACAAATCAGGGAAGTTGGCTTATTTATAGGTCAATTGGGTTATGATTTTTGGCTTCTTATTTTATGCGATTATGAGCGATAAAATGCAATTATTATTTAAATATGCATGAATGCTAATTATGCAATATAAATGAAGAAATGCAGGTGAAGTTTGGGGATCTAAGCTTAATTAATGTCTTTTAGAGTGATGAATTTAAGACTCATCATCTCCCTATACTTAAACTGTGCTCGTCCCCGAGCATCTAAAGAAATGCAATGAGGCGAATGAGAGTGGGTTCCATACCATGACCATGAGCAGAAGGTGAAAATGGAATTAGTCCCGACCTTCGGATTATTCGCTTGGCGGAACTCCTATGAGACTTAGGGTTTTAAAATCAACAACCTCCAATTTCTACACATTATTGTCACAGGTTTGGGTTAGAAGTCATCTTAGATCAATCCTCCTACCAAAGCATGCCCCATGAATGTTGAACAATCGATTCAAAAGTTTTTAGCTCTTCCCATCTAGAATGATGGACTACCATGCAAACCTCTCCTTTAATAACTCGTCCTCGAGGAGTCAGGTATTTCTTTCTAAGGTCTGTCGCGTTGTGTTCACAATCGAGAAAATGGAGAAATTAGAAGAAGGGGAAAAGAACTGGAGGGTGGTAGTGTAGTCGCCTCTCCTTGTGAAGCCGTCCAGTTTAGCCAAGTCTCCACCAAGATCTGTAGGATTTCTTAAAGTTTGGACCTTTTGGTCAAATATTTATTTGGTAGTTGGCTTCTTTTTGTTTGGAATTTTCGGTAGCTCCGCATGGATCTTGTTGTGCTCCTATGGATGTGGAATCTTTTTTTCCGTACATGTTTGGGGTCTTAGAAAGAATTATGCCCAGCCATCCATCCCTTTTCCGAAGCTTTATATCAACCAGTACTCCGGTCTTTAGATGTCCGTACTACCAGAAAAGAAAGTCACACAATCTTCAAACACCCCGTCTGAGTTGAGATAAGTGCATAGTGCGGGAGTACAAATTAATTCCCTATTCTAGAGTCGTACCTAGAATGAGGAGACCAGGTTAGACACTAAGTGTCAAACTTTGCACATTATCACGTGGAACTCGAAGAATTAAGTCAAAGACCCGAAGTTTCTAAAATCCTATTTCTCGGTGAAGTTCCTCAGAAAATTAGGTGGATTAAGGTCAAGACTATAACACTCTCGTTTTCTGCTCATAACTCGGTTCAAAATCCAAAGGCTTTTTACAGATGCATATGCATGTAATGCAGGATGAAGTGTAGGTGCGGGAAATGCAAACAAATTTTTTTGTGACTTCTTCTTCTTTTTTTAGTGCAAGTTTTTTTTATTTTTTATGCAAAAATGAATAAGAAGCCGATTTTCAAAATTTGGGTTACACAAATTTGGACATAGTTAGTGTTAGTTGCGAAACTCTCTTTTTTTGTGTGTTGTTTTTTCTAAGATTTGTACGAGCTATGGGAAAAACATATATAGAGTATATATACACCCCCACTATACTTAGCGAGTGCTATGTCCTCAGAGAAAAAGAAGTGCAAAGAAGACATAGCTCGAGCTAAGCGTAAGAGAGTGAAAAATGATTATAAAAATAGAAGTCAGCATGCACCCTTATACTTAGGCTGTTGACAGTCTAAGTATAGAAGAAGAGTGAAAGTGAGGCAGACAAGGGGAGAAGTGATGAGGAGAGTATATACAGCAGGCATTGAGTCCCCCTATACTTAGGCTCAAGTCAACCTAAGCACGGAAGAAGGGTGGAAATGTGGCAAACGAGAGAAGGATTGGGTGAGGAGAGTGGTATATACAGATGACATCGGTCCCTCCTATACTTAGGCCTTGGCCTAAGTAGAGGAAGAAGATGTACAAGGGGCCCGATGGGGTCGGGAGGGAGGGTTGCCGATGATTAAGGAGGTTTTCGGCAGATCTTTCTGTAAGCCTATGGTGGGAGATCGTAATGATAGGAAGAATATGAAGGCGATGATTCCCAACTATCGTCGATGTTATTCTCAGAAAATCATGCTGGAAGTAGATGAAACGTATGAATCAGATGATATCCAACCATCATCGGAATTATCCTCAGAAGAATAATACTTGAAGGTAGAGGTACTCCAGATATTCTTGTTCTTAAGCTGCTTTATCAAGTTGCGCTTAGTCTTGGGGTCAAGCGATTCGTCCTTGGATGAATATTCTGAAGCGCCAGTCTCAGTATGGGAATAAGAGATTATTCCGGTATATTTAATTAAACCCAGAGAGTCATCTCTTGAGGAATAGTAGTGAGGGGCTGGAGTCATCCAATGAGGGTCGATATTTGGTTTCTTTCTCAGATTGGACTTCAGAGCCACTGAACTGACCTCACTCACAAGGATTATCTTATCCGGACCTGATGAGGAATCATCAGAAGATTCCTTTTCTGGAATGTCAAAGACGACTTTCTTTCTAGATGAAGGAGTAGTCGGAATGGGCATTTTGGTTTGCGTTGTTTGTGAAGGTACTGATCCTAGGAGTGAGATGTTGACCATCGAGTCTCCATATGAATAACCATTGAAATATTCCTCCTTGGTCAGTGCACGTCCTGCGTATTTGTTCTTAATTGTCTTAATGTTGGTGCACTCCTGTGTCAGATCGATTTGGTCAAGGTGTTCAGATAAGATCATGTCTGATTCAGGGTTGGACCATGCATATGTTTCAGGATCACCATATCAGAAGTCATGTATTTGGTGTTCCTCTGTAGGATCTATCGTAGTAGTGGGAAATGGAAGAGTGGGGAGAGTTTCAGAACCAATGGTCAGTTCAATAGCCACTATCCTAGGTGTAGCAGCGGGGTAGAGCTCTTCTGCCGCTTGGTGGTTACAACTGTTGATAGCTTCGTGGGTCGCCTCAGAATATCATGGTTCCTCAAAGACTAGATGATATTGAAATGCTCCCAATGCTGTAAAATTGATTTCCCGAGTCTCGTATTCTATAATTGCCTTAGATAATGCTGAGAATGGCTTTCTGATAATGATTGGAGACTGCATGAATTCTCTTTGATGCTCAATATCAATAATCGTGAAGTCCACCTTGAGCGGAGCACCATGGAATGTAATGATGACTGAAATGGTTCCTCTCAACCACTTTATCAATTGATTAGCCAGTTGAATGATCTCTCTTATCTTCATGATAGGTCCGAGTTTGAGCTTGTCAAATACAAAGGTTGGGAGGATATTTATTGGTGAGTCGTCATCGATTCGAGCATGGGTAAATGTTGTGTCATTGATTCTACAGTCAAATCTAGGCAACCACTTCACTCTACGGCTCTTGGTCTTTCTCTCAACACCAAGGAGGTAACCATTGAGAAGATATGTCTTTCAGACTTTGTTCTTGTCCTACCAGACTTTTTCATCATTAATTTTCTCATTACAAATCTTTTAAGGTCGGGGAAGTATTCAATGGTCTATATCAAGGTATGTTCAAAAATCAAGCTTTTCTCCAGTGCTCCCCTTAGTGCATGATCCAAATTCCTCAAATCCTCTTCACTTTTAATTTTTATGATTTTCCGGTTTTTCGATTTTTGACTGTTTTTAAATATTCTGATTTTTGGTGTTTTCAGTGTGGTGTGTAGATGTGGTGCTTTACGTAGATGAGGAGGGGATTTGATTTGCCAAGTAAGAGTTAGAATCAGAGTCATCCCTCGGGGAGTAATATGAGAGGTGTCGCTATCAGAGTCATCCCTAGGGTGAACATATTCTATGGGTTTCTGAATATCCTCATGGCTTTCAACATGAGATCCAATCTTTCCATCTTCCATTTTTATCCAAGAGCTAGGATAAGATCCTTTCTGACTATCCGAGATATGATTTGACTTATTATTTTATGAAATTCTCTCTTGATAAATTATGGAAGGAGTCTGCTCAGTTGGCAGGAATCTATAGGTTTCGTACTCAGCAAATCTTAACTCAGGAATGTAATGCTGGGTTGAGTATATTCCATGTCCTTGATTGTGATTAGTAACTTCCTCATACAATAGAATCATACAAGGATCATGCGTGTCAATATCATCGGTCCGATCCTCTATATGTGTAGGCTGAATGAAGGAGTGGTAGACTGGTTGGTCAATAAAGATTTGATTGGTAGGGTCAATCCAGTATTATTGATCATTAGGTGCGGGCCGCTCCATCCGATTTGAAAGGGTCATCCTGTTATTCCTTAAGTTCTAGTCCAGATGTATTTCTATGAATTGTGGACCTGTCCCAACAAGATCGTGAGGAAAGAATGAAGACAGTTGGGTTTGGTGTCTCAGCCAGTCATATGTCTCAAAAGTGATTTGATCTTTAAATGGTTCATGAGTTTCAACGAGAAATCAAGAATACGATGGTTTAGTCCAGGATGGCAGTTGATCATGTATAGAGTGGGGGAGTGGGAAATATGAAGAAGGGGAGAATTTAGTCGGATGATTAATGGAAAATGAATTGGAATTGATCGAGTGGGTTGGATTCATCCGAGGGTCAAAGTCTCCCACAAATGTTGGAGGATTATTGACAGAAGAGGGTTTAGATGATTTGGGCTTGATCGAGACAAATTCATTTTCATAGTACAGATCTGATGGGTACTCGGACCAATGTCCCATCATTTTCAAAGGAGATTGATGAACTGACATGGTTGATCTCAGTGCAAGTGCACATGATACTCACAAGAAGAAACCCAAATTTTTAAATCAAGAAGGGAGAGAGATGGCACAAGTATGCGGTTTTTGATCTTAGAACTCGGTTTACGCACACCAATGCAAACACAATTCAAACCCCAAGTTTACCAACTCACACAATGAAGGTCGCAAGAGTTTGACCAATTATATTTTTAATTTTAGTTGGTGATAAAATCAATCTTGGAAAAGAATTAGTGATAGGATAGGTACCATAAATTTTCTTAAAGACTGACCGAAATTCTTATGACTAGTTGCACCTACTTTCAGCAATTATGGGTGTAAATACAGACCATAAAACGGCTACCCATTACTTAAGGGCGGAGCCTTACACAATGTCCTTTAAACCAACCACTCTGCTAAGGAAATCCAGACCATTTACCGGCTACCCATATTTCCTCACTGAGAAGTAACTAATCATTTTTATAGAATCAGTAGTCTGAGCAAAGATTCCAGAGCTGGGCTCTAGCCTTAAGTGTAGTCTCTCACTCACTCAGACAAATAAATGAGTCCAAGGATGGGGTTGCTCTCCTGCAAAAATTCTTGATTTTATGAGTTAATTAAAGTCAGCCTTGTTTAGCATTCCTAATTTAATTAGGCTATCACTGAAAAATGAGATGAGCACAAATGCACGTCTACCATCCAGTCCAACTTTCCTTTTAAATTTTAAGTGACGAAAGAGGAGGGAGAAATTCGGGAAAAGCCGATGCACGTGGAATCCAATGATGAATGCTCAGTCAGAAGACTTATAGTGATTCCTTGCAATTTCCATGTGGGATGCAATACAAGAATTGAAAATTATTCTATATGAATGCTAGCCGACAAAACCACACCTATTAGAAAGTTATATTAGCCATGAAGAATTGATTTGAATTCTGACTAAGTTGAACGATCTAATGTGCACCTTGATTAATGTATAGTGTTGTCCTAGGTTGTACGAGCACAAACAATAAAATCCTAGAATCTCTAATAGCCGTAAGTGCATGTCTAACCTACGAGTCACTCAAGTCAGGCCCCACCCTCACCAGAGAGTGAAACATGCCACGACACACCAGAGAAAAAGTTTGAGTCTTGTTTACACGTGCAAGAGTCCAAACGGACACCACTGTAAATGAATAACTAAAATTACAGAAGTTAAAATTGTAGACTCTACGCTCTCTCATGACTCGACTCGATCTTAATTTTAATGTGACTTGGTGGTCGGCGAAGATGCGTCGGTTTTGGGAGAAACCGCTCCACGGGCTTTAGGTACCTCGTACGAAAAATAAGATAGAGAGTGTAAGAGAGTGATACAAAAAATAATCAAGAACAAAACAAGAAAATAAATACTGAAAATAAAATATAATAGAATAAATGCAGAAAAACAAAAATGGAAAATTTACAATGATGAGGTTCGAGGATCAGAATGCCCGAAAATATGGTGAAACCCTAGCACTAATTTTCTAAATAAAAATATAAGTCGTTTGCCTCCCTGGTAATGGTACCATCTGATGAGTCACGATTTACCCTCTTTTAACTGGTGTGAATTATCGTGTTAAATTCGTCATTTCATTGTAGGCGGGTAATAATAATCAATCAAGAAAAAAAACTACAATTAATCAATTCAATTTAATTCGAGTGGCTTTATGTTTATCTTACTTGGGCAAGTCCCAAGGTCGAACTTAAGGAGGCAAAGAAACAACCTAGGATTATGTCTATAAATATTTGTGCATGATTTTCGAGGCGGAATAGTTTTGGTATTTTTGATGCAATTTTGGATGCAAATGCAAATGTGGTAATTTTAGGGATTAAAATGCAATTTTTATTAAACGATGTCCAAAAATTATGAAACTTGGCCAAGATGTAAATGACAGTGAAGTATATGTATTGTAATTTTTATTTGAAATTTCTGATATAGTATGAATATTTAATGAATTAATGAATGTAGACAATGAGATTTTCAATAATTAATTATAATCAATATTAAATCTAACTATTCTCAGGAAATAAAATTATCTAAGATATCACTAGGTAATATATCTTAGAAAAATCCTAAACCCTAAAAATGTTTAATTTAATACCTATTAAAGATTAATTAATGAAATGCAAAATATAATTTTTATAGAGGAAAATATGCATGCAAATGCAATTCTTTTTGGGCACAATGTAATTAACAACTAATTCTACGTTCCGTGAATTTTTGGAAATTTTTGAGGCTAAGGATAATTATGAATTTCGAAGCATAGAGTGGGAAAAGTATGCAAGTTTCCACAATGAATATTATTAAATAACCACAAATGATAAAAATATGAAGCCAATGCCACAATGTTAAGAATTAATTCTAGAACAAGGTGATATTCTTAGAATAATAAAAAGATGCAACAAATAGGCTCAAATAATAAGTGAAACATAGGGGCATGTTTACAATTACAATAATTAAAATCAGAACAGAAAATGTAAAGCAAGGACCTAAGAATAATGACTGAGACCCCGAGGGGATTTTTCAAAATTTCTAGAGGGGTACGCGCGTGGCACGTACCCTCTGGTGGCGGGGTGACACTACGAATAGGCCGAATGTGCGTCTCACGTGGGCGAGGGTCGTTTGGAATAAGGAGCACATGCAGGGGCTTTGATGCAAGTTCCTCCTCCAAACACGTGCGCCTCACGTGGGAGGGAATATCGGACTTCACGCCTGGTGGTTGGTGAAGGTGGTGCCTAAAGTGAAAGGCGAGGTGGCGAAGGAGCTTTCAGTGGCAGCGCTAGGAGCAAAGGCACGGTCCGACTGAGATGCGCAAGGCGGAGTAGCAAAGTGGAGTCGAAGGAACGTGGAGGGAGCTGAGGCGGAGGGGGTGGTGTTGGAACTGGAGTGGCGAAGTTGGAGCACTAGGAGAGGAGGTGATGATGGCGGTGGGGGGCTCTACGATGCTGGAAATTGACCAGAGCATCGTCTTCGATGCAGTCAATGGGGGAGAAAGCGTGTCACGACTGGAGTTGGTGTCTTCAGGAGACAGTTGATGATCGGGGGACTAAGGTGGAGGTATCATCTCAATAATGAAACCGAAGCGTAGCAACAGACCTTGGGGCTGAATTGCGACGAGGTGCTTGACCTTGGATCTCGCCGCAGGATTGGAGGCGACATCGGATCTGTCACATCCGACGGAGGCTGCTCCCTTCTCTATTGCGTATCAGCGGATGACTTCCACTGGGAGGGGCGACGGACATTTTATAGTCGAGGAGAAGGGGGACAATGATGACAGGTTGGTCGATTTGGAAAGGAGAAGGGAGTCGGGAAGATGAGAGGCGACATGATCTGTAACTGGAGATCATCTGATTGGATGGGATACGTAGGGGTGAGTGAGGAAGGTGGTGCGAATGAGTGAAGATAGCTATTTTAAGGGGACGGTGACGATAATCTCAGAGCGATGGCGGTGGAACCCGCTCCCGAATGGGAAGGACACCGAGATTTGGGGAGAAGGGAGATGATCAAGAGTCATCTGATCGGTTGTGATCAGGCGGCCTTGATCTCGCCGCGTGTCTCTTTTTTTATTATCATTTTTATTTTTTATTTTTTATTTTTATTTTTAATTTATTTCTAAAAAATGAAAAATAAGGCCAAATTTGAATGACAAGTGGCGGCTCCAGGAGCTACCACATGTCACCACCAGAAAATTTGAAAATTAAAATATAAAGAAAAATCAGAAATTAATAGCAAACGGCCTCAGATTGAAAAATTTTCTTCATGAAATCTCGGCAAGATCTACAACTTTCATGAAGGGACCAAAACCAAAATAGGTCATTTGTGCAAAGCAATTTTTTTGGGGGTACTCTATATGCATTGAATACCTTGATTTTTGGGTTTTGCAATTTTTTGTTATTTTTAAATAAGATAAAAATCAAGAAAAATATGATAAAATCAAATATAAATATTTATACATTAATTTATTTTTGGATTTTTATTAATTAGGAAAACAAAGAAATAAAACAAAATGCTACAAAGCAGAGTTTTATACATACTATCAGTGAAGACTCCGACGCAATTAGTTTCTTTGATTTTAAGCTTACTTTGGATTTGTATTTTTATGCATTTTAATAAAACTTTTATCAAAGAAAATTAATGAAAAAGAAATAAAATAAAAAGCTTTAATTATGTACATAAAATAATAGGTCAAAATGAGGTAAAATGTATAATGTACAAAAGAGGCCCAAAAAACAACTTTCACATATTAGCTCCGATTCACTTGAACTTGGTCTTGTTTTGAAGGTAATTAAATGTACATTTGTTCAAAAGTGAGTAGGATCAAATCATACACTGTATGAGGAAGAAATCAATGTTTTAGTTTGAAAATCCTGAAATCAGTGTTTGGGTTTATTTCTCTATTATTTTAGTTACTATTTTTTTGTATTTTTCCTTTATTCATGTTAGTAATATGTATACAGTGGAGTAGTTTTAGGTCATTTGGAGTTAGTATAAATTAATTAAAAATCATGGAAGTTATCTTATTTAAATGTCAATTGGGCTGTGATTTTTGGCTTCTTATTTTATGCAATTATGAGTGATAAAATGCACTTATTATTTAAATACGCATGAATGATAATTATGGAATATAAATGAATAAATGCAGGTGAAATTTGGGGATATGGGCTTAATTTATGTCTTTTAGAGTGATGAATATGAGATTCATCATCTAGATCCACTGCTTTTACCAAGAATTAGCGCACAATAATCAACAGTTTAATGTAGTGTCATCATACCCTGTCACTTAGGTCAAATTCTTAAGGTTAATATAAGAACCATGTTCTTAAACTGGCTAAGACTGCTGACACTCAGGTTTCATGAAGCCTTCATTAATTTTATCCCATCCTCGAGCATCATAAGATCAAGTCCAAACTCAAATCTCAAATCCTGGTTCCTTAAGTGAATCCTCATCTCATCATAAACGTTGTCGTGCAATTAAGTCTTGGTCATATTCTTTAAGATGGAGATTAGACAAGAAATACAGCAAACAAATCTTTCTAACTAGGGAAGTATGAATTACTAAGTCCAAGGCCCTAATGATTAAGGCATAGTAACTCTGAATTTTTGGACCTCATAAACCAAGTGTTGTGAATCTCAACAAGCCTTGAGTAAATGTGTAAGTGTCACGGAAACACCAATTTTTTAGTTAGTATTATTGTGTTTTTATTTTTTTCCCATTTTTTATTTTTTTATTTTTTCTTTTTAATTAAGTTAAAAGAGTTAAGCTTATTTTTAACACAGTTATTAATCTCAACACACCCTTAATTTTGAAAAGAATTTTAAAAACATTTTACAAAACATGTCACATAAGTATACATTTTCAAAACGTTTTACAAAGATTTTTCAAAATGAGCGAAACCCCATTTTTCAAACCTAAGTAAAATATTTTTGAAAACAAAGTCACATAATATAGATTCTTTCAAACATTTTACAAATGATTTTTCAAAACAAGCAACGTTCCATTTTTACAAAGTAATGTAAATCAATTTCTAAAATCATGTCAAACTTGTATATAAAAGTTTTCAAATCGGTTTGCAAATCATTTTTACAAAATTAGTTCAAGAACAATACGATACCCTTAGCCCAAAAAGTTTGAAATTTTTTAAATATGAGCTATGGTTAAAGTATATATGAAATATATATGATACACCCCCTATACTTAGCTGGTGCTATGTCGTCACAACACAAAGTGATATGAAGCCACAACTTATGCTAAATACGAGGAGTTGTACAGAATCAGAACAAAAGGAGAAGGATGTAAATTGAGTACAAAGAATAAGTTAGTGAAGAATGAGGACTTAGGTCCCCCTATACTTAAGCCGAGGAATAGCCCAAGTAAACGGATATGAAATGAAAATGACGAGCTCGAGTTAAACAGTCAAAAACAACAAGGTTCCCCTTATACTTAGGTTAAAGAGCAACCTAAGTATAAGAATGTAGATCTAAAGGTGAGGGAACCAATACCTAATTAGGTTTAGCTGAATCTATGAAGATGGATGAATCTTAGGAGATGGAAATGGAGTTCTAACGTTTTAGGGAGGGAGCTAAAGATCACAATAGTCAAGCTCAAGCAAACCTAGCAGATCCACCAACACACACATGACGATCAAGAAAATATGGTCAAATTATCTTTCTCTTTTATTGGTGATAATACAATATATAAGTCCATTACGAGCAGATATGAATTAGGTGCTGGGTACTATCCTAAGGATATGTCCTTACCTCTCAACATGAAAAATGTACCTGCGAATAATGAGGGATTTTCTCTCCCCAAACAAGGTTAATATTTAACTCCATTTCAATTGATTAGCTTGCATTTAACAGTCCCAACTTTAAGTGTTAGGGTTATCACTTGACTAATGTACGAGTACATAGTACATCGTCTACCTACCAGTCCCATTTTCTTTTAAAATTCCTATGTTATAAATAAATAGAGGATTGCAAACGAAAACTATGATGCATGCTCATGTTAGAGACACTTTGTAACGCTCCGCTTCGACGGGAGCGCATCTCAACACCCATTCTCAATATTACCCAACAACAATCGTAAACAACCTGTATGATATACCATTTACACACAAAAAATAGGGAAGAAAATCTAAGTTTCTATTGATCACCAAAATCCACATAAAAATAAAGATAGAATTCAAATACTCTTCATTACATCATAAATAATTGGAGAGGAAGGAAAACAAAAACTACTATAAAACTAGTCCTTAACCTTAACAATGTCCTACAGATGCACCACCAAAGATGTGAGCCTCAGTCTCCTGCTCTACACTTCCTGTTGGATTTCCAAAGAATGTAACTTGTGAGTCAACTGACCCAGTAAGGATAAAATAAATAAAATCAAAAGAATGTAGATAGGTAATGCAAATGCAGTAACTGAACAAGTTTAAAAGAGAGCGTTTTAAAAGTATCTAGCAATATACCATCAGTTATATTCTAGGCCTTTAACAGTTGTGCAAAAAAAAAATCAAACTTCCATTGACATTTCTTAATCCATATTTTCATGTATTCATTCCGGACTCACCCATCAAAGGAGAAAGCCTACACTATGAATGAGTGCAACACTTCATTCATAGTGTAGCCTAAAACCTGTGCGCAAGCGCGATCCTTCAGTTAGTCTGGTTAGTAGTACTCTGATACTCGGGGTGGAGCATACAAGCCCAAGGAGTCATAACTCCATTAACCGAGTCTGCCGGAGGAGTCTCGCTCGCTCCAAAATAAGTGCCACAAAAACAGATCCGTACGGTCCACCTCTATTCCACCAGAGTACCTACCACCACCCCACTCTATGATGCCCCTCGAGTGGGGATGACTTACTGTCGGCTCAGCCGGACAACAAGGGTGTGCACCCACCTTGTAGTATTTATTCTCTTGTCCCCCACATGTATCATTATACATTTCCCAGAAGTGTATAAAGGTAGAATTTAAATAATGACTTACATCCAACGATCTCTAACGCATTTAATTTTAATAAGTTACAACCCTTGGGTCTATATTATTTCACTATCAATGTATGTAAAATACCCATGGGTACCTGAACAACACCTTAGCACCATTTGCTATCTCACCTCCGTTTTTTTTTCTTTAAGACAAACCTACAAGTGCCTTGTCTCGGCTAATTCCAACTTGTTAGACAACCAGTAAAATTCACTACTGATTTAGCGTTCCATCTAACTCGGACATCCGTAACTCCAATCAGAGGATATGAACAAGTTGTGGTCATTGTTAAAATAAAGGTTAATTATGGAAAGATATACCATAGTCCATAACATTAATACCTATAAGAATGGTGTATCTAATCATGTCATGAAGCTCCAAAGCATATTGAATTCACCCACTAATTATGTGACCTTGTTCTTCCTAACAGCTATGTATTTGATAATATTTGATAAGCCGCATAACATTTCATCTTGCACGTCTATGATAGAAGGTAAAGTGAATAGATCTTGTTGCATGAAACTCCTAAGGAAGGTCACGTACATTAACGACAGCTGCAAAATATATTATTATTATACTCGTAATTAAGAGGCAATCAAGAAGGTTAACGGGTCTTAATTTGATTTTATAACAAGAGAACCTATTATATCTATTTATAGTAGACCACAGATAATGACGTATTCAAATACCTGAAAGGGGTATTGAACGTGGTCCAACACCTATTGTTTAGCCGCAAATCGTGGTTGGCATGAGATCTGTCCCTTTTTCCACATCCCTTCTATTGTATATAATATGCTTTCAAGGAAAATAATGGCCATTCCTTTTTTTTTGTTTTTGCTAAAACTGCCGAATGAGGTTTGGCTGAGGCTCCTCTTAATATAGGAAATACATGAACATGCGTTTCAACATATTCTAAACCAACGTAAATCCTCAGTTATCTGATTAGAAAACATCACCCTAAATTTTTGTATCTCGCCAAACATGATTAGGATTGATTTAAGAGGGGTTCAATTCCAAAGCTATCAATTCTTAATATATAATCTTCCACTCGATCAACTATATCAAGGTTTGAAATTCATGATGACATCCACCAAAAAAAACCATCAATTCTAACATCTGTGATGGTATACTTCTTTTAGTAATCCATGCATTTGGCTTTCGATTTTTGTCCAGCAAAATCCCTTAAGTAAAACATGATCTTGACAGAAAAACTAAAAGATTTAACGAACAATCTCCTTTCATGATATCAATGATAAAAGTCATTTGCATACTCTAGAAAGAAGTATTATTGCGTACGAAAATCTCGAATAGATAACATGACATACCAACAGCAAGAGGTGATCCTGGGGAAGGATCGAAATTGAATAACAACCCAAAATGACAATCTCTAAATCACAAGGTATGCGAGAAAGTCATGATCCGTTATCTATACTCGTGCACGTCTTTGATCCACGTGTTCGATCACCCGATCACGAATGTTAGATAATGGTGGTGGCACGTCATGATCCGTTATCTATACCTTTCCCTTGCGATGGACCTCCTCGTCTTCTTCTTGTCTCAAGCTACGTGGCTTCGAGAGCTTTTGATAATGGTGGTGGCACCGTTCTCTCGATTCTCTGAAGAAGGAGAGGGAAAGGGATAAAGAGAATGACTTGTGGAGGAAGAAAAGGATGGATTAGGGTTTGGAAAGGAGTAGGAATGAGGGAAGATGAAGGGTGTGAGTCTTTATATAGTTGAGGATTAAAACATTAGTTTTAAAAACCATAAAACAACCCTAATTCGAAATTACTTAACCAAAACCCGTAACCCTTAATTCCCATCAACATCCCTGACCCCTCTTCACCAAAACATGCATATCTCCCACATCCTAACTCGGAATTGCGCATTTTTGGGCTCGTTGGAAAGCTTGCGACGAGATGCTTCTTCTGAGTATAATATTAAATAGGTTTTAGAACTTCAGAAAAATCCGAAATTTACGGGGTGTTACATCATAATAACCTTAAAATCAGTCTTGTCCCCGAGACTCAGGATGCAAAAGGTGTACCATAACAACCTTAAAAGGTTGGACCCTATCAAGCAAAAGATAACAACCTTAAAAAGATGAAAGTATAGATTATGCACTACCTTCAAAAAGATGTGGGTAATCACGCCGCATATCCGCCTCAGGTTCCCAGGTGGCTTCCTCAGAGTTGTGTCGTTGCCAAAGGACCTTCATCAAAGGTATATCCTTATGCCTCAACTTTTTCACTGAGCGATCGATGATCCGGACCGGTTCCTCTGGATAACTCAGGTCAGTATCCACGTGAAGATCATCATAAGTAATCACATGTGATGGATCATGTACATATTTTCTCAAGTTGGAGATATGAAAAACGTCATGCACACCATCAAGGTGGGGAGGAAGTGCAATCCTGTAGGCAACTTTACCAATCTTTTCGAGAATCTCAAAAGGTCCGACAAAACGTGGTGCTAATTTTCCCTTCACTCCAAACCGCTGAACTCCTTTCATGGGAGAAACTCTTAAGAAGATAAAATCTCCAACCTCAAAGCTAAGATCAATGCGTCGTCTATCGCTATAGCTCTTTTGCCTACTCTGTGCAGTAAGCAATTTCTCCCGAGTTATCTTGACTGCCTTAGCAGTCTCCTCCAAGTATTCTACCTTATGTAAAAGGTTATGTCCAGTCGCCTGCCAACTAAGAGGTGTAGAACACCGCCTTCCATACAATGCTTCAAAAGGGGCCATGCGTATGCTGGCATGGTAACTATTATTGTATGTAAACTCTACTAATGGCAAATGGTCCTTCCATGACCCTTTCCATTCCAGCACACATGCTCAAAGAAGGTCCTCTAGTGTCTGAATCGTCCTCTCAGATTGCCCATCGGTCTGTAGATGATAAGCGGAACTGAGACATAGCTGCACTTCTAAAGAACTCATGAATTCTGTCCAATAATGAGAGGCGAACCTTGGATCACGATCTGATACAATATGCTTCGGCAATCCATGAAGTCTAACAATCTCCTTTATAAAGATCACGACAAGCTGTAAAGGAGTGCATGGCATACTCACAGGTATGAAATGTGCTGACTTAGTAAGTCTATCAACCACTATCCAGATGGCATCATGACTGCTAGTGGTCTTAGGAAGTCCCGTCACAAAGTCCATAAATATACCCTCCCACTTCCACTCAGGAATAGGAAGGGATTGCAAAAGTCCAGGTGGCCTCTTATGCTCAGCCTTAATATGTTGACATGTTAAGCATTTTGCCACAAAGTTGGCCACATCTCTTCTCATTTGTTTCCACCAAAAATTCTTTTTCAAATCTTTATACATCTTGGTACCACCAGGATGTATCGACAAACATGAACTATGCGCCTCATGCATGATCTCTTCCCTCAACTGTACATTTGCTGGGACACACAATCGATTCCCATTTCGCAGCACACCATTTTGATAAGAAAAGCCAACTAAGGTTCCTGCAATAGCCTTCTCTTTGAGTCTCTGCACACTCAGGTCTGCATGCTGTCCCTGGATGATTCGCTCAACTAACTCTGGACGTGAAGGGGATGGAACTATGACTGTTTCTCGACTACTCTGAAATGGATGCCAATCACTGAAAGCTGCAAGAAGATCCCATGCTTTAAGCTGGGGATGGGATTCACTTGAATGAGGCCTACGACTAAGAGCATCAGTGACTACATTCGCCTTACCAGGATGGTAAGAGATGGTGCACTCGTAATCCTTTAAAAGCTCCAACCATCTCCTTTGCCTCATATTAAGCTCCTTCTGATCAAAAAGATGCTTGAGACTCTTGTGATCTGTGAAGATTTCGAAAGCAACACCATAAAGATAATGTCTCCACATTTTAAGAGCAAAGATAATTGCTGCTAGTTCCATATCATGAGTTGGGTAATTTTTCTCATGTGGCTTCAACTGTCTAGATCCATATGCAACAACCTTACCATGTTGCATCAAAACCGCACCCAGACCCTCCTTTGATGCATCAGTGTAAACTGTGAATCCGTCTGGACCCGACGGAATTGTCAAGATGGGAGCTGTAGTGAGCCTTTCCTTCAGTGTCTGGAAGCTATTCTCACACTCTTCTGACCAAGCATATGGCATCACCTTCTTGCTCAGCTGGGTGAGGGGAAGAGCAATCTGAGAAAATCCCTTCACAAATCGTCTGTAATAACCGGCTAAGCCAAGAAAGCTTCGGATCTCAGACACGTTCTTCGGTCGTTCCCAACTAAGGACTGCTTCGATTTTTGCAGGATCCACAGACACTCCTGCACCTGAAATAACATGGCCTAAGAATGATACTTCTTGAAGCCAAAACTCACACTTACTAAGCTTCGCATATAGCTTGTGCCTCCGTAAGGTCTCTAACACTGTCTGTAAGTGAGTGCGATGTTCCTTCTCATCTTGAGAGTATACGAGGACATCATCAATGAAGACCACAACAAAGCTGTCGAGGAAAGGCTGAAACACCCGATTCATCATGTCCATGAATGCTGCTGGGGCATTTGTCAAGCCAGAGGGCATCATCAGGAACTCATAGTGACCATATCTGGTTCTGAATGCAGATTTTGGTATATCCACATCCCGAATACGTAGTTGGTGATAACCAGACCGTAGATCAATCTTGGAGAAGATGGATGACCCTTGTAGCTGATCAAAGAGATCGTCAATGCGTGGCAAAGGGTAATGATTCTTGATTGTTACTTTATTCAACTGCCGATAATCTATACACATGCACATAGATCCATCCTTCTTCTTAACAAAAAGGACAGGCACTCCCCATGGAGATGTACTAGGGCGTATGAAACCCTTCTCCAACATCTCTTGTAACTGCACCTTGAGTTCCTTCAGCTCAGCTGGTGCCATCCTGTATGGTGTCATGGATACTGGTTGAGTTCCTGGAATGATAGAAATCTCAAACTCCACCTCACGAGGTGGGGGAAGCCCAGGAAGATCTACAGGAAATACATCTGGAAAGTTCTTTACTATTTCAATCGTCTCTATTCCTTCCATGGGAGTTTGATTCCCAATGACGTGAGCAATAAATCCTTCGCATCCCTGAGATAACAGATGATGAGCTTGCAATGCAGATATGCAGGTTACCCTCTCGACGAGGTGCTTCCATCAAATACAAATTCTTGTAGCTCAGATATCCTGAAGATAATCTGTATCTGAAAACAATCTAGACATGCATGCTGATTCTCTAACCAATCCATGGCAAGAATAACATCAAAATCCTCCATCTGAATAAGCAGCAAGTAGGCCTCAAGCATATAACCTCCAATATAGACCGGACAATCGGGAAACACCCGATGGACAGCAAACACCTGACCTCCAGGTCCCTTAATAAGATAAGGGTCTGAAACTATGGTAGGCTCTCGGCCTAAGGTATCCGCAAAACTCCATGACACGAAGGAATGAGATGCACCCGAATCAAAAAGAGCATCAGCTGTAAAGTCGCCTACTGAAATCATACCTCGTACTACTGATCCCGAAGCATGTAATTGCCCATCGGTGATGGTATTGAGTTGTCATTCTCTTCGTGGCCCACTGGAACCTGTCGTGCCTCGAGTCTGGTTGGGATGTCCCCTGCCACCACGAGAGGTAGAACCATGTCCCTGGTGCTGTGGACGTCCCCCTCGTACAGTACCTCGCATCTGTGAAGCTCCCAATGGACAGTTGGACCTGATGTGCCCCTCTTGGTTGCATCGGTAGCAAACACGTGCATCGGTTATGGTGTTCACCATTGGACATGCTGGTCGTGATGGCTCGGAAAGTGTTTGCCCCAAGGTAGGAGATCCTCCATGTGCGGACCTGGTAGACATGCCATGTCGGTATGGGTGGATACGTTGTCCTCTTCGTGCTGTCGAACGATCATTACGAGCAGTCCTCCCATAATAGCTCGGTCCTCCTTGACTGGTTTGTACCGACCTGCCTTCACGCAAGTCCTCCTCCACTCGTGATGCAGCATCAACCACTTCCTTCATAGTAACCAATCTAAGGGGTACTAGTCTCTGGCGAATTTCCTTACGAAGGCCTCGAAAGAACTTGAATGCTTTGTCAGCCTCAGTCGGCACAGTGCTAGCAGCATACTTCAGCAGCTCCGTGAACCTGTTTAGATAAGCAGTCACAGTCTTGTTCCCTTGCTCGACTAGGGTGAACTCCACGCGGCGCTGCTCTAGCCAGTATTCCGGATAGAAATGCTCCCGGAATGCCCCAGTAAATTTCTCCCAAGTAATTGGCATTGCAATCTGCGGCTCCATAGAACTCCACCATTCCTCAGCATAGCCAGCTAAGGAGTAAGTGGCAAGGGTAACCTTCTCCTCATCCGGTACATGTATGGTGCGAAATACCTTTTCCACACGCTTCAGCCATCTCTCTGCCACATCTGGACTTGTATTGCTCAGAAACTCTGGAACTTTCTCCTTATGATATTTTGAAAATATGTCCTCTTGTCGCGGTGGCGGCGGCGACGGAGGAGGAGGAGGAGGTGGTGGTGGATCGCCATCTCCCCCACCCATTCCAGACCCGCCCTCGGACGCAGATCTCGATAAACGCTCCTCAAGCATAAGCTGCCTCTGCTGTACATCCTGCAACATCGCCATCATCGCAGCCAACTGCTGCGCAGTCTGATCCCTACGAGGTGGCATGATCTGCAAGTGTGGAAATAAAAAGGGAATTGCAATTAGATCCTAGAGTAGAGTTCATTAGTCAACCTAGATCAATATTTTTTTTACAATAGTCAGAAGACTACTTGTCTAATGTATAATGGTATTTCTCCTACCATACAGTTGTCTATGATTGATGGGGTAATTGGGCTCTGATACCAAATGTAACGCCCCGCTTCGACGGGAGCGCATCACAACACCCATTCTCAATATTACCCAACAACAATCATAAGCAACCTGCATGATATACCATTTACACAAAAAAATAGGGAAGAAAATCTAAGTTTCTATTGATCACCAAAATCCACATAAAAATAAAGATAGAATTCAAATACTCTTCATTACATCATAAATAATTGGAGAGGAAAGAAAACAAAAACTACTATAAAACTAGTCCTTAACCTTAACAACGTCCTACAGATGCACCACCAAAGATGTGAGCCTCAGTCTCCTGCTCTACACTTCCTGTTGGATTTCCAAAGAATGTAACTTGTGAGTCAACTGACCCAGTAAGGATAAAATAAATAAAATCAAAAGAATGTAGATAGGTAATGCAAATGCAGTAACTGAACAAGTTTAAAAGAGAGCGTTTTAAAAGTATCTAGCAATATACCATCAGTTATATTCTAGGCCTTTAACAGTTGTGCAAAAAAAATCAAACTTCCTTTGACATTTCTTAATCCATATTTCCATGTATTCATTTCGGACTCACCCGTCAAAGGAGAAAGCCTACACTATGAATGAAGTCTGCAACACTTCATTCATAGTGTAGCCTAAAACCTGTGCGCAAGCGCGATCCTCCAGTTAGTCTGGTTAGTAGTACTCTGATACTCGGGGCGGAGCATACAAGCCCAAGGAGTCATAACTCCATTAACCGAGTCTGCCGGAGGAGTCTCGCTCGCTCCAAAACAAGTGCCACAAAAACCGATCCGTACGGTCCACCTCTATTCCACCAGAGTACCTACCACCACCCCACTCTATGATGCCCCTCGAATGGGGATGACTTACTGTCGGCTCAGCCAGACTACAAGGGTGTGCACCCACCTTGTAGTATTTATTCTCTTATCCCCCACATGTATCATTATACATTTCCCAGAAGTGTATAAAGGTAGAATTTAAACAATGACTTACATCCAATGATCTCTAACGCATTTAATTTTAATAAGTTACAACCCTTGGGTCGATATTATTTCACTATCAATGTATGTAAAATACCCATGGATACCTGAACAACACCTTAGCACCATTTGCTATCTCATCGCCATTTTTTTTCTTTAAGACAAACCTACAAGTGCCTTGTCTCGGCTAATTCCAACTTGTTAGACAACCAGTAAAATTCACTACTGATTTAGCGTTCCATCTAACTCGGACATCCGTAACTCCAATCAGAGGATATGAACAAGTTGTGATCATTGTTAAAATAAAGGTTAATTATGGAAAGATATACCATTGTCCATAACATTTATACCTATAAGAATGGTGTATCTAATCAGGTCATGAAGCTCCAAAGCATATTGAATTCACCCACTAATTATGTGACCTTGTTCTTCCTAACAGCTATGTATTTGATAATATTTGATAAGCCGCATAACATTTCATCTTGCACGTCTATGATAGAAGGTAAAGTGAATAGATCTTGTTGCATGAAACTCCTAAGGAAGGTCACGTACATTAACGACAGTTGCAAAATATATTATTATTATACTCGTAATTAAGAGGTAATCAAGAAGGTTAACGGGTCTTAATTTGATTTTATAACAAGAGAACCTATTATATCTATTTATAGTAGACCACAGATAATGAGGTATTCAAATACCTGAAAGGGGTATTGAACGTGGTCCAACACCTATTGTTTAGCCGCAAATCGTGGTTGGCATGAGATCTGTCCCTTTTTTCACATCCCCTCTATTGTATATAATATGCTTTCAAGGAAAATAATGGCCATTCCTTTTTTTTTGTTTTTGCTAAAACTGCCGAATGAGGTTTGGCTGAGGCTCCTCTTAATATAGGAAATACATGAACATGCGTTTCAACATATTCTAAACCAACGTAAATCCTCAGTTATCTGATTAGAAAACATCACCCTAAATTTTTGTATCTCGCCAAACATGATTAGGATTGATTTAAGAGGGGTTCAATTCCAAAGCTATCAACTCTTAATATATAATCTTCCACTCGATCAACTATATCAAGGTTTGAAATCCATGACGACATCCACCAACAAAAACTATCAATTCTAACATCTGTGATGGTATACTTCTTTTAGTAATCCATGCATTTGGCTTTCGATTTTTATCTAGCAAAATCCCTTAAGTAAAACATGGTCTTGACAGAAAAACTAAAAGATTTAACGAACAATCTCCTTTCATGATATCAATGATAAAAGTCATTTGCATACTCCTAGGAAGAAGTATTATTGCGTACGAAAATCTCGAATAGATAACATGACATACCAACAGCAAGAGGTGATCCTGGGGAAGGATCGAAATTGAATAACAACCCCAAAATGACAATCTCTAGATCGCAAGGTATGCGAGAAAGATAGAGAGAAAGTCATGATCCGTTACCTATACTCGTGCACGTCTTTGATCCACATGTTCGATCGCCTGATCACGAATCCAATGAGAGGGTTGCCTTTCCCTTGCGATGGCCCTCCTCGTCTTCTTCTTGTCACAAAGCTACGTGGCTTTGAGAACTTTTGATAATGGTGGTGGCACCGTTCTCTCGATTCTCTGAAGAAGGAGAGGGAAATGGATAAAGAGAATGACTTGTGGAGGAAGAAAAGGATGGATTAGGGTTTGGAAAGGAGTAGGAATGAGGGAAGATGAAGAATGCGAGTCTTTATATAGTTGAGGATTAAAACATTAGTTTTAAAAACCATAAAACAGCCCTAATTCGAAATTACTTAACCAAAACCCGTAACCCTTAATTCCCATCAACATCCCTGACCCCTCTTAACCAAAACATGCATATCTCCCACATCCGAACTCGAAATTGCGCGTTTTTGGGCTCGTTGGAAAGCTTGCGACAAGACGCTTCTTTTGAGTATAATATTGAATAGGTTTTAGAACTTCAGAAAAATCCAAAAATTACGCGGTGTTACGCACTTACAGTGATTCCCAACACTCTTCATGTGAGTGCGGGACTGAATTAATATTTATGTCTAAATGATTGCAAATCGATTAAAAAGCTGCACCTAATCATGATTTCTATTAGCAGAAAAGAATTTGATTAAAATTTAGCCAAGTCAAACGTAGATTAAGTGCATGTCATGAATCTTGAGATGTGAGTGAAGCTCTTAAAATAAATTAGTGCGTCCTAATTTACTATTATAGCACATTAAAATAAAATCTGGCGAAGCTCTAAGAGCCGTGTGCCTAAACTCTAAATTGGGTACTCAAGTTGAGTCCCACCCAAACAAGGGTGAAATAAATTCAACACACAAAATAAGAGTCCATAGTACAAGAATATATGCAACACATATACACAAAATAACTTAATAATTAACAATTTGTGAATGCATCTCCTGCGACTCCTCTCATTAAGAACTCCGAGCTCCAAGCATCCAACCTCTGTTCTTCTTCGAATGTCCCTAGATCCATGAACCCTTCCATAAAAGAGAAATGATTAATAATAGATCAAAAAATTATCAAGTGAATTCACATCACATGCACAAAACAAAAATAATGCAACAATTCAATATAAATAACTTTGACCTAAATAACAAATAATTAACTTAACAAAAAAATTAAATCAAAAGTAATTATATTAATTAATCCATGTCCCGGGAAACCATTCCATCGCTAATTGGTAATGCTAATATTCACTCGTTGTAATATGGTCAACTAGCTCTCAATCAAAATCGAGTGAAATCTCTGTGAAGAGTGACACAACTTTAATTTATATCCTGGGCAGTCCATTATCGAACACAAGGACACGAGCTATTAATATAATTAATCATAAATTATATTAGGAATGAGACAGAATGCATTTTAAATCAGTTTTTATGCAAGTTAAATAATTAACATAACGAACAAGATGCAATCTAAATCAAAACAAGTATACAGAAACATACCTGAAATTACATGTAAGACTCAATCAATTTTGATAAGCAATTTCGAGGTCCAACTGATTAAATTATGACGTTATCTTGCATTTAACATGAATAAAAGCATTCACATCATATGTAATTAATTAATCCTTATATCAATGTCAAATCAGAAAATAAACCATATCATATCAAAGAAAATTAAGTAAGAATCATAATGAAATTGGAATCACTTAAATCATAGATATATTGCTCAAGTTACTCAATCAAGGATCTAGAGACATAAATGTAATAAAAACATATTTTAATAACATAAAATATAACAAACATGTCCCTGGAGTGACTAAAGTGCAATAAAGATAACCCGGCAGGGCTGGAGTGCAATTCTCCTAGGCCCGCACATGAGGCACGTTCCTGAGAAGGACCAATCTACTATAATGGAGAAGTGTGGGCGTGATTTCCACATATTTTGAAAGGGTCTATAATAATATCCTCACAGAAGCGAAGATATATTGTCTGAGGCAACCACTCACAAAACCACGTGGTCAATCAACAATCAATCCACAAGATAAATGAATCAAGCAAAGCAAGCAAGTGTGAATCAAAATTTATTATACCCTACTAAAGATGTATAGTGAAAAATATATAGTCATTGAACACAGGAAACATGGGTATAGAGCAAATAAGATAAGAAAATCAACACAAGGAATTTATCTTTTCAAAAACTTAACCAATTTATGATTTTTGTGGGTTTTAATTTTTATATTTTTTGGATTTTATTTTTATAATTTAATTGTTTTTAATTTGTAATTTTTATTTTCTTTTTTTTATTTTTTTATTTTTAATTTCCTTTTAAAAAAGAATATAGAATATATATAAGGCTATATATACAATATAGGGTAGTACATATATAAAAGCAAACAAAAAAATACATGAAATAAAATGTTTTTAGGTTTTAAATAATGTTTTACTATTTTTGTGATTTTTGTCCATTTTTGCAAATTTTTAGGTTTTTAAATTGAATAGAAAGGAAAAATAGAACACAATGAAGAAAACAGGAGTATTTTCAGTTTAAAAATAACAAACCACCTCAGAAAATCCCAAAATAATTTTAAAGTCAAAATATACTCCAAAATACAAATTCCAGAACAAAGAAAACTATTTTTGGATGTGCTATGAATTTTTTTAGAATTTTTATAAGATTTTGACTGTTTTGAGATTCTTAAGGTTTTTCTTTTATATTTTTGTTTAACTTTTGGTTAGATGATAAAACAACACAAAATAAGTAAATAATTTTTATAGGATTTTTAGAAAAGATTTTATATTTTTTTGGATTTTTGAAACTCAATTGGAATAAAAGGCAAGGCTTTTGATTTTTCAAAAAAGAAAAATAACTTAATTCACTCCACGAAAAATTATGTGATTAACATAGTGGTTGTGAGTTTAAATTAATTTCCTTGCAATTTAAGGCACTGGAACTATTTTTAATGAAAAAGAAACACAAAAAGAAAATACTACTAGTAGGGGTATTTGTGTAATAAAAAGAAAGCTCTACAGGTATTTACAAACTCATGAAATAAACCTCAGGAAAAAATAAGCCAATATTCCACACAATTAAAATATTTGCTCTTAGCAAGGACCTATTGGTAGTATTCAAAACATTCAAGGGCCATCGTGCAGATATACCACAAAATAATACACTTAATATTCCAAAGTTCTGACTAAATGACAATAAATTAAACCTGTGAGGGTTTGCTTTCAAATACTCCAAAGTTTGTCGGTTGAGCTGACGGGGGATGAAAATGCAAACTTGCAAATCTTACAAAAGTTTTTGAACTACAGATGAATGGATGAGTACTAAAACAAAATCCAAAAAATATACAGGATGAAATGTGAAATATACCCAAGCCTTGCATGCTGGCGGACGGTGGGGATGAAATCACTTAGACACATGACGTCCCACCAACGACTGATGATGGTTCAAGGTCTAGCGGTTGGGATTAAAGATCGGGAGAAGATCTACGGTTGATGTTGCGCTGAATCCAACCGTTCCTGTATGCCTCAGCTGCTGCTTCAAATCCAATGGCGGAGAAGAGATCTAGAAGAATATCGTAAGAACTCCATTGTAACAAAGTTTGGTCTGCTCCTCCTCTCTCATTCTTTGCCTTCAGGAGCACGGGAAGTGCTCAAAAGGCTCCTGGGACTCCCCCGCATTGATCAATGGCAATAAAAGGGCTTCAGGTCCATTTGGAAGGCTCAATGAAGGATAGGACTTGGAAGCTTTTCTCCTGCATTGATAAGAAAAAAGGGGTCTGTTCTTAGTTGTTTCCTGTAGGAGATGTCAAAGGCAGCAAAAACGAACCTTCGGCGAGCTCTTGAGGGGGAGATGGAGTGGAGATGGGGCGATGCGATAGTCTCCCGACGAGTGGTGAGGGAGGAATACCAAGAGATTGATACTTTCAGGGTCAAGAGGAATGGAGATGAGCGGGGCATTCAGAAGGTGATGAGGAACGATATGTGGGTGAGAGGCGAAATGGAAAGGGTCAAGCACACTAGCAATACAGTGAATGATGAGATTGGAAAATACACGAAAAAAGATGAAATCGAACCAATTAGAGTATAGAACTAACCTACTACTAATCTGAGGAATCAAAATGATAAAGAAATAGAAGCTCACCGATAGTGGAATGCCTGGAGCATAGCTATGGTGGTACACGACCGTTGAGCAGTGGATGCATCAATTCGATGCCCTCTACACCTCCTAAGGAGTCGACCAGACTCCTGCTATCACCAGGAATAAGGATCAAGACTCTACTTAGGGTTTCAGGGTGGAAGAAGGATCAAAGGCCAATTTGAGGCGGAGGAACATTATTTATACACGGGCAGAGAAGGAGTAGTTGGATTAGGGTTTGCAAGTGGATCAAGAGAGGTTTGACCTCGGATGAGGTCTGGCGTCGATGACGATGAATCGATGAACAATTGGGTGAAAGTATCGCTTTATTTCAAGCAGTATGCATGATGAGAAAAATGGGAGGAGGGTCATGGTTCATCGGTTAGAACGAGGCGTGGTCAGAAGGCTAGATAGTTGACCTAGGGTCAACTGTCAGAGGGCTGTGGTTGGTCCATCTAGGACCGCTACACGATAAAATATGAGTTTTATTCAAAAATAAATCAATTAAAAATAACAAATGAATTATTTATGAAAAAATTAAAACATAAGAAATCTTTATTAATTTAGTGCTATTTATTACAAATTTTATTAAATTTTATAAATTTATTAAGTGTTATTATTTTAATTGGATTTTTTAAGATTTATTTAGGTATACTTTATGTACTATTATTTATTTTATGTATTTTTAATATTTTTTACATTATTTATTATTTTATTTATTTTAAGTATAATGAAATATATATTTACATATTTACATATTTTTATTTTTTATCTATTAGGTTAAATAAATAATAGTATTTGTATGTACAATATATACAAGTACTATTTATTATGTATTTTGAATCACTTTATTTTATTTAATTTATTTTTGTTAGTGTTATTTTAACTTCTTGTTTTATTTAATATATGTACATAATATACAAGGGATTAAAAATATAAGAATAAATTAAATGTAAAGAATAAATATTTATTGTATAATATACATGTTATACAATAGGGGTCCAAAACCTAACTTTTGCATCTTAACTCAAATTGAATGAAATCACCATCATTAAGTAGCTTATTATAAGTTATGTACTATTAAAGTGATTTTGATACATTTTGAGTTCATATGGAGAAGATACGAGTCTATGAAGCTTGTGTTTTGGGATTTTATTCTGAGTATAAAATGTACACTGTATATTATTTTTGTATGGAATAATTTTGTATTTTTATGTATTTTTATCTATAACTTTCATATACAAAATTTCTTATTTCAGGTATACATAATAAAGAATAAAATAGCTCCCAAATATGCATTATTGATAAATAAAAGAATGAGGATTTATTGATGAATTAGCCCTTATCTTCCCCTACTTTATTCCTTGTCGACCCAATCATCAAGATGCTAAGGTCTCGGGGTTTAGGGTCATAAAATACCTTTGGCATTTTATTCTTATTCTTTTCTTTTTCTATAATTTTGGCATTAAAAATTGTATTTTATATACAATAAATGGAATAAATAATGAATGTTAATTTGTACAAAATAATGTTATTTACATGCATTACTAGGGTTTTTAAGGCCAAAATGATAGAATAACGGTGATGAAATGGAGATTCATCACCCCCTATACTTTCCTATGCTAGTCCCTAGCAAACACTTATGCATAAAACAAAAATAAAAGAAAAGAAAAAGAAAGAACTTAGAATAATTTTTGACTTTTAAACTTATCTTAACAAAATCAAGTTTGGAGCTCAGAGAAGGCCTTTGGATTAATGGTATGTTCGGAACCACATGAAGTCAGGAAGTGTGACACAACAACCCTTAGGGTCCATACTCCTATCATCCGGTCCAATTCACGGCCAAGTTAGAACCATCCTCCCAGTCACCTACTCTTGCTACCTTGAAGTGATAGAACCATGTGTGTGAAATTATTCAGCTCTCTCCAGACAAAATCGATGAACTATCTAGGCATTTGCTCTTCTGGTAACTCGTCCTCGTGGAGATAGATATTCCCTTCTAAGGTCAGCTTGGTCTTTACAACCGAATAGGGAAGAAGTTTAGAAGAAGGGAAAGAAGTGAGAATGGACCAATGTAGTCTTCATTCCCTTGTAAAGTTAGTCAATGTAACTGATTCTTCACCAAGAAGTAGGCGTTTTCTGAAGCTCTAATTTTTGTGGAAGTTTTTGTTGTCGGTTTGTTTGGATATTTTCTTTGACTTTTATACAGCTTTTGCATTCTTGCTTGTGCCCTGGTGGATATAATGTCTTTTGTTTCACCCATTTTTTGGGGAATTGGAAAAAGTTATGCCGCCAGACCATTCCTCATCCTAAGCATTGTCTCAATCCATCTCCAGTCTTTAGATATCATTGTTACTAAAATAAGTGGGTTAGAGTACCAGTGTCAACAATCCCCAAGAATGGTTCCTGAGGCACCCTTGATGAAGCAGCCTTGCATCGTCTTGACTTAGACTCCAAGATTTTTCAACAGTCCATCTGAGTTGAGTTAAGTGTTATGTGTGAGGTTTTCAGTCAAATCATTGTCTCAAGAGTCTTACGGATAATACGAAGGGTTCTATTTAGGCACATTGAGTTGACTCATGAACACAGTCTTATGGAATCTAAAGAATTAAGTGAAGGTGTCCTGAAATAACTCCACTTCCTGTCCTCAATGGGTTCCTCTGAAATTAAGTGTATTAAGATCTATTCCAAGCTCCAATCTTCAGACTTTATTCGAACTTGTTCAATTGTCTAGATTATTTGAAAAATGCGAATGCTATGCACAATGCACATGAAATATTTTTGTAATGTATTTTTCTAATTTTTATTTTTTTTATGGATTTTCAAAAAAGGTTTTGCAAATTATTATGCAATTTTTTAAAAGGTTTATGCAAATGTTTTTGGAATTTTGATTTTGCAAAATTTTAAGGCTTTTACAAAACACAAGTTTTTTGGAAAAGAAAATAGGTACACATATTTATAGAGGAGTGCATCACATAATTACAAGAGTTGGGGTTTTAAATGATTTATACAAGAGATATGTTAGTTGTTTTTATATAAATATATACAGGTGGTGAAAAATGTTGTTTTACTTGGATTATGTATATATTCCTCAAATTTATTTGAAAACAATTTTACAAACAATTTTGAAAACTATAATCAAAATATCTTTTGCAAATTTTTTTTACAAACATTTACAAACATTTGAAAATCATTTTGTAAAGGCTTTTCAAACATTATGTATAGATTTTTCAAAATATTTTTGCAACTATTTTGAAAAACATTTGCAAAGAGGTTTTCAAAATATTTTTATTTCACACAAAAAGGAATTTTTACAAACAAAACATTTTTACAAAGGCTGAAAATATTTTTTTAAAAAAAATTCAAATAGTTTTCAAAAGATTATTCAAATAAAATTTCAAACTATTTTTCAAACATTTTGCAAAATATTTTTACCTGATTTATTAACCAATATATACAAAAAGAATTTTGAGGAATAATATACATCTTTTTATTAATTGATTTAATGAATTGTATATTATATATCATTTTATATAGTATTTTAGCCATAATTATTGAAAGTACAAGAGTATGAGTTATGGATAAAGTATATACGACCCCCTATACTTAGATTGAGCTATGTCCTCATAGATCAGAGAGAAAAGGAGAAGACATAACTCGTTCTGAGTATAGAAAAGCCTATGAAGAATGAACGAATGAGAAGTTGTCTGTCACCCTATATTTAAGATGAAATAATCCCAAGTATAACAGTCTGTACACAAGGCAGGGAGGGCCAAGGGTGGGAATGTATGAAATCATCGGCTCGACCTGTCCCCACTATACTTAGGGTAAAATATCCCTAAGTATGGACATAGTGTCAAGAGTTGAGGGGACATGTGAGGGATCTAAAAATGAACAACTCGGGGTATGCACCTCCATATACTTAGGACAAGGTACATCCTAATTATAGCAATGATGAAAAGGGGCGACACCTTTTTGGAAGAAAAAGAAAAATCATTCAAAAATATTTTGATCTGCTTTTTCTGAAACTGCAGGAGTGGTTGCTTTCAACTCTTCTTCATATACAACTTGAATAAATTCAACGACAGGCAGAAATGTATCATGCTCTAGGTAAGGCTTTAGAAGTTGTCCGTTGACTACAAAAGGCTATGTGTCAGTTGATAATCCAGATATCATTATGCTACCATTGTCACACACGTGTTACTGTAAAAAGCCCAACCCATTTACTCTTCAACTTTCCTAGAAAGATCTTGAATTTCACATAGAACAACCAGACCTTCTGACCCAGCTCAAAGGACTTGCGATGAATATGCTTATCATGTCACCTTTTGACCTTCTCCTTGTACATAAGGCTGTTATCATATGCATAATATTTGAATTCCAGCAACCTGTTCAGATCCACTTTTCTATTCTTCCTGGCTTTCTTGGAGTCTAAGTGATGAATCTCCATTTCATCACCTTTATTCTATCATTTTGGCCTCAAAAACCCCAGCAAATGCAGGTAAATAGCATCAAATTGCACATAATAGTATTCATTATTTATTGTATTAATTGTACAAAAAATAAGGTTTTTAATGCCAAAATTATAGAATAAAGAGAAGAAAAGAAAAGGGAATAAAATATTGTAAATATTTTATGACCCAAACCCTGAGACCAAGGCCAGCATGGTATTGGTCGACAAGGAATAAAGTAGGGGGAGATAAGGGCCAGAGTACAATAAATACCTCATTTATTTATTCATCCATGTATGCCATTTTTGGCACCTATTTTGTACACAATTATTTATTCATCAAATGAAGAAACTTTGTACATGAAAGTTGTAGATAATAATGTAAATAAAAATACAAAATTGAGTTTGTGCGAAATTAATACCCAGTGTACATTTTATACACAGAATAAAAAGCCAAAATCTCAACTTCACAAACCCATATCTTGCAAATAAAAACTCCAAATCACCCAAACTCACCTTTAATTGTATATAGCATTCCATAAACTATTTAATAAAATTGGTTTCATGATTTTTGGAGTCCATATGCAGAAGTTAGGTTTTTGGCCCTCCTAGTATATAGGACTGATTAAAATATTCATTTTATTCAATATTCATTATTTGTATAAATTCATATTTTTAGAATTTTGTAAATAATGTACATAATGCATACACATGAGAGAAGTAAAGAAAACCAAAATTAATTTGTAAAATAAAATAAGTCTACAAATTCATAGACAAAATACCTATGCTCTATACCTATATATAAGTAAAAAGGATTTTAATCCTTGATCCTTTTATTTTTTTTACAATGATGTATACATTATACATAACTCATTAAAAATACAAAACCAAAATAAAAATCAAGAAAATACAATAAACAAATTAAGTATACAAAATACATAGATAAAATACCTATAAGTATACCTACATACACCTATATCTATTTATTTAAAAATATAAATAAACTCATAAAAATCAAACAAAAATACCATTATACTCACAAAAATAAATTATAAATTTATAAAATAAGCCAATAAAATAATAAAAGAAAATAAACAAATTAAAAATAAAATACATGAAAATACATGTAAATACATACATATACATATTATTCAAATAAAACTATAATAAAACACCTCGAAAAATTCAATAAAAATCATAAATAAATACTAGATGAAATAATACACATTTTTTTATTTTATAAGAAAAAATTAATAAAATCATTTAGGGCGTCAAATAAATCAATCTTTCTTCAGATTTTCTATTTTGTCTCGTAGCGGCTGACGTGGCCCAATGAGGCGCCGGCCTTCGTTGACTCCCAGGTCAACTGTCCCATCCCTCGCCTGGCGTCTCTGAACTGTCCATTCCCCCGATTTCATGCCTTTTTCCCGGGCACACCATCCATCAATCGACAACGCTTCCTTCACAAGAATTGTTCCCTAATCTTCCATGATGCCTGCCAAAATCATAGATCAACGAGATGTTCATTGGTTCAGTTAATAGTCGCCGGGTAATAAGGCCCCTTGCCAATGTTTATAAATAACAAGCTCCGCTTCCTTCCTCGAATTTGGCCACTTTTATTCCAACCTAAAGCCTAGATCTTGCTCCTGGATTGTTCCTCGTGACAGGGGGAGTAGCCCAGCATCTTGACTCGGCCGGAGGAAGGAGATTTTGACGCGGCGGAGCTCCGGCGTCCGCCCTGCTCCCTGGAGGCCCCCATGTATAAGAGCTGACCTTCTACGCATTTTTAGTTAGTCTTAGATGTTAGTTTTCCATTCCAGTCATTAGATTAGGTTTTAATTCACGCATGTAGATTAAAAAATGAAATTCGAAGTTCGCCGGAGCTCAGCTCCGTCGACTTCTCCACTGTGGTTCCGACTGTCTTCGGCCGCCTCGTTCACCCCATCTCGTTCCTCGATGCCTTCTCCATCTATTGCGTACATTTGTCCAACCCAGGACTCTAGGTCCTGGCAAATCGGGGCTCCCCCTCCGCCGTTCGCCGGAGCCCCTCCGCCCAACTTCATTTTTGCATCGCAGCTTCAAACCCCGGGTCGAGGAGAAAGCTCTCTCACCCGCGGTTCTTCCTGTGCAGGGATATCGAAGAATCGAGCCCTTTTGGGCTTGCATTGACCCAGGGGTCCTCTTCTTCTCCGACCTCGCTCCATCGACTCGGACCCCCAGGAGCCATGAGATCACCGTCAGACGACGCGGAAGCCTCCCAGCTACGATCAGAGAGCTTCAGATGCGCGGGAGGTGCCCCGAGGAGCCCGAGCTACCCGATCGAAGCTCGCCGGGGGTGAGCTTCTTCCCCGTTCTTCCAGATGCCTTCAGCACCGTTGGATCGAGAGGGGCGACCCAGATTGAATGCCGACCGTTCGATGAAGACGTACGTCCACCGTCAGATCAGCCTGGAGCTTCTAATCCAGGCCCTTCATCGCCGAATCGACACCCGCCGTCCGATGGCTGCCACGTGGATAAGTGGCGCCTCCAGCGCCGCAGGATGAAAGCTTTGTTTAGGGGTAAATTTCATACCAAGCTCCTCTACTTTTTGCATTTATTATTTAATGCCAAAAATAAAAGTCCCAGTTGTAAATAAAATGTATATTTTGCAGAACAACCCCCGATGTTTTAAGATTTGCTCTTTAGTCCTCCCGCACCTCACGTGCAGCAACCACGTGAGGTGCGTGAAATTTTACCTTTAAACCCCGCCAGGTTTCTGTATTTATTAAATGGTCCTGAAAATAAAAATTAAAGTGTATTTTTATCGTAATTTTTGCATGTATGCCCCTGTGAACTATTTTATTTGCAAAAATACCCCTGCCAGGCCATTTAATTTTTGAATGCTTTGTCTATTTATTTTGTGCTCCATATTAAATCGAAAAAATCTTGCAAAAATAGACTTAAGCTCCTGTTAGTGTACCCTTGCACACCATATTTTTAGTTTTGCATTTTGTTGCATTTTTGCATTTATTAAAAATCAAAAACATGTCTTTTATTCCCTGTCTAACTTATTAAACCCCAAAAAAAATATGAAAATGCCTCTAAAAATTCCAAAAAATTACCAATGGTGTATTTCCTATATTAGTGTCAGTCCAAAAATCCCTAAAAATCTCAAAAGGAAAACCTTAAAAATTCAAAAATACCCAAAAAATTCAAAAAAATATTAAAAACCAAAGAAAAATCAGAAAAATATAAACTCGGGCCCTATTTATGCTATATTTTATTACTTTTATTAGAAAAATAGTATAGATAATTTTGAGGCTGTTAGCTATTTTTAATATCTATTTTGGTGACGGCCAGTACCTAGTCCACTGTTTGCTATTATTTAGCTAGTTAAAAATACTAAAAATATTTGAAAAAATACCCAAAAAATCATAAAAACAGTAAAAAATCATGAAAATTCCAAAAAGACCCTTTTCCTGAATTTTTGACTATTTTTGAGTATTTCTATAAATATTATAATACTCCCTTTATGTATATATATCTATATATCAAAAAAAAGGAAAAAAATATAATATATATGTGTAATTATTTATATGTATTCCCATTAGTCTTAATATATATATATATATATATATATAGAAATATATATATATATATATATATTATTACATTTATATATACCTATATATATTGTAAGTATTATAAGCAATATACTAACCCTCTATGGGTATACATGTATTTTTATTTATATTATATATATACATATTACCTAATTACATTATTAAAAATAAATAATAATAATAATAATAATAATAATAAAAATCAATCAAAAACCCACACAAGGATGACTGTGATTTACATGTAGGCTATTGCATTTTGGATTGCTCTCTGTGGTTCGACCTCTACATGCTTGTCACTGTACATTTTATGGTAGAGTAAATAAAGATTAATTCACATTTATTTTTGAGCTTGATTGTTGTATTCTTTGGATTGTGGGTTAATTGCTGATCAACACGGGTATTTTTGTGAGCGGTCGCCTCAGCGACACCTTTCATATTATTAATGGTGACCCTCGCATGATACTTACGTGCTATCAGATGGCGCCGTTGCGTCAGATTTTGCAATCGGAGCTGTTCTTGGACAGAGGAAAGACAAGGCGCCCTATGCCGTTCACTATGCCAGCAGAACATTAGATGAAGCTCAAAGAAATTATACAGTGACAGAGAAAGAACTGCTGGCTGTGGTTTTCGCCTTAGAGAAGTTCATATCCTATTTGTTGGGGTCGAAGGTCACCATTTTCACAGACCACTCTGCTATCCGGTACCTACAACAGAAGAAGGATGCCAAGCCAAGACTGATTCGTTGGATCCTTCTCCTCCAGGAATTCGATCTGGAAATCAAAGACAAACCTGGAGTTCAGAATGTGGTAGCAGACCATCTATCCAGAATAGAGCAGCATGAGCCTCCTCTGAGCAGTGCACCTATCACAGAAACCTTCCCTGACGAATCCATCTTAGCTGTGGATTCTCTCCCTTGGTACGCTGATATTGTCAATTACCTCGCCTCTGGGGTACTACCGTCGGATTGGATGAAGAATCAGAAGAACAAATTCATGTCGACCATCCGCTTCTACCAATGGGAGGATCCTTTTTTATTCAGAGAAGGAGCAGATTGTATTTGGCGCAGGTGCATCCGTCAGACGGAGCAATCTAGTGTCCTCGAGCATTGTCATTCGCTCGAATCTGGTGGGCACCATTCTGGAGATTGTACGGCAGTGAAAGTATTGCAGTGTGGCTTTTGGTGGCCCACATTATTCAAGGATGCAGCAGAGTTTGTTAAAAGATGTATTGACTGTCAGCGACTGAAAGGTACACTCACTGCCAAAGATTCAATGCCTCTGAAAATTATTCAGATAGCTGACATTTTCGATGCATGGGGCATTGACTTCATGGGACCTTTCCCTAACAGTCAAGGTTTTGAGCACATCCTTCTTGCCGTCGATTATGTGAGTCGTTGGGTTGAAGCTATTCCCGCCCGAGCCGCCGACAGCAAAACAGTTTGCCAGTTTCTGAAGAAGAACATCATTTTGCGGTTTGGGATACCAAAGATTCTCATCTCAGACGGGGGTAGCCATTTCATCAACAAAGAGGTCAAGAAATTAACGAAGGAATACGGCATCGATCACCGTGTCGCATCTCCTTATCATCCGCAGACCAATGGCATGGCAGAGTTATCAAACAGAGAAATCAAGACCATATTGCAGAAACTTGTTAGGCCGAACAGAAAAGACTGGTCTCAACTCTTGGACTCAGCTCTATGGGCGTACCGAACGGCCTACAAGTCTCCCTTGGGCATGTCGCCCTACCGTCTTGTATATGGGAAACCATGCCATCTGCCCGTGGAATTAATTCATAAATCTCTTTGGGCAATCAGCAATTGTAACTTGGACTCACGAAGAAGTGGTCAGAAGAGAAAAGACGATCTGAATAGGCTCTTGGAATTCCGAGATTGCGCATACGATAACACCTTGATGTACAAGGAGAAGGTGAAACGCTGGCATGACCGGCACATCAGACGAAAGACCTTCGACGTTGGACAGAAAGTGTGGCTGTTTGATGCAAAGTTACAGATATTTCCCGGCAAATTAAAGAGTAAGTGGACATGGCCGTTCCGAGTTTGTGAGGTGCGTGACAATGGCAGTATCGCGATATCAGATTTGTCTCCTGACGCACAACCCTTCGTCGTCAACGGCCAACTACTGAAGCCTTATCTCGAACCAGATGCATTCTTGGCCGTTGTTGACTCTATTCAGCTAATGCACCATGATGACACCTTCACAGCACCTACGGCATCGAAAGATTCAGACTATGCCATTCAACAACTGTTTATCTGATTTTCTTCTTTTCTTCTTTTCTTCTTTTCATTTTCTATTTTTTTGTTGTTCGTAACAAAAGGTGCCGCCCTTGTAGACAGTTTTCTATACTTAGGATGTACTTGGTCCTAAGTATAGGGGGGATGTGCACCCCGAGTTTTTCATTTCATTCCGATCCTCTCCATTGTCTCCTCTTCTTGTCTATACTTAGGAGTATGTTACCCTAAGTATAGGGGGAGACAATCTGAGTACGCTCTGTGTATTCCCACCCTTGACCCTCCCTGCTTTTTGTACAATCTGCTATACTTAGGATTATTTGATCCTAAGTATAGGGGGACGGTCAACTTCTCATTCATTCATTTCTTTCATATTTATTCTTTAGATCTGTCTACACTCAGTACGAGTTATGTCTTTGCTTTTACTTTCGATCTATGAGGACATAGCTCAAGCTAAGTATAGGGGGGTCGTTATATACCATGTATATACTAAAAGCCATAACTCATACTGAAAAATAAAAGACCACCTCATCATAAAATAAAATGTAAAAAGTAGCTCTATAATAATGAAAGATGATTGTGAGTTCCTCAGACTCTTTGTAATTATACTGATTATTGAGTCAGAAAAAGGTTTTGTGCGAAACATTCTCTTTTGAAAAATCTTGTGAAAATTGTTTGAAAAGAGTGTGTACAAGTATTCAAAGTTTGAAAAATTAGTTTTGTGTGTAAAATTTATTTTCTTTGAGTGAAACCAAAAAGTGTGAAAATCAGTGTGCAAATGATTGTGAAAATTTTGATTGACAAAATTGTTTTGAAAAATCTATCTATGCTGTGTAAACCTTTGTAAAAGGATTTTCAAATGCGTGAAAATGTTTGCAAAATTATTTTGGACTATAGTTTTCAAAATCCTTGTGAAAATGATTCTCAAGTAAGTCTGAGGAGTCCGCACAAAAATCTCTCATTTGTAAATAATAAATAAGCCCAAACAAAGCCTAAAAGAACCAAAACCATATTATACATCAAATATTGTTTTTCTTCTTTTGTACATACTGATTAATAAATCAGATACCTATACAGTATGATTTGAAAAATAGTGTGACCAGTTTTGAAAAAATTGATGTGAAATGATTTCAAATGTGTGAAAACATTTTGATTGCAAAATTTTTCTTTATGTGAAAGAAAGGATTTGAAAAACCTACGTGCAAATATTTTGAAAAATGCTTGTCAAAACTATTGTGAAAATTATACATATATAGTGTGACAATTCTTTGCAAAAATAGATTTCAAATGTGTGTAAATGATTGCGAAAATTATTGTGTACTATAGTTTGCAAAAGTATTTTCAAAACCTAATAAGAACACTCTTACAAACTCTTGTAAATCATAAACAAGGCACATACGATTCTTTCTGTACAGTTCTAAATAAACTACTTCATTCAAACCTGTAAAGTTTTTAGAAATTCATAAACTTTGTAAATAGAGCGGCACGCCCGTGTAAATAAGTGTATATACTTTTTGTGTATGTCCAGTTCTGAGTTTATTTGCAAAAAAATTCTTTGTGTAAAAACATTCTTTGATTCTTTCCAAACTTTTTGTGAAAAAATTGCATCATTCATTGTGCATAGCATAAGCATACCATTCATATTCTTTTTGAGTGAGCTTGATGATTGAATCGGTCTAATAAAGTCTCAAATTGGAGCTTGGTTGGACCTTACCGCACCTAACTGCACTGGAACCTTATGGGAACTAGGTTTAAGGTACTTCAGGTCTATACAAACTTAATTCTTTGAGAAATGAGGGCTGGGTTCAAGTAACCTCAGTGGACTAACTAGAACTTTTCGAGACACACGTACGACTCTTACCGATCGTGACCTAACCTGGACACTTGCACCCTTCACTTGGCTCAACTCAGTTGGAGTGGTGAGGGGGTTGGATTTGCCAGTCTGAGATGCACACGGATGGAAACATTCGTCCTCGTCTAGGGAGGGAAGTGCACCCCAACCTGATTCAATAGCCATGAGGTCTAAAGACAGGAGATGTGGGTTGCGATAAGGCTTCAAAAGAGGGATAGTCTACTGGCTCAAGAGGAAAAACTCCTTCTGTAAATGCTGCTGTGAATAGTATGTTGAAAAAAAATGGTCAGGCCAGTACAAAAATAAAATGCCTGCAAAGTATGTACAAAGTCAATAAGCAAGCTTGAGTTCCAAAGACAAATATGTGATCCTGCAGCTGGATGACTTGACTACACTGGTCTGGCATCCCGGGACAGGTAGCTACACTGGCTACCGTCCATTCTTCTCTTCACCCCCTCCTCTTGAGCTGGTTGCCACTTGAACTTAGAAGGGAATACCCTGCTCCTCGAGGAAAGAGCTGTTGGATTGGGGAATCATTGGGTTGTCATTCTGGAGAAGTCAGCTCCTTTATCATTTCAGTTGGGGAGAGCCACTATCACTTACACCGTACAAGCCAGCTTCATAGTTATAAGGGTTTGCGTATGATGTAGACTAGTTCTGACTCGGCTATTGAGGTGGGTTGAACCGAGTTCTGTGACTATCGAAGGCTGTTGTATTTTAGAGCTGGTTCCCGACTAGGTTCCACACACATTCACACCCAAGGTCTGAAAGGAGCTCCAAATTCAGATTTTGTAAGGACATGCATTGCACTGAAAGCACCCTTATTCACTCTATCTTTCTTTTATTCTCCTTTTTCTTTTCTTTATTCTTTTTGAACTTATTGCATAAGGGTTTGCTAGGGACTAGCAAAGGCAAGTATAGGGGGGTGATGAATCTCCATTTCATCACCTTTATTCTATCATTTTGGCCTCAAAAACCCCAGCAAATGCATGTAAATAGCATCAAATTGCACATAATAGCATTCATTGTTCATTGTATTTATTTTACATTAAATAAGGTTTTATTGCCAAAATTATAGAATAAAGAGAAGAAAAGAAAAAGGAATAAAATATTGTAAATATTTTATGACCCAAACCCCGAGACCAAGGCCAGCATGGTATTGGTCGATAAGGAATAAAGTAGGGGGAGAAAAGGGTCAGAGGACAATAAATACCTCATTTATTTATTCATCCATGTATGCATTTTTGGCACCTGTTTTGTACATAATTATTTATTCATTAAATAAAAAAACTTTGTACATAAAAGTTGTAGATAATAATATGAATAAAAATGCAAAATTGAGTTTGTACAAAAATAATCCCCAGTGTACATTTTATACACAGAATAAAAAGCCAAAATCTCAACTTCACAAACCCATAACTTGCAAATAAAAACTCCAAATAACCCAAACTCACCTCTTATTGTATATAGCATTCCATAAACTATTTTATAAAATTGGTTTCATAATTTTTGGAGTCCATATACAGAAGTTAGGTTTTTGGCCCTCCTAGTATATAGGACTGATTAAAATATTCATTTTATTCAATATTCATTACTTGTATAAATTCATATTTTTAGAATTTTGTAAATAATGTACATAATGCATACACATGAGAGATGTGAAAGAAAACCAAAATTAATTTGTAAAATAAAATAAGTCTACAAATTCATAGACAAAATACCTATGCTTTATAGCTATATATAAGTAAAAAGGATTTTAATCCTTGATCCTTTTATTCTTTTATATTTTTTACAATAATGTATACATTATACATAACTCATTAAAAATACAAAACCAAAATAAAAAACAAGAAAATATATTAAATAAATTAAGTGTAAAAAAAATACATAGATAAAACACCTATAAGTATACCTACAAACATCTATACCTATTTATTTAAAAATATACATAAACTCATAAAAATCAAACAAAAATATCTTTATACTCACAAAAATAAATTATAAATTTATAAAATAAGCCAATAAAATAATAAAAGAAAATAAATGATGAATACCCATTCATCACTCTTTATTCTTATATTTTAGCTACAAAAACCTATGCAAATGCATGTAGATATGTGTAAATAGGAAAAATTAGCAAAAGCATGCATGTTTGTAAATACTTATAATTAGCATGTTTTTGTGCAAAAATAAAAGAATAAAGATGAAAAAAAAGAGGGAAATATTTAGAATAAATATTGAGCAACCTAACCCAAGGGAGGGCTCAGCATGGGCCTGACCGCATAAAAGCCAAGTAGAGGGAGATAGGGACTCATGTGTACATATTTGTGTAAATAAATAAATTAAATATTTTCCTCACCCAAAAATTTGTTGTAAATATTTGTATATATTTTGTATATATTTAGAAGCTATTAAAAACAAAATAAAAACTTAAAAATCAAAAATCCAAAAAGAACCTTTCACCATGTACATAGATCATTACCCTTTACTTATTTCACCTTGTAAATAAAGTCATTTATTTTTAAAACTTTTTGTAAATATTCCATGTTACATATTGTACCTAAAATAAATAAAAAGAAACAAAACAAAAATTAAATAAAAATTACAAAATTAAAAATACAAAAACATATTGTACCTATACCTTGTATATAGTTGCACATAACTAATTATTTAACCTATGTATATAAATGATGAAAATAAAATAAAAATAGCCTTTTATTCCTCATTTTATCCTATAAATAAATAAAATATAAAATAGGAATAAAAATGTATAAAAATAACTAATTAAAAATCAAAATTAAAAAAATCACATATTGTATATATACCTATGTATAGCTATACTATGTATATACCTTATTTTTATTTCCAAAAATTAATTAAAAATCACAAAAAAATAGAAAAAAATAAATTAAAAATATTTCATGTTTTAAGTTTTTGAAAAATCGGCCATTTAAAGGCCCAAAAAAATCAAATAAAAATTTAAGCCTTGGCGGGCTCTGATTGGTCCACGGGGGATTGTTGACCCCCGGTCAACACCTCCCCCAGGACCACCAGAGCCCGGGTCCGCTCGCCCGACCCATGTTCTCGGATTTTTCTCTTGATGACCCGAATCCCTTTCGCCCCAACTCCGGGTCCACAATGATCACGTCACATCCGAGAGCCTCGCTGGAGCTTTCGCCTTGGGATCCGCGCACCAGCTCGCCCTACCCGCACCCTTCTTGCCGGACCCTCCACACTATATAACCTGAGCTCCGCCACACTCCACTCTCATCTTTGGCTCCCCACTCTCACTCCTGTGACCTCCATCGCATCCAGCGAGGTGACAGCTCCCGTTTGCCGGTGTTGCAGCGAGGAGGAGCTGGCCGGTCACTGATCCGGCAGCTTTGCGTCGCCGTGCTCCGCCACTCGACCGGAGCTCGAGCCTCAGGCAGTGACACCCTTCGAGGCGACGACCGGGAGCTAGCTCAGCTCCAGCCCAGTCTTCCGCTCCACCCAGGTAGCCGTTTAGCTCGCCTATTTAGCTTAATTTCCTGTTTCGCCCAATTTATATCTCCGACGTATTCCGCTGATTCCGGCCATATCGTCCATCATCTCGATCATCGGAACGAACTGTCACCATCGCCTCGCCCCCACGCACGTTCTTCGCCCTTTCACTCAACCCAGCTCGCCCCGGAGCTGGGATTCGAGCTCCACCGTCCTCCGCTCGCCGGAGCTCGCTCGTCCCGATCCACAGACCACCTTCACTCCGCTTCATCGGGTCGAGGCACTTTGCCCTCGACCCGCGAAGCTTTTGGTTCGCTTTGCAGGTCAAAAGGGAGCCATCTGAGGCCCCCTCACATTCAAGCTAGGAGCTTTTCGCCGCCGGCCTCGCCTGAGCCCCTCCAGAGCTCGGCTGGGCCATCTGAAGCTACCAGCAGCTGCAGGACGCCATCGCCTATCTTCTCCGATCCATGGAGGCAGCTGAGGAGGCCCCCAGCCCGCGCACGAGGCCGGCGAACCTCGCCGGCCACCTGTTCTTCGAGGGACCTCCAGCACCGTCCGATTAGACCCTCCGCTCCAGTTTCTATCTTGATCGTCCGTTCTTCGAGGAGCAGCAGCCGTTGATCGATTCGAGGCGTCATCCGGACCGTCAGAGCAGAGGAGAGAAGGCACAACACCTGAACCGCTAGATCTCCAACGTGTCCCCCTCTGGACCGTCGATCGACCCAAGACAGAGCAGAGAGAGGAGCGCCCGCCGCTCGCGACCGTTGGATCCTCCACGTGGCGCTCATCCAGCCGTCAACTTAATAAGGGGTAATTTACTTAGGCCCCCTCGTAGTTTGAGTCTTTAGTTTCTAGTCTTGTAAATATTTTAAGTCTTTTATTTACGTAGGGTAATTTGCACCTTGGACCTCGTGCTTGCTTAGTTTCGCATTTATACCCCTGTGTATGTGATCTCACGTGCTTCGCCACGTGCTTGTTTGGGTTATTTGCATTTTTTTATCCTGTAGTTCTGTTGAGTTATTGAATGAAGAAATACTTTCTGGTATTTGCATTTGTGCCCCTGTGAGCCTTTTATTCACGCATGTGCGGATTTTAGTGGGATATTTGCATCCAAGCCCCTGGACTTTTGGTACGAGTTACCAAAAGGTCCAGGAACTTGGTTTTTATTACCAGAAGGTCCCTGAGTGCCCCAGGCACGCGCCACACGCGTGATTTGCTGGGCAAATTGCACCTGGACCCCCAGAGCTTTGGGTATTTGCACTTCAGTCCCTGTGCACAGTGCCCCCTTCTTGATTTTTGAATAAATATCAAACCACCTCCAAATTCGATGAAAATTTGATACATGGCTCCTGCCATGTTGTTGGATTTTTGAGAATTTTTGAGGACATTTTTGATTTTATTTAGTATTTTTAAAAATTAAAAAACATCTATTTTAGCTACTGTCTAGGTTTAAAAATCCCAAAAAAAATATAAAATCACCCCCAAAAATTCTAAAAAACTTAGTTACTGTTTCTTGTGTGTTGTATGATTTTCTAGCCAATTTTGGCTATTTTTCATTGAGTAAAAACCTTAAAAATCTAAAAACCCTTAAAAACTCATAAAAATTATAATAAATAATCCAAAAATCCAAAAACAATAATTTTGGTGCTCAAATTTTCATTATTCTTTCTAGTATATAGGAAAATTACCTCCAGGACCTGTTGAGATCCTTAGATATTTTATTTAAGGGTTTTGGTCCTTGCTGGACAGTACCTCATCTTTTTAGCACTGTTTGATTTTTAGAAAATAAAATATACCTTATAAAAATCCCAAAAATTCACCAAAAACACTTAAAAACCTAAAAAACATAAAAACCATTTTTCTTGAATTTTTGCTTGATTTTTGGTGTGTTAAATAAATTGCCAAAGTGTGTTTATATTTGCCTTCTTTTATTTTCTTCATATTCTAAAATCCAAAAAAATATAAAAATTATTAAAAACCACTAAAAACATTTTGTTTTTCTTTTCTTTTATTTTTACTACTTCGTAGGCCCTAGGCCAACCCGTGCTCCTTGTGTTCGACCCTGGGTGCTATACCAGGTTAATCTCATAGCTAGGACCGCTTGCGTTGTTTTGTTTGATATTCGATTTATTTCGCGGTTCGATCTTTTTCTTGATATACCTATCCTCTGAGATCCGGGTCGCAACGACCCTTGTCTTATTACCTTCACCTGGGTCTTCGGGAATTTTAGGTTATCAGAATGGCGCCGTTGCCGGGTAGCACGGCTTAGTAGTGTTGTTTTTATTTTCGTTTTTATTTTCGCGGCTTTTCGCGGCTCTTCGGAGCTCGCGGCTCTTCGCGGCTTTTGTTTACAGTTTCTTTTTGTTTTATTTTGTTTTATTTTTATTTTCTTTTATTTTTATTTTTGTTTTATTTTGTGTGATTATTTTATTTCCATTTTTGCACATATACCCTCACTTGTATTTTCTTTTATTTCTCTTTATTATTTGATTATTTTTATTGGTCTGACCACTCTTCTGTCTATCTTGCGAGGGCCCGAGGACCGCGGAGGCTACTTTCGAGGAGCCGGTGCAGCCGCGACACTTGGAGGCGGCTTCTTTCTCTACGAAGCCGCAGGAGAGAGCGAGAGGAGAGAGTTGAGTGGGTGAGGTATTAGGATAGTTTTATTTCATTTCATTCATTAGTAATTGTAATAATACAGGACACTTCTGAGACTGTTTGGACTTGATTACCGTAGCGGGTCTGTTTCGCCGAGCACCGGTGTGCTCGGGGGACCCATTAGGACTTGCGGCTTTTTCGCGGTTTTTACGCGGATTTCTTTTTACTTTCTTACTGTCATTTGCCGGTTTTTCGCGGTTTTTGTCGAGCCCCTAGATTTAGGACTTTCTGGTGATTGTGACGTAATTAAGTAGGATCCACACACTTAAGGCATATCTGTTCCTATAGAACCGTAATTGGACCTACTTAAAAAAAATAATAAAAATAACCGACTCGCTAGCCTCCGTAGCCTACGTGCCGTAGCTCGTCCTGTAAAGCGCTTACTCCTACCCCCGATTTGTCGGGCAGGGGAGGGACGAGCCAAGACCGGACCCTTTGGCTTGGAGGTCGGTGACCGGTTAGACGGTTCTTCGCTAGAAGTTGCTCGTCTAGGACTCGGCTTTTTCCCGCTGCATCATTTAGCTTAGTTTTAATTCTGTCTTTATTTTATGCGCGGATCATTTTGCATGTAGAGAGCTAGAGCAAGGTACGCATTTCTGACTTTGCATGCATCATTGATTTCTCGTGCATCAGCTTTTTCGACTTCTCCCCCCTGTTTTTGACTTAATAACCAGGAGAATCGAAAAATTCGTTAGGCGTTTTGTTTGCTTTGAAAAATACCTAAAAAGTGAAATCATAAAATTGGGACTGCTAAGATTATTGACCTTAAAACTCGCTCACCCTAAAAATTATGTCTTGGGGAGAGCAACCCCCTCATTGCTTGGTTTGTATGCGCGAGAGAGTGACCCGCACACTAGGTAGAGCCCCCCGTTGCTAAACCCGACTGATTACCGACTCTTCCGTGCGGGCCAGTCGGTTGGGGTTAGCAGCGGATATCCCAACAGGTCACGTAAGCGCTCTGATATCTTGAGTGTTCACCAAAATAAAATCGACAAGATAATTTGACCGAACTTTTACGGTCTTCAGCTCGCGTTGCGTTGGTGAACCGGGGGTTTGTTTTTCGATCATAATTTTTCCAGATCTCATCCGCCCTACTCGCCAGATCAAGATGATGGGTAGACGATCTCTTAGGCAGCCTCTGGCTGCACCGCTTTCGGGCGCGTCTACCTCATCATCTAAGTTGGCTCGGGAGAGCTCAGACCCGCTCTCCGAGCCCGAGTACGACTCCACCCTGTTCCCCCTCGATCCCCTTTCTGATCTTCCCGAGAGACATGAGCCCGAGGAGAGACTGATTCATTTGACGGTACCTGAGTTGGGCTCATTTGATTTCCCAGACGTCGAGATGGTCGACGCAGGCAGTTCTGATGATCACTCCCGTAGACCAGAGCATATTGTACTAGACCAGGGAGCGATCAACTCCACGCTGATCGCATCACTTGATACAGTTCAGCAGCAGCTCCGCGATCAGGGAGCTTTCATGATTGAGATGAGGCGTGAGTTGGAGAGGCTCAGAGCAGAGAGAGACGCGCAGAGCGAGCCCGAGGAGATCCCAGATGCAGATGCACAGGCACGAGCCGCAGCAGCAGCAGCAGCAGCCGCGGCCGCCGCCGTAGCGGCAGCAGCCGCAGGAGGAGCAGGACCACCGAGACCGATGCGGGATTTACATAATCCCGGATCTACACTGATGCACCATTGGGTGGTGGTTCCAGCTATCGTGGGGGACTTCAAGTTCCCCCCGAACACCTTGCAGATGCTCCCGCGGTTCCATGGACTTGCTACAGAGGAGCCCCACCTCCACCTCCAGGAGTTTCTTATGATATGCAACACTGTCCACGACAGACATGTGGACCAGGACACGATCAGGATGATCGCATTCCCCTTTTCACTGGCAGATAGAGCAGCCACCTGGCCGAAGCATTTGGGGAGATTTGTCTATACCTGGGAGCAGCTCCGCACCGAGTACTTGAACAAGTACTATCCACTCGGGCGGACGAATGCAGCGAGGGCCCTGATTAGTAACTTCTCCATGTTCCCCAACGAGCAGTTCTACGAGGCTTGGGAGAGGTTCAGAGAGCTTTTGGACAGATGCCCGCACCATGACATCACGAAGCCGAACTTAGTTCAGAGCTTCTTCAGTGGGTTGTCACCAGAGCTACAGGGCCTGGTGAATGCTTCTTGTGGCGGGTCCTACTTCGCCAAGGACCACGACCAGGTCTGGGCTATTTTTGAGGAGATGGCAGAGAACTACATGGTCATGTCCCAGACCCGGCTCTATACTCAGAAGACCCAGCCACATCAGCCAGGACCCGTGCAGTACCAGCGGATAGCACGGGTAGATGCAGGTCCTTCCAGTTCGTCCGCAGCCACAGCAGCAGCACAGCTAGAGTCGTCAGCTGCGGACATGGGTATCATCAGCGAGAAGTTGGACCGCATAGAGCTGATAGAGAAGAAGCAGTGCCAGAGTATCACGCAGATGGAGCAGATGGCACAGGTCTTGAGCGACATGAAGACACAGCTCATGTGTCTCCAGGAGGCACAGACGGCTTCTCAGCCCCGTCTTCAGTCGCGAGGCGACGCCGGCAGCAGCAGCAGCTCGTCCCAGCGCTCCAGCACCCCAGTGCAGCCTAGACAGGTTCACCTTGTACAGGCGGAGCCGTACCAGCAGCCGCAGCCCACCTACCAGTCTCCACCATCTCCAGAGATGCAAATGGTGGTCTACCAGCCGGACCAGCCTCTGGCAGTACTCCCGCCAGCCCCCTTTGATGCCGAGCCGTTGATGGATGTCAACGGGATCTGGTACGACCGTCCCCAGCCTGGGATCCGACGAGAGCATCCCGGATTCAGGTGGGGGAGTGGTGGTGCCTAGCCCCAGCAGCAGCCGTCAGGACAGGGAGGGCAGTACTCCCATCAGAGAGACCAGCACCAGCCGCAGCAGCAGCCCCCAACATATCAGCAGCAGTCATCCTACGGTCCGCGTCCCTATCAGCAGCAGGGACAGTCTTGGAGACGTGAGCAGCAGGCTCACCAGGGATACCAGCAGCAGCCTCCATCCTACCCCTCTTACCCACCACAGCAGTTCCAGCAGCCTCACCCACAGAGAGGCCACCCGTCGGGCTCCCACGAGAGCCCCGCTTTGGATGATATCGCCCGCCTCCTCACGGACCAGCAGGCTACATTCCGACGGGAGATGGACGAGTTCCGCCAGGAGATGCGGGACCTGGTGAGAGGGAAGGCCGCCATACCAGCCCAGATAGAGCCCAATCCGAACAGCCTCAAGAGGAAGTCTGAGCAGGTAGTACCTACTGAGTCAGCCACTCCTAGTGACCCATTTGATGATACATCTTCGGATTTATTTGATGCTGATTTTGTCACACTTAGGAGCGGTAGGACCCCAGCAGGCGGCGGCGCCTCATCTGAGCACCATCCCGAGGCGCCACAGGAGGAGGAGGAGAGCGGTACTGAGGCCGCTCCAGATGATGACGGTGGTACTGAGGCCACCAAGGATGCTGATCCCACCGGCGGTACTGAGGCCGCCACTTCACCAGAGCTAGGAGGTGGTACTGATGCCACTCATGCAGCCGAGCCAGCCTGCGGTACTGATGCCACGCGACGTCGTCCTTCAGCAGCAGCAGAGCAGCCAGCCCGTGGTGGTACTGAGGCCACCGGTGTTTGTAGAGAGAGATCTGATGTTTTTCCTCGTGGTTATGTATCTCAGAATTCTGATATTAATAAAGGAAAAGGTTTACATTCTTTTGGTCCCACTGTGGTGCATGATGTATGTGTGGATCCGGTCCTTGAACCGTCTAGACCTTTTCCTGGTCCTTCATCTGAGAAGGACCCTGTGATCCCCTTCCCTAGAGCCCTTCAGATGGGGAAGGGGAAGAAAAATGATCCAAAAAAGAGAGAGCTTGAGGAGTTCAGCCAGAACATGATTGACCGATTCCATATCCAGCTGACCCTCCAGGAGGCTTTGCAGCACATCCCCCTTCTCCAGAGATCTTTGAGAGAGAGGACTACAGTCAGGAGGAGGAGGAGGAACCACACTTCAGAGATACATGTGCTGACCAAAGCCACGTGCTTTGCGATCCAGAACCGACTGCCAGCCAAGAGGCCAGATTCAGGGGCCCCGTATGTCAGATGCCAGATTAGTGAGCAGTGGTTCGACCGTACTCTTTTAGATAGCGGATCGTCGATCAACCTACTTCCGGCAGCCCTTCTCGACCGCTTCGAGTTGGGCACTCTTCGACAGAGCAGGATAGTCCTTCAGTTCGCTGATCGATCTGTCAAGAGGCCGAAGGGGTTATTACGAGACGTTATCGTCACGATTCAGGGTCTGCAATTCCCCGTGGACTTCGTAGTGCTGGACATGGAGATCCCTGAGTCAGTGACCGATACCCCCATCATCCTTGGTCGTCCGTTCTTGGCCACAGCCAAGGCGGTGACTGATCATGATAGCGGGAAGGTGTACTTTCGCGTCCAGGGCGAGAGTATACAAATAGAGACGGTCGAGGACTATAGAGCCAGATTCAGATCCCGCTCAGACGCGAGTACCGATTCAGAGCAGCTGACAGACGCAGAGCCAGACATCCACCAGGACTGTGATTTTGTGATCACAGATGATGAGGCAGCTTGGGCAGACCTTGAGACACAGACCACCCTCTCACTTTCAGACACAGCTGAGGCAGAGATGATAGCAGAGGAGAGTCTGGAGAGCACAGACCTGGTTCAGGATACCATTGCGGCAGCAGAGCCGGTCCTCGATCGCAGCACGATAACTAGTGGTGGTGGTGCTGATGCCACCTTGTTTTCCGGTGGTACTGATGCCACCATTTCTGATACAAATCCCTCGGATTCAGAGTCTTATTGGGCCGATTGCTATGATCAGATGCCAGACTTGAGTCCAGTTGAGCCTATTGATGAGGAGGAGGTAGATGCAGAGCCGAGCAGAGACAGTGCAGTAGAGCCGCCTTCTCCCGAGCCAGTTTGCGAGAGTATGCTTTCACTTTCCCAGGCAGATTTGGCAGACCTTGCAGCTTTCACTCAGTTTCTTCCACAGCCAGATTTGCCGGCACCCAGCATTCCAGAGCTGAAGCCGCTCCCTACTTCGCTGAAGTATCGATTCCTTGCGGGCGATCCAGAGATGTACCCAGTCATCATCTCCGCCGAGTTGACTGGAGAGCAGGAATCCCATTTGATGGGGGTTCTTGAAAAGAACCGCAAGGCAATCGGATGGAGCGTAGCAGATCTCCATGGGATTAGTCCATCAGTGTGCTCCCACCACATCTATCTCGAGGAAGGGGCGAAGCCGTCGCGTGAGTTCCAGCGGCGTCTGAACCCCAACCTGAGAGAGGTTGTCATGAAGGAAATATCAAAATGGTGGGGTGCAGGTTTTATTTATCCCATTTCTGACTCCAAGTGGGTTAGCCCCTTGCATGTGGTGCCCAAGAAGACGGGCATCACGACTGTGATCAGTGAGTCAGGAGAGGAGATTGCTACACGAGTACCCACCTCTTGGAGGGTTTGTGTTGACTACAGGAGACTCAACCAAGCCACCAAGAAGGACCATTTCCCCCTGCCTTTTATTGACCAGATCATTGAGAGACTGGCAGGGAAGAGCCATTATTGCTTCCTGGATGGGTACTCGGGCTACAACCAAGTGGCCATCGCTCCTGAGGATCAGGAGAAGACCACCTTTACCTGTCCCTTTGGCACATACGCTTTTCGACGCATGCCATTTGGGCTATGCAACGCCCCTGCGACTTTTCAGAGGTGTATGCTGTCGATCTTTTCGGACATGGTAGGGGAGTGCCTAGAGGTCTTCATGGATGATTTCTCGATCTACGGCGACGGATTTGATTCTTGTCTTGACTGCCTAGATCGAGTACTTCAGCGATGTATTGAGTATCACTTGGTGCTATCTTGGGAGAAGAGTCACTTCATGGTGACTCAAGGGACGGTGCTTGGCCACATCATCTCCAACAGGGGCATGGAGGTTGATCCGGCCAAGGTCGATGTCATTAGGAAACTCACACCGCCGTCCAATCTGAGGCAGTTACGGTCATTTCTGGGGCACGTTGGATTTTATAGGAGATTCATTCAGGATTTTAGCAGGATTGCCCGACCGTTGACCGACCTCCTGACGAAAGACACCGAGTTCCTTGTCGATGACAAGTGTCTTTCGTCGTTTGCTACTCTCCAGCAGTGTGTGATTGAGGCTCCTGTCCTCCAGCCTCCTGATTGGTCTCTCCCATTCGAGATCATGACGGACGCCTCCGATTTTGCCGTAGGGGCAGTGCTGGGACAGAGGAGGGATGGAGTACCATTTGCTATACACTGTGCTAGCCGCACATTGGATTCCGCCCAGCGGAATTATACAGTTACAGAGAAGGAGATGCTAGCCGTAGTATTTGCCCTGGATAAGTTTAGATCATATATCATCGGATCTAGAGTGACTTTGTTTACAGATCACACCGCCATCAGGTACCTCATGGAAAAGAAGGATGCCAAGGCCAGACTGACTAGATGGATCCTTCTACTCCAGGAGTTCGACATTGAGATTAAGGATAAGCCTGGAGTCAAGAATGTGGTGGCGGATCATCTCTCCCGATTAGAGCAGCCTGAGGAGACCGAGCATATTGATCCTATCCGAGATACCTTCCCAGATGAGGCGATCCTTGCTATCGCCTCGCTCCCATGGTACGCCGATATTGTGAACTTTCTCGTTGCTGGGAAAGTCCCACAAGATTGGACCAGGCAGAGGCTTGAGACCTTCCTAGCGAAGGCCAAGTCTTACCATTGGGAGGATCCCATCCTTTACCACGAAGGAGGGGATAGCGTCTGGCGTCGGTGTATTCCTCAGGAGGAACACCATAGCGTCCTCACTTACTGCCACAAGCTTGAGGCAGGAGGACATCATTCTGGGAGGAGAACGGCACAGAAAGTGCTCCAATCCAGCTTGTGGTGGCCTACCCTCTTTAAGGACTCAGATGAGTTCGTGAAGAGGTGTACTGACTGTCAGAGGATGGGCACTTGTGGACAGCGTGATATGATGCCGATGCATCCCATTCACTTCTGTGAGGTTTTTGACGCATGGGGCATCGATTTCATGGGTCCATTCCCTAAGAGTCAGGGATTCGAGTACATTCTGTTGGCCGTAGACTATGTGAGTCGTTGGGTGGAGGCTATCCCCGCCCAAGCCGCTGATGCGAGGACAGTTTGCAGATTTTTGAGGAAGCATATCATCACGCGGTTCGGGGTTCCATGAGTTCTTATTTCTGATGGGGGATCTCACTTCATCAACGACCAGGTGAAGGCACTTGCTAGCGAGTTCGGCATAGACCATCGTGTTGCTACACCATACCACCCACAGACGAATGGTCTAGCCGAAGTGTCGAATAGGGAGATCAAGACTATTCTGCAGAAAGTCGTCCGCCCTGACCGAAAGGATTGGTCACAGCTATTGGACTCGGTCTTGTGGGCATATAGGACGTCTTTCAAGACACCTTTGGGCACATCTCCCTTTCGCCTCGTATATGGCAAGCCCTGTCACCTACCAGTTGAGCTGAGGCACAAGTCACTCTGGGCAGTTACAGACATTCTCATGGATCCAGATGGTATAGGAGACCAGAGGAGGGCAGAGCTAGCTGCCCTGGAAGAGCTTAGAGATGCAGCTTTCTCAAGCAGCCTACATTATAAGGAGAGAGTCAAGGAGTGGCATGATTCTCATATCAGCCACAAGCATTTTGAGATTGGACAGAGAGTATGGCTGTTTGATGCGAGTCTTCGATTATTTCCAGGGAAGCTACAGAGCAAATGGAAAGGACCTTATCTGGTTCGGAAGGTACACGACAACGGTAGCATCGACATATCTGAGTTGTCTTCTGAGAGTACCTTCCGAGTGAACGGTCAGCGGCTCAAGCCATTTCTAGATCATGAGCCGCGGGTCGTTGACCTTGCCCCTATTCATTTCGCGTGAGATGTGGTCTTTGACTCACATCTAATGCATCTCACGCCTGAGCTTTACTGATCCTCCGCTGTACATAGATCCAGATGTCCATATCACCACATTCTTAGTCCCACATCCCTTTCTTCATCTTGTGATTATGCTATACTTAGGGTGCACTTTACCCTAATTATAGGGGGGATGTGAGACATTTCGGGTATTTCTTTTGTTTCTGTCTACCCCTGTTTTGCTGCCTATACATAGGGATATCTTACCCTAAGTATAGGGGGGGTAGACCCTGTACATTCTCCACTCGGTTTTCCCTTCGTGTACAGCCTGCTATACTTAGGATTACTTGATCCTAAGTATAGGGGGAAGACCCGAGTCCCTCTTGATTTTTCATTTCCTTTTGTATAGCCTTCCTTTCACTTCCCCTATACATAGCACGAGTTATGTCTTCTTCATCGCTCTTGACTCCGAGGACATCGTTCGAGCTAAGTATAGGGGGGTGTGTATATATTTCATATATACTTTAGCCATAACTCGTACTTTGTGTGAGTGTGTTAATAAATAAAAATGGCTAAAAACCACAAAAATTAAAAATTTTTCATGTACATAATCTTCTTTTATTTGTACATACATAGCTAGTGTACAAATTATTTTTGTAAGAATGATTTCAAAAATCTTTTGTGTGTAAAGCTTGTGTAAATATTTTGGTATCAAAATTATGTATATAGTACAAAATTTTTCCAAAATGTTTTGAAAAATCAAAAGTTTGCAAAAATCTTGTGTAAATGTGTGTAAATATCTGTTTGCAAAACTTGCACTTCATGCATCATCATTCATGATTTCAAAACATTTTTCAAAAATTTTGCATGATTGTAAAATTTGTGTAAATATGCATCTTTTTGTACATATGTATATAGTTTTTCTGGATGATAGTTGACAGTTAAATTAAGCCTGGAATCAAATTGAGAAATGGAGCTTGATTAAGATCTTAATCCACCTAATTTCTAAGAGGAACCTTATAGGGCTTAGGTTTAAGGCCTTTTCAGGTCCATGGTGACTTAATTCTTTGAGTCCACTAGGCTATGATCACATGTCATCTCAATGAGCCTAAGTAGAGCACTTAACAACAACACATGACTCATATAGATTATGGCTTTACTTGGACAACCGCACTATGCACCGAGCTCTCTACGGATGAGGTGGTGAGGAGGCAGTCTTCCTTGACTTGGGGTAGCATATGAGGGTAGTACTTCTAGGCGGAACCTCTCTTCTTCATTTAGTGAAGGAAGTGCGTCTCAACTTGTTCTGGTTGCCATGAGGTCTAACGACGGGAGTTGTGGGTTGCAATAAAGCTTCAAAAGAGGGATAGTCTACTGGCTCAAGAGGAAAAACTCCTTGTATATATGTTGCACATGTACATGTGTATAGATGCACTCGAAAAAAAATGCAAAAAGAAAAGAACTCCAAAAAGTGGTGGGTCTGAGAGAAAATGATAATCCCACCGGAGTATGTATATAAGTGCAATAAGCAAAGCTTGGTTTCATGATCCACCTGTTGTAGCTTGCAGCAGGGAGACTTGGCTACACTGGTCAAGCTCCCAAGGGTACTTGGCTACACTGGCCTTGACCCATTCTCTTCTTCCCCCTCTTCCTGAGCCGGTTGTACTTGAACTTAGAAGGGAATACCCCGCTCCTCGAGGAAAGAGTGGCCAGATTGAGGTCATAGAGTTACCTTGTTAGGGAGGGTTTGTCGAGTTGCCATTTCTGAGGTGGAGAGCTTAGACTTCACATTCACAGGACAAGAAAGGATTCATGGTCTTCAAGGTTTGTGATTGATGACTTGTTCTGATCTGGAGCATTGAGGAGTCTTGGTTATAGAATAGTGGAACTTAGAGGCTGTTAGGTTTTAAGCTTAAGTCTAAATAATGTTCCGACACATTAATAATCCAAAGATCTGATTGAGCTCCATACCTCAATTTAATAAAGGCAAGTTTAATAATCAACCTTGATCCATGTACATTCTCTTTTTCTTTTTCTTTTTCTTTCTTTTTCACTTCTTTTTCAAATAAGTGTTTGCTAAGGGACTAGCAAAGTATAGTATAGGGGGTGATGAATACCCATTCATCACTCTTTATTCTTATATTTTAGCTACAAAAACCTATGCAAATGCATGTAGATATGTGTAAATAGGAAAAATTAGCAAAAGCATGCATGTTTGTAAATACTTATAATTAGTATGTTTTTGTGCAAAAATAAAAGAATAAAGATGAAAAAAAAGAGGGAAATATTTAGAATAAATATTGAGCAACCTAACCCAAGGGAGGGCTCAGCATGGGCCTGACCGCATAAAAGCCAAGTAGAGGGAGATAGGGACTCATGTGTACATATTTGTGTAAATAAATAAATTACATATTTTCCTCACCCAAAAATTTGTTGTAAATATTTGTATATATTTTGTATATATTTAGAAGCTATTAAAAACAAAATAAAAACTTTAAAATCAAAAATCCAAAAAGAACCTTTCACCATGTACATAGATCATTACCCTTTACTTATTTCACCTTGTAAATAAAGTCATTTATTTTTAAAACTTTTTGTAAATATTCCATGTTACATATTGTACCTAAAATAAATAAAAAGAAACAAAAACAAAAATTAAATAAAAATTACAAAATTAAAAATACAAAAACATATTGTACCTATACCTTGTATATAGTTGCACATAACTAATTATTTAACCTATGTATATAAATGATGAAAATAAAATAAAAATAGCCTTTTATTCCTCATTTTATCCTATAAATAAATAAAATATAAAATAGGAATAAAAATGTATAAAAATAACTAATTAAAAAATCAAAATTAAAAAAATCACATATTGTATATATACCTATGTATAGCTATACTATGTATATACCTTATTTTTATTTCCAAAAATTAAATAAAAATCACAAAAAAAATAGAAAAAAATAAATTAAAAATATTTCATGTTTTAAGTTTTTGAAAAATCGGCCATTTAAAGGCCCAAAAAAATCAAATAAAAATTTAAGCCTTGGCGGGCTCTGATTGGTCCACGGGGGATTGTTGACCCCCGGTCAACACCTCCCCCAGGACCACCAGAGCCCGGGTCCGCTCGCCCGACCCTTGTTCTCGGATTTTTCTCTTGATGACCCGAATCCCTTTCGCCCCAACTCCGGGTCCGCAATGATCACGTCACATCCGAGAGCCTCGCCGGAGCTTTCGCCTTGGGATCCGCGCACCAGCTCGCCCTACCCGCACCCTTCTTGCCGGACCCTCCACACTATATAACCTTAGCTTCGCCGCACTCCACTCTCATCTTTGGCTCCCCACTCTCACACCCGTGACCTCCATCGCATCCAGCGAGGTGACAGCTCCCGTTTGCCGGTGTTGCAGCGAGGAGGAGGTGGCCGGTCACTGATCCGGCAGCTTTGCGCCGCCGTGCTCCGCCACTCGACCGGAGCTCGAGCCTCAGGCAGTGACACCCTTCGAGGCGACGACCGGGAGCTAGCTCAGCTCCAGCCCAGTCTTCCGCTCCACCCAGGTAGCCGTTTAGCTCACCTATTTAGCTTAATTTCCTGTTTCGCCCAATTTATATCTCCGACGTATTCCGCTGATTCCGGCCATATCGTCCATCATCTCGATCATCGGAACGAACTGTCACCATCGCCTCGCCCCCACGCACGTTCTTCGCCCTTTCACTCAACCCAGCTCGCCCCGGAGCTGGGATTCGAGCTCCACCGTCCTCCGCTCGCCGGAGCTCGCTCGTCCCGATCCACAGACCACCTTCACTCTGCTTCATCGGGTCGAGGCACTTTGCTCTCGACCCGCGAAGCTTTTGGTTTGCTTTGCAGGTCAAAAGGGAGCCATCTGAGGCCCCCTCACATTCAAGCCAGGAGCTTTTCGCCGCCGGCCTCGCCTGAGCCCCTCCAGGGCTCGGCTGGGCCATCTGAAGCTACCAGCAGCTGCGGGACGCCATCGCCTATCTTCTCCGATCCTTGGAGGCAGCTGAGGAGGCCCCCAGCCCGCGCACGAGGCCGGCGAACCTCGCCGGCCACCTGTTCTTCGAGGGACCTCCAGCACCGTCCGATTAGACCCTCCGCTCCAGTTTCTATCTTGATCGTCCGTTCTTCGAGGAGCAGCAGCCGTTGATCGATTCGAGGCGTCATCCGGACCGTCAGAGCAGAGGAGAGAAGGCACAACACCTGAACCGCTAGATCTCCCACGTGTCCCCCTCTGGACCGTCGATCGGCCCAAGACAGAGCAGAGAGAGGAGCGCCCGCCGTTCGCGACCGTTGGATCCTCCACGTGGCGCTCATCCAGCCGTCGACTTAATAAGGGGTAATTTACTTAGGCCCCCTCGTAGTTTGAGTCTTTAGTTTCTAGTCCTGTAAATATTTTAAGTCTTTTAATTACGTAGGGTAATTTGCACCTTGGACCTCGTGCTTGCTTAGTTTCGCATTTATACCCCTGTGTATGTGATCTCACGTGCTTCGCCACGTGCTTGTTTGGGTTATTTGCATTTTTTATCTTGTAGTTCTGTTGAGTTATTGAATGAAGAAATACTTTCTGGTATTTGCATTTGTGCCCCTGTGAGCCTTTTATTCACGCATGTGCGGATTTTAGTGGGATATTTGCATCCAAGCCCCTGGACTTTTGGTACGAGTTACCAAAAGGTCCAGGAACTTGGTTTTTATTACCAGAAAGTCCCTGAGTGCCCCAGGCACGCGCCACGCGCGTGATTTGCTGGGCAAATTGCACCTGGACCCCCAGAGCTTTGGGTATTTGCACTTCAGTCCCTGTACACAGTGCCCCCTTCTTGATTTTTGAATAAATATCAAACCACCTCCAAATTCGATGAAAATTTGACACATGGCTCCTGCCATGTTGTTGGATTTTTGAGAATTTTTGAGGACATTTTTGATTTTATTTAGTATTTTTAAAAATTCAAAAAAATCTATTTTAGCTACTGTCTAGGTTTAAAAATCCCAAAAAAAATATAAAATCACCCCCAAAAATTCTAAAAAAATAGTTACTATTTCTTGTGTGTTGTTTGATTTTCTAGCCAATTTTGGCTATTTTTCATTGAATAAAAACCTTAAAAATCTAAAAACCCTTAAAAACTCATAAAAATTATAATAAATAATCCAAAAATCCAAAAACAATAATTTTGGTGCTCAAATTTTCCTTATTCGTTCTAGTATATAGGAAAATTACCTCCAGGACCTGTTGAGATCCTTAGATATTTTATTTAAGGGTTTTGGTCCTTGCTGGACAGTACCTCATCTTTTTAGCACTGTTTGATTTTTAGAAAATAAAATATACCTTATAAAAATCCCAAAAATTCACCAAAAACACTTAAAAACCTAAAAAACATAAAAACCATTTTTCTTGAATTTTTGCTTGATTTTTGGTGTGTTAAATAAATTGCCAAAGTGTGTTTATATTTGCCTTCTTTTATTTTCTTCATATTCTAAAATCCAAAAAAATATAAAAATTATTAAAAACCACTAAAAACATTTTGTTTTTCTTTTATTTTATTTTTACTACTTCGTAGGCCCTAGGCCAACCCGTGCTCCTTGTGTTCGACCCTGGGTGCTATACCAGGTTAATCTCATAGCTAGGACCGCTTGCGTTGTTTTGTTTGATATTCGATTTATTTCGCGGTTCGATCTTTTTCTTGATATACCTATCCTCTGAGATCCGGGTCGCAACGACCCTTGTCTTATTACCTTCACCCGGGTCTTCGGGAATTTTAGGTTATCAATAAACAAATAAAAAATAAAATACATGAAAATACATGTAAATACATACATATACATATTATTCAAATAAAACTATAATAAAACACCTCGAAAAATTCAATAAAAATCATAAATAAATACTAGATGAAATAATACACATTTTTTATTTTATAAGAAAAAATTAATAAAATCATTTAGGGCGTCAAATAAATCAATCTTCCTTCAGATTTTCTATTTTGTCTCGTAGCGGCTGACGTGGCCCAATGAGGCGCCGGCCTTCGTTGACTCCCAGGTCAACTGTCCCATCCCTCGCCTGGCGTCTCTGAACTGTCTATTCATCCGATTTCATGCCTTTTTTCCGAGCACACCATCCATCAATCGACAACGCTTCCTTCACAAGAATTGTTCCCTAATCTTCCATGATGCCCGCCAAAATCATAGATCAACGAGATGTTCATTAGATCAGTTAATAATCGTCGGGTAATAAGGCCCCTTGCCAATGTTTATAAATAACAAGCTCCGCTTCCTTCCTCGAATTTGGCCACTTTTATTCCAACCTAAAGCCTAGTTCTTGCTCCTGGATTGTTCCTAGTGACAGGGGGAGTAGCCCAGCATCTTGACTCGGCCGGAGGAAGGAGATTTTGACGCGACGGAGCTCCGGCGTCCGCCCTGCTCCCTGGAGGCCCCCAGGTATAAGAGCTGATCTTTTATGCATTTCTAGTTAGTCTTAGATGTTAGCTTTTCATTCCAGTCATTAGATTAGTTGTTAGTTAATCATCGTAGCTTTAAAATCGAAATTCGAAGTTCGCCAGAGCTTGGCTCCGGCGACTTCCTCACCGTGAATCTCACTGTTTCCGCCCGCTATATGCACCCCAACTCATCCCTTGTCGCCTTCTCCATCGAACGCCCACATTTGTTCAACCCAAGACCCTAGGTCTTGGCGAATCGGGGCTCCTCCTCCGCCGTTCGCCGGAGCCCCTCCGTCCACCTCATTTTTGCGTTGCAACTTCCAAACCCCGGGTCGAGGAGAAAGCTCTCTCGCCCGCGGTTCTTCCTGTGCAGGGATATCGAAGAATCGAGCCCTTTTAGGCTTGCATTGACCCAGGATCCATGAGACCATCGTTAGACGATGCGGAAGCCTCCCAGCTACGATCAGAGAGCTTCAGATGCGCGGGAGGTGCCCTGAGGAGCCCGAGCTACCCGATCGAAGCTCGCCGGGGGCGAGCTTCTTCCCCGTTCTTCCAGATGCCTTCAGCACCGTTGGATCGAGAGGGGCGGCCCAGATTGAACGCCGACCGTTCGATGAAGACGTACGTCCACCATCAGATCAGCCAGGAGGTTCTAATCCAGGCCCTTCATCGCCGAACCGACGCCCGCCGTCCGATGGCTGCCACGTGGATAAGTGGCGCCTCAAGCGCCGCAAGATGAAAGCTTCGTTTAGGGGTAAATTTCATACCAAGCCCCTCTACTTTTTGTATTTATTATTTAATATCAAAAATAAAAGTCCCAGTTGTAAATAAAATGTATATTTTGCGGAACTACCCCCGATGTTTTAAGATTTGCTTTTTAGTCCTTCCGCGCCTCACGTGCAGCAACCACGTGAGGCGCGTGAAATTTTGCATCTAACCCTGCCGGGTTTCTGTATTTATTAAATGGTCCTGAAAATAAAAGTTAAAGTGTATTTTTATTGTGATTTTTGCATGTATGCCCCTGTGAACTATTTTATTTGCAAAAAGACCCCTGCCAGGCCATTTAATTTTTGAATGCTTTGTCTATTTATTTTGTGCTCCATATTAAATCAAAAATCTTGCAAAAATAGACTTAAGCTCCTGTTAGTGTACCCTTGCACGCTATATTTTTAGTTTTCCATATTGTTGCATTTTTGTATTTATTAAAAATCAAAAACATGTCTTTTATTCCCTGTCTAACTTATAAAACCCCCAAAAAAATATGAAAATGCCTCTAAAAATCCCAAAAAAAAATTACCTACGGTGTATTTTGACCTATATTAGTGTCAGTCCAAAAATCCCTAAAAATCTCAAAAGGAAAACCTTAAAAATTCAAAAATACCCAAAAACTTCAAAAAAATATTAAAAATCAAAGAAAAATCACAAAAATATAAACTCAGACCCTATTTATGCTATACTTTATTATCGTTATTAGAAAATTAGTGTGGAAAATTTTTGAGGCTGTTACCTATTTTTAATATCTATTTTGGTGACGGCCAGTACCTAGTCCACTGTTTGCTATTATTTAGCTAGTTAAAAATAATAAAAATATTTGCAAAAATACCCAAAAATCATAAAAACAGTAAAAAACCATGAAAATTCCAAAAAGACCCTTTTCTTGAATTTTTGACTATTTTTGAGTATTTCTATAAATATTTTAATACCCCCTTTATGTATATATATATCTATATATCCTAAAATATATATATATATATGTAATTATTTATATGTATTCTCATTAGTCTTATTAAAAAAAAAGAAAGAAAAAAATATAAAAAAAGAGAAAAAATATGTATCTATTTACTTTATTACATTTATATATACCTATATATATTGTAAGTATTATAAGCCATATACTAACCCTCTATGGGTACACATGTATTTTTATTTATATTATATATATATATATATTACCTAATTATATTATAAAAAAATAATTAATAATAATAATAAAAAAAAGTATAAAATCAAAAACCCACACAAGGATGACTGTGATTTACATGTAGGCTATGACATTTGTATTGCTCTCTGTGGTTCGACCTCTACATACTTGTCCCTGTACATTTCATGGTAGAGTAAATAAAGATTAATTCACAATTATTTTTGAGCTTGATTGTTGTATTATTTGGATTGTGGGTTAATTGCTGATCAACACGAGTATTTTTGTGAGCGGTTGCCTCAGCGACACCTTTCATATTATTAATGGTGACCCTCGCATGATACATCCGTGCTATCACCCGCGACCCGATTTCTCGACATTACCCCCGCTCGATCCGACAACCAAATCCGTAAATCCCGGGCGCTACTTCTTCCTCGTACATCCGAGATCCTCGCCCTGTTGAGTGCATTGGGATCCGCGCCTCACCGTGCCCTGTCCGACCTGTTCTTGTCGGACCCTCACTCGTATATAGTCCGAGCTCCGCCTCCTTTTTCTGGCATCTTTGGATCGTTTCACTCCACCCTAGGACCTCCACAGCTACCGCTAGAGTGACAGCTTGCTTCCGGTCGTGTCGCAGCGAGGAGGGAGTGAACGGACCTCTGATCCGGCGACTTCGCATCGCCGTGCGTCGCCCAGAGGTGGTGCTCGAGCCTCGAGAATCGACGGCCCTCGAGGCTAGGACCTGGAGCATCCCCAGTTCTTCCACAGTCGATTCCATCCAGTAGGTAGCCTTCTTTCTTCTTCTATTTAGCTAATTTCACTTTTCACCCAAATCAACCCGTCGCCGTCTATCTCTGATTCCGACCATCCTCGCCTTCATCTCGATCATCGGAGTCACCCATCACCTTCGTCGTTCCCCCACGCACCTTCTCCATCCCTTCGTTCAACCTAGTTCGCCACGGAACTGGGATTGGGGCTCCACCGCCGTTGCTTCGCCGGAGCCCCTTCGTCCCGACGCACAGATCACCTTCACCACCCCTAACCGGGTCGAGGCACTTTGCCCTCGACCCAGAAGTGTGTTGCACAGCTTTGCAGGTTCAGAGGAGCCCATCTGAGGGCTTCGACATTCAGGGGCAGCAGCTCAGCCTCCACCGGTGTCGCCTGAGCTCTCTGGAGCTCTGTTGCCTCATCAGAGGAGCCCATTAGACGCGGGAGGCCCAGGCGCACCGTCTTCGATCTTCAGAAGCCTCCGAAGAGGGCCACCGTGCGTGCACTGGGCCTGCGAAGTTTGCCGGCCGATTGTTCTTCGTGCACCCTCCAAAGACGTCCGATCCAGCCCCCAGCTCCAAGTCTTCATCGAGCCGTTCATTTGAGGAGTAGAAGTGGTCGTTTGATCATCAGAGGGAGGATCGCGATCATCCGATCAGTGCGGTCTACCCACGTCGCTTCCCAACCGCTCGATCTTCCACGTAGGCAGTCCCCAGCCGTCACAACTGCACCGAGGGTTCCTTTGCTTAGCCCACACCTCTTCCCCACCGTCGGATCCCCACGTGGCATGCATCCGACCGTCAGCGTAAATAAAGGGTAATTTCTTCTTAGGCCCTTAGCTTTTTAGTTGTTAATATTTAGTCCTGTAAATATTTTAGAATCTTTATTTTAGTTTGGTAATTTGCATAGAGGACCTTGTCTTTTCCTGTATTTGCTTTTATACCCATGTACGTAGTGGTGCACGTGCTTCGACACATGATTTTGTGGGATATTTGCATGTATGGGCCTTAAGTTCTGGGGTGTTTATGAATGAAATTATGTTCTCATATTTGCAGAAATGCCCCTGTGAGTGTGTTATTTGTGCATGTGCAATATTTTGTGGGCTTTTTATACTTATGCCCCTGGACTTTTAGTACGTATTACTAAATAGTCCAGGGACTTAAGTTTTCTTGCAATTTGGTCCCTGAGTGCCCAGGTCACGTGCCTTGCGCGTGAGTTCTTGGCGAATTTGCACCGGACCCCCTAGAACTTCTCTTAATTGCATGTAGGTCCCTATGTACTGTACCTTTGTGTTTGATTTTAATAAAATAGCAAATCGACTCCAAATTTGATGAAAATTGGACACATGGCTCCTGCCATGGTGTAAAATTTTCTCTAAATTTTGGAGACATTTTTGACTTCATTTATTATTTTTAAAAATTCAAAAACACGTAATTTTCTTACTGTCTAGTTTTAAAAATCACAAAAAATATTAAATCAACTTTAAAAATTACGAAAAATTAGATAGTGTTGTTTTGTGTTGTTTGATTTTTTGACCAATTTTGGTCATTTTTAGATTTACAAAACCTATAAAAATTACAAAAACCCTAAAAACCCATAAAAATTCTAATAATTAATTGAAAAACCCAAAAATAATAATTCCAATGCCCAATTTTTCCTTGTATTTTCTAATTTACAGGAAAATTACCTTCAGAACTTGATAGGGCCATTTTGCATTTTAATTTGGCCCTCCAAATCTGACTGGACAATGACTTTATTTTTCATCCTTGTTTGATTTTTATAAAATTCGCTAAAAATTAGAAAAACTCCAAAATTTAACCAAAAACATAAAAAATATATAAAAAACATAAAAACATTTTTTTTTGAATTTTTGGATGATTTTTGAGTTGGTAAATAATTGTGTGTAGTTGGTTGACTTATTGTTTTCCTATTTTCTTTTATTAACTAAAAATCCAAAAAAATATAAAAACATTAAAAATCCACCAAAAAATCATTCTCTTTTATTTTAGTTCATTTCTGACTACTTCATAGGCCGCATGGCCATCACGTGCTCCTTGAGTCCGACCCTGGTCGTTATACCAGGCTAATCTAATAGCTAGGGCCACTAGTGTGTTTCTTTGATTTTTATTCTATTTTGGTGGTCTGCTCTTATTTTTTTTCTTGACTGGATTGTCTCTGAGATCCGGGTTGCAACGACTCTTGATCTATTTTATTCACCCGAGTCTTGGTGATTTTTTGGTCATTATGGAGCAGCAGCTCCGCCGCCCTATTCCAACCATCTTCGACCACTTTCGCCCCTCAGCCCACCCCCGCTTCACTTCTCATTATCCTTTGACCATTCTCCCCGCATCAAATCATCTCGTTCTTGCACAGAATGAGGAACCAACCCTCCTACTCCATCGTCCGTCAGAGGGCTCCACCCAACTCACTCTACCTTCTGATTCTCTCTAGAGCATCGTCTTTTGACCCTTAATGATATATGATGAGCCGAAAAATCACCAAGACTCGGGTGAATATGATAATATTAGGGTCGTTGCGACCCAGATCTCGGAGATAAATCAGTCAACAAGAAAAATGAGGAACAGACCACCAATCAAGCAGATAAAACAAGAAAATCAAAAATAGTGGCCCTGGCTATGAGATTAGCCTGGTGTAGCACCCATGGTCGGACTCAGGGAGTATGAGTTGGCCTCGCAGCCTACGAAGTAGTCAAAAATGAAATAAAGAAGAAACAAGTACTTTTGGTGGTTTTTAATTATTTTTATATTTTTTTTGGATTTTTCATAAAGGACGAAAATAAGAAAAGGCAAGAAACAAGCACACTCAAGGAATTATTTAAACACTATAAAATGCTCCAAAAATTCCAACAAAAATATTTTTATGTTTTTTAGGTTTTTTACTATTTTTGATGAATTTTTGAGATTTTTATAAAATTTTCTAAAAATCAAACAAGGCAGAAACAATGAACTATTGTCCAGCCAGGCTTCAAAGGGCCATGAAAAATATCAAATGGTTCTATAAAAGCCTGGAGGTATTTTTTATGAAAACTATAAATAATAAAGAAAATTCAAAAAAAGAGTTTATTGTTTTTGGAATTTTCTACTATTGGTTAGTATTTTTATGAGTTTTTAATGGGTTTTTTAATTTTTAAGCTTTTTATAAATCCAAAAATAACGAAAATTACACAAAAATAAAACACATAAAAAATAACAAGCACTAATTTTTTTAGATATTTTGAAAGAGTTTTTATATTTTTTATTATTTTCTAATCTGGACAAACACAAAATACCCCGTTTTTGAATTTTTAAAAATAATAAAAAGCCTAAAAAATGTACCCAAAAATTAGGAAAACTTTTACACAGTAGCAGAAGCCACATGTCCAATTTTCACACAAATTGGGTTAAATTTGATATTTTATTTAAATCCAATAAAGGCTTACAGTGTACAAGGACCTAAATGCAAGAAAAGTTATTTCTAGGGCCAAATCAGAACACATGTAAAATGCTCAGGGGCCCATCATGCAAAAATCCCACAAAATACGTGCCAGGAACGTGGTTCAGACTCAGAGGGGTATATTTGCAATTCCTATTTAAAAAGTTGTAAACAATAACACGCAAGGAATACAGGACGAAAAGTGCAAAAAGCACACTAAATCACGTATCGATGCATGTGTCCAATACACATACGGACTATAATGCAAATATTCAAAACAAGGAGGTCCTCTACGTAATTTAACCAAAATAAAAACAACTACTAAAAATATTTACAGGACTAAAAAGTAAATGTAAAACAAGAGGGCCTAAGTATAAATTACCCCACTTATTATCCGAGGGCTGGAGGCGCGCCACGTGTGCGATCGGACGGTGGAGGTGCGTTGTGCCTCTTCGAAGAACCCTCGCTCTGATCGGACGGACGGAAGCGTGCCACGTGTAAGATCGGATGGCTCTAGTGCGTGCACACCTCTCCTCTCCGATGGACGCTCTAGATGCGCTCCTGATAAGAATCCGACGGCTGCAAGCTCCTCGCAGATGGACGCTCGAGATCAAATCTGGGCGAAAGAGCACGATCGAACGGTGATGGAGGATCCTCCAAGAACAGGTCGCCGGTGAAGTTCGCCGGCTCGATACTCGCACCGTGGACCTCCTCTGCTGCTGCTGAGATGTGCAAAAGCTTCGTCAAGGTGCTCCGCAGCTCGTGGATGCCTCCGATGAGGCTGGAGACGTCGGAGACGCTCCGACGACAAAGAGGCTCGGAGCTCGGGTGCCCGAATGATTCGACCTCCCAGATGGGGTCCTTTGACCTGCACAGTGGCACCAAAGCAATCTCAGGTCGAGGGCAAATTGCCTCGACCCGGTTAAAGGTGAAATGGGTGAACGAGTGAATTGGGATGGCGCCCTCCGACGAAGCGACGGTGGAGGAAGGCGAGGGACCTGCTCCGGGGCGAGACAGGGGGGGTGTCTAGGTGAAGAAGGTGGAGAGGAGTATGGTAAATGTGGTAGTCGGGTCGGTATGGAGGATGGGCGATCGGAGGTGGCTGGCGATGGCGGCGGAGCTACTTGAACAGAAAATGAAAAACTAAAATCTAAGCTAACCAATGAGTTATCGGAGATACCTGGCGGGCGTGGTCGACTATGCTGGAGCTGGCGGAGCTCCGGGGGTTATGGCCTCAAGGGTTCGTCGCTTCCCGAGGCTTGGCGCACCTCGCGGCGATGCACGGCGGTGATATCGCCGGATCAGTGGTTCCCGATTGCCCGAGCCTCTCTTCGACTCTCTCTCGCACGGCTGTTACTCAGGCGAGGTGGAGGAGCTCATTGGCAACGAGGGGGAAGGCCAAAGATAGAGCGGAATGGCGGTCGGAGGTTAAGATTTATATGGCCGAGGGTCCGAGAAGACAAGGTCGGCCGTGGATTTGCAGAGCTCGGATCCCTAGAAACCACGCCGGGCGAGGGTCTCAGATCTACAGGTAATACATGGAGCTCAGGGATTGTGGAAATGGTGATCGGATCGAGCGGGGAAAAAAGAGGAGAAGTCGGGTCGTCGCTCGAATCCGCGAGGAAGAGGGTCCGCGGGGGAAGTTAACCGGGGTCAACAATCCCTCGTGGACCAATGGGATTTCAGATTTTATTGAATACTTGATAATTCAATAAAAAATAATAAATGAATTAATTTAGAAAAACTTAAAACATGAAAATTGTTTATTTATTTTTAAATTATTTTTAGTGATTTTTATTTATTTTTTTGAAATAAAAAAATAATGTATTTACAATATAGTATTATTATATATAGGTATACACAATATGTATTTTAATTTTTTATTTTTAACTATTTATTTTTATACAAATTATTCCAATTTTATATTTTATTTATTTATAGAATAAAATGTGGAATAATAAGGTATTTTTATTTTATTTTTATTTATTATTTACAAGGGTTAAAATAAATAGTTTTATTTATGTATATACATGGTATATATACAAGGTGGCTTTTGGTTTTTATTTTGTTTCTTTTCATTTTATTTTTATTTTTGTGATTTGTATTTGATTTATTTACATTATGGACTGTGGAATACATACATATTTTTATTAAATTTTAATTATGTATTTACAAGGAGAAATAAATAGATATGTTATTTATATACATATGGTTTATGTACAATGATGAAGGGATTTTAATTTCTTTTTAATTTTGTTTTGTTTTTCCCAATTTTATTTTAATTTAATATTTACAAGTATATATACATATTCACAAAAATGCATTTTTTTTTATTTAGAGGAAAATATTTTTATTTATATACAAGTATATATACACACATGAGCTTCCCTATCTCTCTCTACTTGGGTTCTTTTTGCAGTCAGGCCCATGCTGAGCCCTCCCTTGGGATTAGGTCACTCAATATTTATTCTAAATATCTCCCTCGTTTTCTTTTATTTCTTTATTCTTTTATTTATGCATAAAAACATGCTAATTATTCATTTTTACACAATGCATGCTGAATGGTAATTATTGATATTTACACTTATCTACATGTGTTTTGCATAGGTTTTGTTGCTAAAATAAAAGAATAAAGAGTGATGAATGGGTATTCATCACCCCCCTATACTTTAACTTTGCTAGTCCCTTAGCAAACACTTATTTGAAAAAGAAGTGAAAAAGAAAAAGAAAAAGGAAATGGGAGAAAATGCATGGATCAATGTTGATTATTAAACTTGCCTTCATTAAATTGAAATATGGAGCTTGATCAGATCTTTGGATTATTAATGTGTCGGAACCTTATTTGGACTTAAGCTTAAAACCTAACAGCCTCTAAGTTCCACCAATCTATGGGCAAGACTCCTCAATAAACCAGATCAGAACAAGTCTACATATACAAACTCTAGTAACCATGAATCTTTCCTTGTACGGTGTAAGTGAAATGTAGCTCCCCACCTCAGAAGTAACAAAGAAACATCCTCCCTCAACCTGGTAACTCTAATGCCTTGGTCTAGCAACTCTTTCCTCGAGAAGCGGGGTATTCCCTTCTAAGTTCAAGTACAACCGGCTCAAGAAGAGGGGGAAGAAGAGAATGGACCATGGCCAGTGTAGCCATGTATCCTTGGGAGCTCTAACCAATGTAGCTGAGTCTCCCGCTGCAAGCTTCTTGAGATGGAACATGTATACCATAAGCTTTTGCTTTATTTGCACTATATACACTCCGGTGGGATTATTAAATTTTCAGTCCGACCCACCACTTTTTTGGAGTTCTTTTCTTTTTGCACACATTTTTTTTCATGTGCATCTGTACAACATATCTACATGGTGCAACATATATATAAGGAGTTTTTCCTCTTGAGCCAGTAGACTATCCCTCTTTTGAAGCTTTATTGCAACCCACGACTTCTGTCTTTAGACTTCATAACCACCAGACCAAGTTGAGACGCACTTCCTTCACTATAAGAAGAAGAGAGGTTCCGCCTAGAAGTACTACCCTCATATGCTACCCCAAGCCAAAGGAAACTGCCTCCTCACCACCTCATCCATGGAGAGCTAGGTGCAAAGTGCTGGTGCAAGTAAAGCCATTGTCTCTGAGAGTAATGCATGTGTTGTTAAGTGCTCTACTTAGGCTCATCAAGATGACATATGCTCATAGCCTAGTGGACTCAAAGAATTAAGTCACCATGGACCTGAAAAGCCTTAACCCTAAGCCCTATAAGGTTCCTCTTATAATTAGGTGGATTAAGATCTTAATCAAGCTCCATTGTCCAATTTAATTCCAGGCTTAGTTTAAATGTCAATTATGATCTAGGAAAAACTATACAAATATTTACAAAGATGATATTTACAAATATTTACACATGTGCAAAATTTTTGAAAAATGTTTTGAAGCCATGGATGTATGCATGAATGCAAGGTTTGCAAAATATTTACAAACCTTTACACAAGGTTTTTGCAAACTTTTGATTTTCAAAACATTTTAGAAAAATTTTGTACTATATACATAATTTTGATATGCACATATTTACACATTATTTGCACAAAAAGTTTTTACAAACATTTTTACAAAAATATTTTGTACAATAGCTATGTATGTGCAATAAAAGAATGTTTATTTACAAGGAAAAATTTTTAATTTTTATGGATTTTTGGATTTTTAGCCATTTATATTCATTAACACACTCACACAAAGTACGAGTTATGGCTAAAGTATATATGAAATATATACACACCCCCCTATACTTAGCTCGAACGATGTCCTCAGAGTCAAGAGCGCTGAAGAAGACATAACTCGTGCTTAGTATAGGGAAGCGAAAAGGAATGGCTATATACAAAGACGAATCAAAGAATAGAAATCAAGAGAACTCTGTGTTTCCCCCTATACTTAGGAACAAGTAATCCTAAGTATAGCAAGCTGTACATGAAGGGAAATCCGAGTGAAGGATGTACAGGTTCTACGCCCCCATACTTAGGGTAAAATATCCCTAAGTATAGGCAGCAAAACAGGGGTAGAAAGACATGAGAAGATCAACATGTATATACAAGGTGGAGGGACATCACTTCCCCTATACTTAAGGTGAAGAATCCTTAAGTATAGGCAACAACAGAAGTGATGAAACAGAACGAAAGGAACAACTCGGTGTTTCCACCCCCCTATACTTAGGATGAGGTATATCCTAAGTATAGCAAAGATAATCATATACAAGACCTGGGGTGAAAACAAACACAGAAGACAGAAAGATCAAACTAAGACGAAACACGTATATACAAAAGGTACAATGTTGAGGTGCCTCTCAACAAGCGCTAGTTTTTACGCCCCTAGCTGGGTGCAAAGGCTAGGACAATGCTATGTCAAGGTTCAGGACGACATCTGTAAGGCGAATGCCGTACTGTCGTCGCTGTCTCGGTATGAGAACAACGACGAACTCAAAAGTGTAAAGAAAGACACCCAGGTAGACAATCAGGTGGGTGTTTGTTGCCGGCCAAGGATATGGAATTATATGATCGGGATCCGGTAGCACAAAAGAAATCGTCGGCTCTGGATCAGACTGGAGTGGAAGTGTGGAGCCAAAGAAATCAAATATGGAGAAGGAAGGATCGGTCATGGAATCCTCCACGTCAATCAGTGTCTCGAAAAGGTGTGGACAGTCAAGATCAGGAGACTCTCTAAGAAAACTGATATCCATTGCACAAAGTCGAGACAATTCAGACAGATCATCGAATATCTCAAGGATCGGCTCATCCTCACGAGGGTCGTCGAGGTGAGAAAACTCAGAATCAGAAGGATCAGAAGACTAGGTTTCGTGATCCGCCAGATCGGATACACTCTCAGAAGGTGAAACCGAGTACGCATCGTGTGTGGCATTTTCCCGCAGATAACCCTCGGGGAGAAATGCAAGATTATCAGTGAGAAATAGAGGATCAGGTGGAAGTGTGTCTGCGGCTGATCCTCGCTCTGTGGCAATGCTGGCTGCCAACTGGTCCTCAGCAAGTGTGTCTGTCTCGTCAAAGTGGAGGACAAAAGGCTCGAATACGGGACTATCTGTGTCTGGTCTCTCAAAGTGGTGCCCCTTATCGAACTGTGGTTGCTGGGTCGAGTCATGGTATCTTTCGGACTCCGAGAAGTGTCTCTACAGAAAAGAAGCTGACTCCTCCGGGACTGGACACTAAAGTGATTGAATCAATGGCTGTAAAAGCGGGAGCTCCTCCGGCTCCTGGAGTATCAGAAGACGTGATATCCAAGACTCGTCAACTGAGAACTCTGGGGCTGACTCGAAGAGAACTCGAGTAGACTCTGGGTCCAAACCTCTGCTATCGCAGTCATCTCCTTTGTATGATGTGGTGCTGGGGCATCCAAGTCCTCGGGCTGGTGTGTAGAAGCTGTATCCTCATGTAATGTGACACACCGCACTGGTACTGCAACATCCTCATTTGTTGTCCCGACTACGGCATCTCGTGAAGATAGTCTCTGTGAAAGTAACCGTGAGATGGTATCCAATAAGTGAATGTCGGAACTGCAGTGTGAATCACCACATGTGGTAATCACCAGTGCAATATGCTCTGCTGTCATCCCCCGCATGGAGATCTCAAAAATGTCTGTCAGTGAAAGTCCATGGTCCGAAATCTCCTCAAGAGGTCAAGAAACCTCGGCCATGCATCATGCAATGGCTCCTGGGGGTCAACGGAAAACTCGGTGATCAAGGACCGCATAAACTCTGCTCTACGCTGGGGAAAGTATCTCTGTAGAAACTCTCGGCGTAGCTCTCCCCATGTAGCAAATCTCCTCCCCAATCGTCTGTGCCATCTCATGGCTCTGTCCTGAAGCGTGAATGGTAAGGTCCTCAGCATCATCTCCTCTACAGTGATATCTGAATAAGGTTGTGTCCTACAAAACTCCTCGAACTCAGACAGATGAAGATAGGTCTCCTCGTGCGCCTCTCCTGAAAATATCGGCAGTTTCTGAAGAAGCTCCCGATCCAGAATGAATGGACCTAGTGTAGAAGCTGACTGAGCTCCCTGTCGTATCTGCTCATCCACCATACTGGAACAGGATCTATCCGATAATCTCATCTGCTCTCTCTGATCACGAACGGAGTGCACTCTCAACTCAGCAATGGCATCGTCCGGGTCTCGCATCTGCTCCATCTGATATCCGCGGACGTCTAGCGCAGCATGCCCAGACTAATGAATGGGATGGGAGGGAGGGAGCGGGAGGTTGGTCGGAGATCCGACCTCCCTCGAAGGTGGACCGGACTGATGGTCAGAAGGTGAAGAAGAAGCCGCAAGAGTCGGCAAGAAGTGAGGGGGATCCATCATCTAGGGATACAGAAGGGGAAGAGAAGAAGACTGAAGGGAGGGTGGGTGGGAGAAAGAAGGTAGATGGGGGAAAGGCAGAAAGGATCTGGAACCACACAAGATGAGAAAGCAAACCCCTGATTCACCTACGCACACTGAGCTGAAGACTGATAATGTCAGAAATCGATGTGGTTGTATCGACTCACAAGGCGAGTCAACAGTCGGTGTTTGACCACACAAATTCTGAAATTAATCAACAATTAACCCACACTAAAGATCAATAAATTAGAACTAATGTGGAGTTTAAAATTTATTTTTAACTCTACATAAAAGATGTATAGGTGCAAGTATGTAGAGAGTTCGAACACAGGGAGCAAGCAGGGTAATTCAAAAATTGTGCTCAAGTGTGTGTATGTGATATGTCTACACTAAGCAAGCAAACAAATAAAATTTTTGTGGGTTTTTAATTTTTAATATTTTTTTTAATTTAATTTTTAATTTTGATTTTTGATTTTCAGATTTTTATAATTTTATATTTTATATTTTTCTTTTTCTTTTTCAATATTGGAATTTAAAGACAATGGAATAAAAGACAAGGTAAAATATTTATAAAACTAAGTAAAAATTACCAAAAAATTCAGAAATAAATTGTTTTTTTTATATTTTATGATTTTTTTACTGTTTTTGTGATTTTTGGGGATTTTTCAAGGTGTTTTTGGTATTTTTAATTACTGAAATAAGTCAAATCAGTGAAATAGATGCTGGCTGTGCGTAAAATAGGATTTAAAAATAGCAACCAGTACTCAAACTTTTTTACACTATTTTTCAAATAAAAGGGACAAAATAAGGAACAAACAGAACCTGCGTTTGTATTTTTTAGAGTTTTCCTTGATTTTATATATTTTTTTGAAGTTTTTGAGTGTTTTAATATTTTTAGTGTTTTTCTTTTGAGATTTTTAATGATTTTTGGACTGACACTAAATTAGGTTAAAATAGACACTGGATAATTTTTTTGGAATTTTTCAAAGTGTTTTAATATTTTTTTGGTATTTTCTAAGCTAGACATTACACAAAAAGCAAGTTTTTGATTTTTAATAAATATAAAAATAAAAGAAAATCAAAAAACTAAAATTAGGGCGTCAAAATACAAGTGTCCAGAAGCTTAAGTTCAAAATTTTAGAATTTTTGGGGTCAAAATGATGCCTTAATTAATTATATCAAGCAATTAAGGATCTAAAGGTCTGCAAGGGCATACATGCAATAAGACAAAATCCCAGGGGCATACTTGCAATTTGAACGTACAAAATTAATACTAAATGGAATATTTTCAGGACCAAATAGCAATCACAAAATTCACAAGGGCTTGTTTGGCAAAATTCCAACCTTCGTGTGTGCAATGCACGCGCCTCGGGAAGATCTACTTGCAATATCACAAAATTTGGGGGGGGGGGATGAATGCAAATCACCCTAAAAAAATAAAACATAACAAAACTTTTACTGGACTAAGCGCTAAAACCCAAGACTCTAAGGGCCTTGTCCGCAAAATGTCCACGCACACGTGCTACGCACGCGCGCTGGGCTGGCAAGGGCTAAGATGTAAATAGAAAAACTACAGGGATCTTTTAGCAAATTTTGCAAAAGTTATAAACGGCAACTGAAAGTTTGCGTAGCTAATAAATAATACAAAAAGTCGGCGGGGATTACTTGCAAAATTCCCCGCCAAGGGCGCAATCGAACGGTGGAGCGCGCTCCACTTGACCACGTGTCAGCACGGAGGCCCGCGATACCCCTTTGCGATCAGGGGCTTGGATTAAAAGATCGGCGTGAGATGGACGGCTGTTGGGTGTCCTGATCGGACGCCTGCTGTAGAGCTGGACGAACTTGACTCAATCGAACGGCTCCGAGATGCGAAGGAAGAACACCCAAAGAACTCGGGTCAGCTGAGATGTAAGCTCCAAAATCTTCTCATCCGGAGCCTCCGACTCCTCTCCGATGGCCTCGAGAGTCTCCTGGAAGGTTCCTCTGGCAAAGAGTGGCTTCAAAATGGCGGAACGTCCACCGAAGTACCACCGTGACGATGACGACGGAGAAGAACTCCAGGAGGAGCTGCCTGCTTCAAAAACGAATCCAGGAGGGGTTCTGGCGATTCTGGAACCTGCAAAAAAAGGGTGATATGGTCGGGGGTAAATTGCCCCGACCACGTGGCACAAGAGATGGTGGTCTGCGCATGGGGGAAGCGCTGAGAACAACAGTGGCCGGAGAGAGATCCGGCGAGGGTTGATTAGGCGAATCGACCCACGCTTGAAACGAATGAACGGGGGAAATGAAACTCGAGATGATAAGGAATGAAATGCAAGCAAAACTAAAGGAAATAAAGCTGCCACGAGCCCAGGTCAGGCGAGGGATAGGTTACCTCAACGGCGGTCGCCGGAGGTTGGAGGGGCGCCCGGACCTTGCCCAACTCGTCTCCGATGATACGAGCGAAGTGCTGTCACCACCAGCTCGTCAATGGTCCAGGGAGATGGAGGCGGTAGGTCACAAATGGGGGTCCAACTTCAAATTAGGTCAAGGATTAGTTTTTAAGGAGTTGACGAAGGAGGCCCCTTGATCGAGGTGCAGCACCTCGGTCAGTGATTCAAAGCCCAAGATTTACCTTGGGCGTGAATCACGAATGTCCGAGGAGCAAAATCGCTGCAGACGCCATCACGAAAAAAACGCAAGGGCCGACCTAGAGAAATGGGTAAAAAGAGACAAAAGCTCACTGCTGACATGCTACAGGGGAGGTCAGACAGTTGACCGGAGGTCAACTGTCAGACCAACCTGGTTGGTCCACGTGGACCAACCAGGGAAAAACCCTTGTAAAATCAATAAAAAATAACAAATGATATTATTTTAATTAGGTTATAAAATAAAAAGTTTTTGTAATTTTATAAATTATTTTATTCCGATTTTTAATTAATTTTTTGAAATATATTTTTACAAGTTGCTATTATACCCCTATATAGGTATATTATCTATATGTATTATATTCTTTTATTTATATTTTGTACATTTGATTTTATTATTTTTATTTCTTATTTTATAAAATTATAAAATACTTTTATATACATAAGTATATTTTTATTTTATTTTTCTGATATGTTTTGTATATTTAATAAAATACAAGTATGTTTTGTATAGGTATATATATATGTAATGTATCTATGTATCTTATTATTCAAGTATTTTTATTTTGTATTTTCTTTGCATGTTTATTCCAATTTTAATGCACATAAATATTACAAGTAATATTTACAACATTATAAAAATATAAAATTATAAAAATAATAAATAAATAATAAATTGAATATTTTAATATGTACACTTATACAATGTGGATCCAGAACTCAACTTTCAAACCGTAGCTCTGCCAAATGCGAAACCACCACCATTGGATAGATTATTTTCTTCTATATACAATTAAAGGTGAGTTTGCTACATTTGGAGTTGTCAGTTGTGAGATACGGGTCTGGGAAGTTGGGATTCTGGATTCTTATTCAGATCATAACTTTTTATCTGTGTATTATTTTTCTGTGAAATCAATTTTGTATTTTTCTTTATTAAATTATCTACAATTTTCATGTACAAAGTTTCTTTATTTGATGGATAAAAAGTTGAACCAAAAATAGGTCCCAAAATGAATAAAGAAAGGATAGGTATTTTATCTGTATTTCTGACCTTATCTCCCCCTACTTTATTCCTTGTCGACCTATTCACCAAGATGCCTAGGTCTCGGGGGTTTTGGGTCATAAAATATTTACAATATTTTATTCTTTTTCTTTTCTTTATTTATTCTATAATTTTGGCCTTAATTACAGTATTTTATACACTAATATGATGCACATGGACGAATGCTAAGATGCTCTATTTAAGGGTATTTACAGGCATTTGCTAGGGTTTTTAGTGCCAAAATGATAGAATAAAGATGATGAAATGTGGATTCATCATCCCTCTATACTTTACCTTCGCTAGTCCCTAGCAAACACTTATGTAATAAGTGCCAAAGAAACAGAAAGAAAAGAAAAATCAGAAACTTGGATTTTATTTGATTATCAAACTTGTCTTCGTAAAATCAAAGTTTGGAGCTTAAGTCAGACCTTTGGACTTTTAGTGCGGGTGGAACCTTAGTGAGAACCGTGTTTGAAATCCAACAGTCCCTGAGAATCCCAAAACTCTGCTCAAGTCTCCTCAATAGCTAGGTCAGAAATATCTCAATTCATACGCAAACTCTTACGACTATGAATCTGACTTGTTCTGTGTAAGTGATGGTGGCTCTCCCCAACTAGAATGACAAAGAAACTGACTTCCCCAGTACGACAACCCAATGATTCCCCAATCCAATAACTCCATCCTCGAGGAGCGGGGTATTCCCTTCTATGTTCAAGTGGCAACCAGCTCAAGAGGAGGGGGTGAAGAGAAGAATGGACGGTAGCCAGTGTAGCTACCTATCCCGGGATGCAAGACAAGTGTAGTCAAGTCATCCTGCTGCCGGCTCACATATTTGACTTTGGAGCTCAAGCTTGCTTATTGACTTTGTACATACTTGCAGGCTTTTTATTTTTGTACATGCCTGAACCCTTTTTTTTTCTGAATACTATATACAGCAGCATTTACATAAGGAGTTTTTCCTCTTGAGCCAGTAGACTATCCCTCTTTTGAAGCTTTATCGCAACCCACAGCCTCCTGTCTTTAGACTTCCTAATCACTGGATGGGTTGGGGTGCACTTCCCTCCCTAGAGGAGGACAAATGTTTCCACTTGTGTACGTCTCATACCAGCAAATCCAATCCCCTCACCACTCCAACTGAGTTGAGCCATGTGAAAGGTGCAAGTGTCCAAGTTAGGTCATTATCAACAAGAGTCGTGCGTGTGCTCCGAAATACTCTACTTAGGCAGTCAAGAATCCATTGAACCAAGTCCCGTGATCCTCAAAGAATTAAGTCAACTAGACGTGAAGTACCTCAAACCCAGTTCCTATAAGGTTCCTGTTATTAGGTAGATTTTAAGGTCCAATCAAGCTCCAATCTCCGGATTTTACTTAGACTCGTTCAATTATCAAACTCAATCCGAAAAATGCGAATGCTATGCAATGCAATACAGGAAATATTTTTGTGATGCAATTTTCAAAGGTTTTGAACTTTTTATGGATTTTTTTTGGCAAAATGATGATAATGCATATGCATTTTTTTGTATTTTTCAAAGAAATTTTTCAAATGTTTTTGGATTTTACTTTTTGCAAATGTTTTTGGGAATTTTTGAAAACAAAAAGATTTTGGCTGAACAATAGGTGAAAATATGTACACGGGAGTGCTTCTTATATATACAAGAAGTGGATTTTAATAATTTACAGGGTAAGTGGTAAATTTTATACATATAGTGAATTTTGGTGTGATGTCGGTATTCCTCAAACTTATTTGACACAAGCTTTTCACACAATTTTTGAAAACTATAGTCCAAAATAATTTTTACAAACATTTTTGCAAACAGGTACACACATTTGAAAATCATTTTGCAAAGGTTTTTCAAAACAGTATATATAGATTTTTCACAATATTTTTGCTACCATTTTTCAAACCATTTGCAAATCATTTTTCAAACATTTTATTTCACACAAAGAAAAGAAATTTTACAAATCACACATTTTACACAGGTTGAAAACATGTAACAAAATATTTTCAAAATAGTTTTCAATATGTGTTCACAAAGATTTTCAAACTATTTTTCAAACATTTTGCAAAAAACATTTTCACCTGATTTATTAATCAGTAAGTACAAAAAGAATTTGAGGAATAAAACACCTCTTTATTAAAGATTTTTTTTAATGGATTTTAAAGAATTTTTCTAGCCATGTTATTAAGAAAATACGAAAGTACGAGTTATGGCTAAAGTATATACGTAGTATATACGACCCCCCTATACTTAGCTGGAGCTATGTCCTCATAGATCGGAAAGAAAAGAGAAGACATAACTCGGACTAAGTATAAACAAGTCTAAAGAATAAATAAATAATGAAGGAATCAATGAATGAGAAGTCGACCGTCCCCCCTATACTTAGGATCAAATAATCCTAAGTATAGCAGACTGTACACAATGCAGGGAGGGTCAAGGGTGGGAATGAACAGATCGTACTCAGATTGTCTCCCCCTATACTTAGGGTAAGATATCCCTAAGTATAGACAAGAAGAGGAGACAATGGAGAGGATCGAAATGAAAATGAAAGAAACTCGGGGTGCCAACCCCCCTATACTTAGGACAACGTACGTCCTAAGTATGGAAAACTGTCTACAAGGGCGGCACCTTTTGATAGATAAAGAAGATAGAAATGGAAAAGAAGAAAAGAAGAAAAGAAGAAAATAAATTATCAGATGCAAGTGATATGAACAGATGAATCTGTACAGCGGAGGATGGACTTGATCACCATGTATGAGATGCAGATGACCATAATCAAAGGACACATCTCATACCAGAAGAATGGGGGCAACGTCAATGGTCGGTAGATCATGATCAAGATATAATTTCAAACGTTGACCATTGACGCGGAAGGTAGAGGAAGATGACGGTTCAGATATGTCGATGCTGCCATTGTCATGTACCTTCTGACCACATACGGACCTTTCCACTTGCTCTGCAATTTCTGTGGGAATAATTTCAGCCTGGAATCAAACAACCATACTCTCTGATCTGGCTCAAACTGTTTATGGTTGACGTGTAAATCGTGCCATGTCTTCACTTTTTCCTTGTACTGTAGGCTGTTGGAAAAGGCTGTATCTCTCAATTCTTCCAGGGCTGCCAATTCTGCTCTTCTTTGGTCTCCTATACTTTCGGGATCTAAAAGCAACTCAGTGACTGCCCAAAAAGATTTGTGCTTGATTTCCACTGGCAAATGGTACGGCTTGCCATAGACGAGACGAAAGGGAGACGTCCCCAATGGATTCTTGAAAGAAGTCCGATAAGCCCACAGGACCGAGTCCAAAAGCTGTGACCAATCCTTTCGGTCTGGGCGGACAACTTTCTGCAAGATCGTCTTTATCTCCCGATTCGATTCTTCGGCAAGACCATTAGTCTGAGGGTGATAAGGTGTGGCAACCCGATGGTCAATGCCGAACTCATCTGCAAGGGCCCTGACTTTGTCATTGATGAAATGAGACCCCCCGTTTGAAATCAAGACTCTAGGCACCCCGAACCGTGAAATGATATTTTTCCTCAAAAATTTGCAAACGGTTTTAGCATCTGCGGCTCGGGCGGGGATGGCCTCAACCCATCGGCTGACATAATCCACAGCGAGCAGGATATGCTCGAATCCCTGACTCTTAGGAAATGGGCCCATGAAATCAATCCCCCATGCATCAAAAACCTCAAAGAAGTGAATGGGTTGCATGGGCATCATGTCTCTCTGTCCGCAGGTTCCCATTTTCTGACAGTCAGTACATCTCTTCACGAACTCATCAGAATCCTTGAAGAGAGTAGGCCACCATAGGCCGGATTGAAGCACCTTCTGTGCTGTCCTTTTTTCAGAATGATGTCCTCCTGCCTCAAGCTTGTGGCAGTATGTGAGAACGCTATGATGCTCTTCTTGAGGAATGCACCTCCTCCAGATACTGTCCCCTCCTTCATGATAAAGGACGGGATCCTCCCAATGGTAAAACTTGGCCTTCGCCAGGAAGGTCTCAAGTTTCTTCCTGGGCCAACCTTGTGGAACCGTCTTGGCTACAAGATAGTTCACAATGTCAGCATACCACGGGAGTGAGGTGACAGCCAAGATCGCCACATCTGGGAATGTCTCTGTGATAGGTGCGCTGGGCTCAGATTACTCAAGATTCTCCAATCTAGAGAGATGATCCGCCACCACATTCTTGACTCCAGGCTTATCCTTAATCTCAATATCAAATTCCTGGAGTAGAAGGATCCATCTGGTGAGACGTGCTTTGGCATCCTTCTTAGACATTAGGTACCTGATAGCGGTGTGATCAGTGTAGATGGTTACTCTAGATCCGAGAACATATGATCGATACTTATCAAGAGCGAAGACTACGGCCAGCATTTCTTTCTCAGTCACAGTGTAATTCCGCTGCGCGGCATCCAAAGTCCGGCTGGTGTAGTGAATGGCAAAAGGTAAACCATCCCTCCTCTGTCCGAGCACAGCCCCAACGGCAAAATCGGAAGCATCCGTCATGATCTCGAATGGGAGAGACCAATCAGGTGGCTGTAGGACAGGAGCTGAAACAACCATGTTTTTGAGAGTCTCAAAAGATTCAAGACACTTATCATTGACAATAAACTCGGTGTCTTTTGTCAGCAAGTCAGTAAGCGGTCGGGCAATTCGGCTGAAGTCCTGAATGAACCGTCGGTAGAAACCGACATGCCCTAGAAAAGACCGTAACTGACGCAAATTGGACGGCGGATTGAGTTTTCTGATGATGTCCACCTTAGCCGGATCGACCTCCATGCCCCTGTTGGAGACGATATGACCAAGGACCGTCCCCTGAGTCATCATGAAATGACTCTTCTCCCAGGATAAGACAAGATTGACCTCAATGCAGTGCTTGAGCACACGGTCTAGGCAGTCAAGACAAGCGTCGAACCCGTCGCCATAGACCGAGAAGTCATCCATGAAGACCTCTAAACAGTCACCCACCATGTCCGAGAAGATGGACAACATGCACCTTTGGAATGTCACCGGAGCGTTACATAGACCAAAGGGCATCCGTTTGAAAGCATAAGTCCCAAACGGACAGGTGAATGTCGTTTTCTCCTGGTCTTCGGGTGCAATGGCCACTTGATTGTATCCAGAGTACCCATCAAGAAAACAATAATGACTCTTCCCGGCTAGCCGCTCGATAATCTGATCAATGAATGGTAGCGGGAAGTGATCCTTCTTGGTGGCCTCATTTAATCGTCTGTAGTCCACACAGACCCTCCAAGAAGTTGGTACTCTGGTAGCGATCTCCTCTCCCGACTCGTTGACAACTGTAGTGATACCCATCTTCTTGGGTACCACATGTAGCGGACTTACCCATTTGGAGTCGGAGATGGGATAGATGAAATCGGCGCTCCACCACCTTGAAATTTCTTTCATGACTATGTCTCGAAGATTCGGGTTCAGCCGTCGTTGGAACTCACGCGACGGTTTAGCGTTATCCTCAAGATAGATGTGGTGAGAGCAAAGATTTGGGCTCAGCCCCTACAGATCAGCTATATTCCAACCGATTGCCTTGCGGTTTCTTTCAAGAACCTCCATCAGACGAGATTCTTGTTCTCCAGTCAAATCTGCTGAGATAATGACTGGGTACATTTCTGGCTCACCCGCAAGGAATCTGTATGTCATCGACTACGGTAGAGGTTTCCGTTCTGGACAACTGGGAGGTGGCAGATATGGCTTCTGGTATGTCTGTGTGAAGGCGACCAGGTCTGCATGGGAGAACTCTCGCTCTGCATGAATCTCTGACGAAAGGCGGCCCACTGAATCATCAATAAACTGTACTGGCTCGCACTCTGTCATGGTCATTGGCTCAGAAGGAATCAGACACGGTAAGTATTCATCAAAATCATCCCAGTCAATGTCTGAATCCGAGGGATCAGAAGAAGATGAACATGATTGAAATTCCTCAGCACCACTCATCACAACACTGTCAGCTTCAGATGTATCCTCATCCAGGGATGTGCTCTCTCGGCTCTCGATTGCTATGAGCTTGAGATATAGTGAATCTGTAGGCAAGGCGAGGGTCGGTGCTACTGGATCTTTCCGGTTGGATTCATCATCAGTCATTTCAAAATCACAAACCTGGTGGATGTCTAGCTCCTCCTCTGTCATCTGCTCGGCTTCGCTGGATTGTTCTGAGCACGCTAACTCTCTGGCTCTGGTTTCCTCGATCGTCTCTATTTGTATGGTTTCGCCCTCTACGCGAAAACATACCTTCCCACTATCATGATCGGTCACCGCCTTGACTGTGGCCAAGAATGGACGTCCGAGAATGATGGGGGCATCGGTTACCGACTCAGGGATCTCTATGTCCAACACAACGAAGTCCACGGGGAATTTTAGGCCCTGAATGGTAACGACCACGTCTTTCAATAACCCCTTCGGCCTCTTAGTCGACCTATCAGCAAACTGAAGGATTGTCCTGCTCCTAAGAAGAGGATCAAACTCGAATCGGTCGAGTAAGGATGCCGGAAGAAGGTTAATTGAAGAGCCGCTGTCTAATAGAGTACGATCAAACTGCTGCTCCGGAATCTCGCATCTGACATAGGGAGCTCCTGCATCTGGTCGCTTAGCTGGCAACTTGTTCTGGATGGTGCAGCAAGTGGACTGAGTGAGCACATGGATTTGATCTCTGTGATTCCTCCTCTTCCTGCGGACGGTAGTCTTCTCTTTCAGGTTCTTCTTGAAGAGGGGGATGTGCTCAAATGCTTCTTGTAGAGTCAGCTGAATGTGGAATCTGTCTATCATCTGATTGCCGAACACTACCTGCTGATGTTTTTTGGGATTTTCTCTTTTATTCCCCTTCGCTCGGCGAAGAGCCTCAGGGAAGGGGATGGTAGGTGCCTCCTCAGATGGAGGACTAGGAATCGGTCCCTGTGCCTGTGAAGAAGGAGAATCCATACAATAATCATCATTCACCGCATATGGATCCGCAATTTGAACAGAAACCTTTCCTTTATTCATATTTTTGTTTTTCTTATTGTTCCCACAGTCTCTAGGTACAAAATGTGGCAACATCACAGATGGTGGCTCAACAAAAGTAGATGTGGTGGCCTCAGCACCACCACTAGCACCGGTCTTCGCGGCATCAGCACCGCACTCTGGTTCAGCGTCCAAAATGGTGGCATCAGCACCACCGTCTTCAACATCATCATGGGCGGCATCAGCACCGCTCCTCTGCTCCTCTGTGCTCCTGATCCTGCATCTAGCTGTCGCTCAGAAGAGGCGCCGCCGGCTGGCATCCTACCGCTCCTAGTAGTAACAAAATCAGCATCATAATAGGAATAAGACATGTCACACAAATAGTCACTAGGAGAGGTATCCTCTGTGAACTCTACCTGCTCAGATTTTCTTTTTAGGTTATTAGGGTTAGCTTCAATCTGAGCGGGTATGGAGGCCTTGCCTTTGATGATATCCCGCATTTCCTGTCGGCATTCATCCATTTCTTGCCTGAAAGATGCTCGCTGTTCAGATATCAAGCGGGCAAGATCATCAAGGGCTGGGTTCTCAAAGGTAGGACCCTGAGAACCGGATGACTGTCCCTGCTGGAAATGGGGTTGTTGTTGCTGTTGCTGCTGCTGATACTGGGGGGAAGGCTGGTGATAAGACTGCTGAGGCGGCTGGCGCTGCCTCCACTGTTGTCCCTGATAGGCAGGACGAGGACCACTGTGATATTGCTGCGGCTGGGTATACTGGGGCTGTTGGTTATGCTGTTGTGGCTGACTGTTCTGGTGTCCTTGGCCAGGGTTCTACTGCTGGGAAGAGGATCCACCATTGCCCCAACGGAATCCGGGGTGATCCCGACGAATCCCAGGGCTGAGGGTACCGGTCGTACCAAATCCCATTGACTTCCATCAATGGTTCCTGCTCGAAGGAGGGTGGAGGAAGAACTGCCAGTGGCTGCTCTGGCTGATAGACCACCATCTGAGTTTCCTGAGACGGCGGTTGCTCTGGATGGTACTGTAGCAGTGGAACCGGCTCTGCCTGGATATGATTCACCTGTCGGTATGAGGTAGAGGGTTGGTTGGAGCTGCTACTGCTGGAGTCAGCCCGTGACCTGGGAGGCTGTTGGGAATGAGCCTGTGCCTCCTGAATGCATAGGATTTGAGTTTTCAGGTCACTCATGGTTTTGGTGAGAAAGTCCATCTGAGCAAGACCTTGGTTCTGCTTCTTCTCGAGGATCTCCATGCGGTCCAACTTCCTCACTAATAATGCCCATGTCGGCTGCGGCTGATTCGGCTTGGGCTACGGCTACCGACGTTGTGTTGGGACCGGCATCGATGCGGGCGATCCTCTGAAATGATCCTACTCTTGCGGGGGCTTCTGCTGTGTATAGACTCGGGCCTGGGTCATCACAGTAGAGTTTTCTGCCATGCCTTCGTAGATGGCCCAGATGTCATCTTCTCCCTTGGAGAAATAAGACCCACCACAAGAGGCGTTCACTAGCCCCTGCAGCTCTGGTGTCAGCCCACAGAAGAAACTCTGCACGAGGTTGGGCTTGGAGATGTCATGATGTGGACACCGGTCGATGAGCTCTCTAAATCGATCCCAGGCTTCATGGAACTGCTCATTTGGGATCATGACGAAGTTACTGATCATGGCTCGAGCTGCGTTGGTCTGGCTGAGAGGGTAGTTTTTCTTTAGGTATGCGGTCCGTAGACTGCCCATGTATCGACGAATCGCCCAAGATGTTTGAGCCAGTACGCGGCTCTATCAACCAAAGAGAACGGAAAGGCGATCATCTTGATGGCGTCCTCGGTCATCAACCGATCATGGATAGTGCTGCAAATCATTTCAAACTCTTGGAGGTGGAGGTGCGGCTCTTCGATCGGCAGCCCGTGAAACTTGGGTAGCAGCTGGATCATGTGGGGCCGAAGCTCGAAATCTCCGTGGATTGGCGGAGTCTGATCCACCGGTGAGTGAGGGGATGCAGCTGGGTTGTGCAGTTCTCTCACGATAGTCTGTGGCGGTCGCTCAGCGTCTGGATCGCCTCCTCCTGCATCGGGTCCTCCTCCTCCACCTCCGCCACCGCCCCAGGTCGATTCTCTCTCATCTGTGCTATCTCTCTCATCAAATCACCCATGAAGGTACCCTGGTCACGGATCTGTCCCTGCATAGTCTCAAGGGACGCTAGCAAGGAATTGTTGATGGCCACCTGATCGATTATGAATGGAGGGTGATCGTGGTCATCTGGGTGCTCGCCTCTATCTGCCATCGCTGGATTTTCTGAAAAAGCAAAAGAGGCCATCTCAGGTGCTGTTGAATGAGCCGAACTCTGCGATGCACTGAATTCTGAAACAATTGGACTGAGAGAAGGAGAATGCGAAGGGTGGTCGAGGGGGAATAGGGTGGATGTGAACTCAGGCTCGGAGAGCGGACTCTCCGAGGTATTCCTAGATGAATGAGGGGGAGTGCTGGATAGTGGTGCCGACAAGGTCGGCCTAAGAGATCTCCGTCCCATCATCTTGATTATTCGGGAAGAGCAGGGAGAATGCAAGAGAAGAAGAAGAAGATGATATGAAATGCAACAAAATTTGCGCACAATTGTGCGGTGTTTTTGATCTTGACCCAAACAATTCTAGCAATCAAACACAAAGCAAGGGTGAGTTCACCAACTCAACACGTGAAGCCGTGAAGGTTCGGCTTTTATCTTGTCAGTTTTAACTTGTTTTCAGGTATTTATCCTTGTCACGAGTCCTTAGAACGCTACGCCAATAGAAGAGAGAGTACTGCCGGGAAAGTATCCCCGTACTTGTCCTCCTCCTATGTAACCTGTAACTTGCGCTTTTTAAGGTCCTTGTAACCCTTCCTGGATCCCTACTCAGCCAAAGAAATAGAGGGAGGAAGCCGATAGGTGAAAACGATACTTCGGACCTCGCTCGCAACGGAATCACCCGTGAACGTGCAAGATCCTACTCGGACGCAGCCGGTGAGACAGACACACCCGTGAAGGCGTGGCCTAAGCTCGGTACTTCGGACAAGGTCGGCGCTCACACAATAGTGAGTCACCAATGGCGACCAAGCCCTACTCGACTACGTACGATAGTAGCGCCAATACTTCGGAAATCCAAGCGATACACAAGGCAGCCACAAGTTGGGTTTTTGGCTCTAATCCTTAGGAAGCGCTCACCTCACTTGGAAGGAGACCTTCCCATGCAACCTGAATACATGTGAGGGTGTTACTCTTCCCAAGCAATGAATCTAATTACCGATTTTATTTTGGTCAAGTTTTCTTAGCAGTCCTTTTTTTTATTTTTTTTTGGTGTTATCGCTTCTTTTGAGTAGATTCAAACAAGCGCCTAACGGTTTTTGTATTTTCTTGATCCTACTTTGTTCCAAAAACAAAGGGAGAATAGAGTCGGAAAAGCCGTGCAAGTCGACTCCAAGGTGGAAATCTCACCTTTGTGCCTAAATGATGCATGCAAAGTAAGAGGACTTACAGTGAATCCCAGCTCTCTCCATGCGGGATGCAAAGCAGAATTTTTAAACCTAAACTACATGGCGATATGCAAGCGGAAATCGTCCTAAGATAGGCAACTGCTAGCGTGAAGAACCACGAGTTAACCGTCAACTCCCAATCCTAATGTCCGGTCTAGGCTCACTCCTCCTTTGCTCAACACATTTGAGTTAGGAGAAAGCGCTTGTGTGGAGTGAGCTCGCGGCGCGCGGATAGAGAGCCAATGATCAACTACTTAATTAATCTAAGTCCAAATACGAACTATAGGAACATGCAAGAGTTATTAGGGTGTTTGGACCTAGGCTAATCGAATCAAGCAGGACCTAATCTAAGAGCTCAATCCACAAAAGAAAGGAAAAAGGAAAACAAAACCGGAAAATGACAGCGATGAAAACGCGATAAAAACCGCGGTGAGCCCCCGGGTGAACAAACACCCGGAAATTAGGCTCGGTGGTGTCTAAGTGTCTGATGTACCTGTATTATTACAATTCAATAAATCACTCTCTCACAAAAATAAAAGAAAAGCTAAACTAATCACTCACTCTCACTCCTCTCGCTCTCTCCTGCCGGCTTGGCTAAGAATAGTCGGCTCCGCTTCCCAAGGTTGCTTCGGGTCACCTAGGCGATCCGCCTTGCTCCGCGGTCCCTCGCAAGAAGACAAGAAAAGAAATGGTCAGATAACTCAATCAATATGTATCAAAAATGCAAGAGAAATGGAATGAAGCTATAGTAGACAATCAACACAAGCAAACAAAAACGAACTACTCGCTGTTGCTCCCCGGCAACGGCGCCATTTGATAATGTCAGAAATCGATGTGGTTGTATCGACTCACAAGGCGAGTCAACAGTCGGTGTTTGACCACACAAATTCTGAAATTAATCAACAATTAACCCACACTAAAGATCAATAAATTAGAACTAATGTGGAGTTAAAATTTATTTTTAACTCTACATAAAAGATGTATAGGTGCAAGTATGTAGAGAGTTCGAACACAGGGAGCAAGCAGGGTAATTCAAAAATTGTGCTCAAGTGTGTGTATGTGATATGTCTACACTAAGCAAGCAAGCAAATAAAATTTTTGTGGGTTTTTAATTTTTAATATTTTTTTAATTTAATTTTTAATTTTGTATTTTGATTTTTGATTTTCAGATTTTTATAATTTTATATTTTATATTTTTCTTTTTCTTTTTCAATATTGGAATTTAAAGACAATGGAATAAAAGATAAGGTAAAATATTTATAAAACTAAGTAAAAATTACCAAAAATTCAGAAATAAATTGTTTTTTATATATTTTTAAGATTTTTTTACTGTTTTTGTGATTTTTGGGGATTTTTCAAGGTGTTTTTGGTATTTTTAATTACTGAAATAAGTCAAATCAGTGAAATAGATGCTGGTTGTGAGTAAAATAGGATTTAAAAATAGAAACCAGTACTCAAAATTTTTTACACTATTTTTCAAATAAAAGGGACAAAATAAGGAACAAACAGAACCTGAGTTTGTTTTTTTTAGAGTTTTCCTTGATTTTATATATTTTTTTGAAGTTTTTGAGTGTTTTAATATTTTTAGTGTTTTTCTTTTGAGATTTTTAATGATTTTTGGACTGACACTAAATTAGGTTAAAATAGACACTGGGTAATTTTTTTGGAATTTTTCGAAGTGTTTTTATATTTTTTGGTATTTTCTAAGCTAGACATTACACAAAAAGCAAGTTTTTGATTTTTAATAAATATAAAAATAAATGAAAATCAAAAACTAAAATTAGGGCGTCAAAATACAAGTGTCCAGAAGCTTAAGTTCAAAATTTTAGAATTTTTGGGGTCAAAATGATGCCTTAATTAATTATATCAAGCAATTAAGGATCTAAAGGTCTGGCAAGGGCATACATGCAATTAGACAAAATCCCAGGGGCATACTTGCAATTTGAACGCATAAAATTAATACTGAATAGAATAATTTCAGGACCAAATAGCAATCACAAAATTCACAAGGGCTTGTTTGGTAAAATTCCAACCTTCGTGCGTGCAATGCACGCGCCTGGGGAGGATCTACTTGCAATATCACAAAATTTGGGGGGGGGGGCTGAATGCAAATCACCCTAAAAACATAAAACGTAACAAAACTTTTACTGGACTAAGCGCTAAAACCCAAGACTCTAAGGGCCTTGTCCGCAAAATGTCCACGCACACGTGCTACGCACGTGCGCTGGGCTGGCAAGGGCTAAGATGTAAATAGAAAAACTACAGGGAGCTTTTAGCAAATTTTGCAAAAGTTATAAACGGCAACTGAAAGTTTGCGTAGCTAATAAATAATACAAAAAGTCGGCGGGGATTACTTGCAAAATTCCCCGCCAAGGGCGCAATCGAACGGTGGAGCGCGCTCCACTTGACCACGTGTCAGCACGGAGGCCCGCGATACCCCTTCGCGATCGGGGGCTTGGATTAAAAGATCGGCGCGAGATGGACAACTGCTGGGTGTCCTGATCGGACGCCTGCTGTAGAGCTGGATGAACTTGACTCAATCGAACGGCTCCGGGATGCGAAGGAAGAACACCCGAAGAACTCGGGTCAGCTGAGATGTAAGCTCCAAAATCTTCTCATTCGGAGCCTCCGACTCCTCTCCGATGGCCTCGAGAGTCTCCTGGAAGGTTCCTCTGGCGAACAGTGGCTTCAAAATGGCGGAACGTCCACCAAAGTACCACCGTGACGATGACGACGGAGAAGAACTCCTGGAGGAGCTGCCTGCTTCAAAAACGAACCCAGAAGGGGTTCTGGCGATTCTGGAACCTGCACAAAAAGGGTGATATGGTCGGGGGTAAATTGCCCCGACCACGTGGCACAAGAGATGGTGGTCTGCGGATGGGGGAAGTGCTGAGAACAACAGTGGCCGGAGAGAGCTCCGGCGAGGGTTGATTAGGCGAATCGACCCACGCTTGAAACGAATGAACGGGGGAAATGAAACGCGAGATGATAAGGAATGAAATGCAAGCAAAACTAAAGGAAATAAAGCTGCCTCAAGCCCAGGTCAGGCGAGGGAAAGGTTACCTCGACGGCGGTCGCCTGAGGTTGGAGGGGCGCCCGGACCTTGCCCAACTCGTCTCCGATGATACGAGCGAAGTGCTGTCACCACCAGCTCGTCAATGGCCCAGGGAGATGGAGGCGGTAGGTCACAAATGGGGGTCCAACTTCAAATTAGGTCAAGGATTAGTTTTTAAGGAGTTAACGAAGGAGGCCCCTTGATCAAGGTGCAGTGCCTCGGTCAGTGATTCAAAGCCCAAGATTTACCTTGGGCGTGAATCACGAATGTCCGAGGAGCAAAATCGCTGCAGACGCCATCACGAAAAAAAACGCAAGGGTCGACCTAGAGAAATGGGTAAAAAGAGACAAAAGCTCACTGCTGACATGCTACAGGGGAGGTCAGACAGTTGACCGAAGGTCAACTGTCAGACCAACCTGGTTGGTCCACGTGGACCAACCAGGGAAAAACCCTTGTAAAATCAATAAAAAATAACAAATGATATTATTTTTATTAGGTTATAAAATTAAAAGTTTTTGTAATTTTATAAATTATTTTATTCCGATTTTTAATTAATTTTTTGAGATATATTTTTACAAGTTGCTATTATACCCCTATATAGGTATATTATCTATATGTATTATATTCTTTTATTTATATTTTGTACATTTGATTTTATTATTTTTATTTCTTATTTTATAAAATTATAATACTTTTATATACATAAGTATATTTTTATTTTATTTTTCTGATATGTTTTGTATATTTAATAAAATACAAGTATGTTTTGTATAGGTATATATATAGGTAAAGTATCTATGTATCTTATTATTCAAGTATTTTTATTTTGTATTTTCTTTGCATGTTTATTCCAATTTTAATGCACATAAATATTACAAGTAATATTTACAACATTATAAAAATATAAAATTATAAAAATAATAAATAAATAATAAATTGAATATTTTAATATGTACACTTATACAATGTGGATCCAGAACTCAACTTTCAAACCGTAGCTCCGCCAAATGCGAAACCACCACCATTGGATAGATTATTTTCTTCTATATACAATTAAAGGTGAGTTTGCTACATTTGGAGTTGTCAGTTGTGAGATACGGGTCTGGGAAGTTGGGATTCTGGATTCTTATTCAGATCATAACTTTTTATCTGTGTATTATTTTTCTGTGAAATCAATTTTGTATTTTTCTTTATTAAATTATCTACAATTTTCATGTACAAAGTTTCTTTATTTAATGGATAAAAAGTGGAACCAAAAATAGGTCCCAAAATGAATAAAGAAAGGATAGGTATTTTATCTGTATTTCTGACCTTATCTCCCGCTACTTTATTCCTTGTCGACCTATTCACCAAGATGCCTAGGTCTCGGGGGTTTTGGGTCATAAAATATTTACAATATTTTATTCTTTTTCTTTTCTTGATTTATTCTATAATTTTGGCCTTAATTACAGTATTTTATACACTAATATGATGCACATGGACGAATGCTAAGATGCTCTATTTAAGGGTATTTACAGGCATTTGCTAGGGTTTTTAGTGCCAAAATGATAGAATAAAGATGATGAAATGTGGATTCATCAAAGACCGTAAGAGATCGGTCAATTTATCTTATCGATTTTATTTTAGGTGATCAAGTCAGTCTTTCAGAGCGACTACGTGAGCTAATAGGAATCCAATATTCTCATCCGACTGTCCCGAACACAAGGCCGGTAGTCAGTCAAGAAATCAGATATGGCTCTAGCCTAGGATGCGGGTCACTCTCTCGCTCATCCAAACCAAACAAGGAGGTGGTTACTCTCCCCAAGACAGATATTCAAATGAGATGTCTTTTAGATCAAGTGTGATTAGCAGTCCTGATTTTATTATTTTTTAATGTATTTTTTTAATATCACACAATGCCTAACGAATTTTTCGGTTCTCCTGGTTATTTTAAGTCCAAAATAGGGGGAGAAGACGAAAAAACCGATGCGCGAGAATCAATGATGCATGCAGAGTAAGAAATGCGTACCTGACTCCAGCAGTCTACATGCAGGGTGATCCGCGCATAAAATAAACACAGAATATACACTACCTATATGATGCACGCGGAAAAATCGGCCCTAAACAAAGCAGTTCTACTCGTGAAGAACAATAGCCGAGTACTCGAGCCTAGGTCCAGAGTCCTATCTTGGGAGCCACTCGGTGTCCGCCACAACGGATACTGCACGCGCTGTATGTGACTCCTCAAGGCACGTGGACCAGAGCTCTAATAAACGACTTTTTCTTTGTGATTTAATTAATTTAGTCCAATTATCCATCTATAGGCACGGACAGATAATTAGGGTTTGGCCTTAAATAATTACGTCACATTCAAAGAAAACTCCTAAGCTAGGGCTAAAATCCGCGTAAATCAAATGAGCAGTAAATAAACGGTCAAAACTCGAGAAAACCGTGAAAACCACGAAAAACCGGTGGGGTCCCCCGAGCACACCGGTGCTCAGCGAAACATACCCTGTAGTCTAAGTGTCTTTGAAAGTTCGGTCCCAGTATTATTACAATTAATAAATGTGCTGAAAAATAAATCTAAGCTAATCTAACTACTCTCGTGGATATTTTACGGCTCCTGCACTCCTGCTCGGTTCCTCGCGCTCTCCTGCGGCTTCGTAGAGAAGGAAGCCACCTCCGACTCTCGCGGTTGCGTCGGCTTCCGAAGAGGCCGCCTCGATCCTCGGGCCCTAGCAAGTAAACAAACAAAGTGTCAAACCAAGTTATTATATATAAATAAGTTAGATAAAATATATAAAAAAATCTACAGAAAGCCCGCGAAAAAGAAAACCGCAGAAAAGTCAAAACTGACTGCTAAGTCGTGCTCCCCGGCAATGGCGCCATTCTGATGAGCCAAAAAATCACCAAGACTCAGGTGAATATGATAAGATTAGGGTCGTTACGACCCGGATCTCGGAGATAAATTGGTCAACAAGAATAATGAGGAACAGACCACCAATCAAGCAGATAAAACAAGAAAATAAAATAGTGGCCCTGGCTATGAGATTAGCCTGGTCTAGCACGCAGGGTCGGACTCAGGGAGCACGAGTTGACCTCACGGCCTACAAAGTAGTCAAAAATGAAATGAAGAGGAAACAAGTATTTTTGGTGGTTTTTAATTATTTTTATATTTTTTTGGATTTTTAATAAAGGAGGAAAATAAGAAAAGGCAAGAAACAAGCACACTCAAGGAATTATTCAAACACTCTAAAATGCTCCAAAAATAACAACAAAAATATTTTTATGTTTTTTTAGGTTTTTTACTGTTTTTGGTGAATTTTTGAGATTTTTATGATTTTTATAGAATTTTCTAAAAATCAAACAAGGAAGAAACAATTAACTACTATCCATCCAGGCTTCAAAGGGCCATGAAAAATATCAAATGGTCCTATAAAAGCCAGAGGTATTTTCTATGAAAACTAGAAATAATAAAGAAAATTCAGAAAAAGAGTTTGTTGTTTTTTGAATTTTCTACTATTTGTTAGAATTTTTATGAGTTTTTGTTAAGGGTTTTTAAATTTTTAAGCTTTTTATAAATCCAAAAATAACGAAAATTGCAGAGAAAATAAAACACACAATAATTAACAAACATTAATTTTTTTAGAATTTTTGAAAGAGTTTTTATATTTTTTATGATTTTCTAATCTGGACAGACACAAAATCAACCGTTTTTGAATTTTTAAAAATAATAAAAAGCCTCAAGAATGTACCCAAAAATTAGGAAAAATTTTACACAGTGGCAGGAGCCACGTGTCCAATTTTCACGCAAATTGGGTTATATTTGATATTTTATTTAAATCCAATAAAGGCTCACAGTGCACTGATAACAAGCCTGAACACTCGGGTATAAGATACAGAAATAGGGTCCTTGCGACCCAAGCGATCAGGCGATGTGTATCAAGAAAAATGAACCACTCGAAACAAATAAAATCAATCGAAGCAAGGAAGCGGTCCTGCTATGTGTTTAACCTGGTATAGCACCCAGGGTCGAACTCAAGGAGCACGGATTGGCCGAAGGCCTACGAAGTAGTAAAAATGAATAAAATAAAAAAGGAAAATGTTTTTAGTGGTTTTTAATTATTTTTATATTTTTTTGGATTTTTAATATGTAAAGAAAATAAGAAAGACAAAAACAGTCACACTTCAACAAATTATTTAATGCATCAAAAATCAACCAAAAATTAAAACAAAAATATTTTTATGTGTTTTATAATTTTTTATGTTTTTGGTGAATTTTTGGGATTTTTCTGATATTTATTTAAATTTCTAAAAATCAAACAGTAAAAAAAATAAGGGGTACTGTCCAGCCAAGCCTAAAGTCCCTAAATAAAATACCTAAGGACCTCTAAAAGGTCTGGAGGTAATTTTCCTATAAAATAGATGAAATAAGGAAAATTTATGTACCAGATTTATTGTTTTTGGATTTTTAATGTATTTATTAGAATTTTTATGGGTTTTTAAGGGTTTTTAAGTTTTTAAGGTTTTTAAGCAATGAAAAATAGCCAAAATTGGCTAGAAAATCAAACAAACTAAGCTAAACAGTACCTAATTTTTGTAGAATTTGGAGGTATTTTTTATATTTGTTTGTGATTTTTAAACCTAGACAGTAACAAAAATGTTGGTTTTTGAATTTTTTAAAAATAACAAACGAAATCAAAAATGTCCTAAAAATTTCACAAAAATCCTACACCATGGCAGGAGCCATGTGTCAAATTTTCGTCGAATTTGGAGGTGATTTGATATTTTATTCAAAAATGACAAGAGGGTAGTGTGCACAGGGTCTGGAATGCAAATACCCAATGTTCTGGGGGTCCAGGTGCAAAATACCCAGCAAATCACGCGCCAAGCGCGTGCCTGGGGCACTCAGGGACCTATTTGTAACAAAAATAAGTTCTGGGGACCTATTGGTAACACGTACCAAAAGTCCGAGGGCCTTAGTTGCAATTTACCCAAAAATAAACGCACATGCGAAATAACTCATTCACAGGGGCATAAATGCAAATATCAAAAAGATATCATTCATTTCAGAACAATCCAGAACTACAAGGGCATGAACAGCAAATATCCCAAAATAACACGTGACGAAGCACGTGGCTCACAATAAGCATGGGTATATATGCAATTACACTAAAGCGCAAGGTCCATTGTGCAAATAAACCCTAAACTAAACAACGTATTTAAATATTTACAGGACTAATGAGAAATAAAATAAAGATAAGGGCCTAAGGGTAAATTACCCTTTATTAACTGGAGCTGATGGATGGCCGCCACGTGGCGATCGGACGGTCGAGGTGGGGGCGGCTCTCAACGATGCTGCTGCTCTGGTCGATCCAACGGTCCAGGCCAGGACACGTGTGGATCTAACGGCCTGGATCTATCGCCTCAGATCTGACGTCCACGTGCGCTCCAGGAACCAACGGTTCAGATCAGACCTGGAGCGAGGAGGCGCGATCAACGGCTCTCGAGGATGTTGGAAGAACTGATGGCCGGCGAACTTCGCCGGCCTCGTGAAGACGCCTTAGGCCTCCTCTGCTGTGCCTGAGTATCGGAGGAGCTCCGTCGTGAAGGTGCGCAGCTGCTGGTGCCCTCTGATGTCCCAGCCGAGCTCGGGGGAGCTCCGACTAGGGTAGCGGAGGTGAAGCTCCTGGACTGGATGTCGAGAGGCCTCAGATGGACTCCGCTGAACCTGCAAAACCCCTCAGGAGATTCGCGGGTCGAGGGCAAAGTGCCTCGACCCAGTTAGGCAACGTGGAGGTGATCGGTGCGTCGGGGCGACGGGCTCCGGCGAAGGTGAAAGACGGTGGAGCCCGGTACCCAGCTCCTGTGCGAGCTGGGTTGTGCGAGTGGGTGCAGAAGGTGCGGCGAGGGAAGGCGGAGATGTTGGTCGGGTCCGATGGTCAGGTAGCGGTCGGAACCGGAGTGAATCGAGGGAATACGACGGAGGTATGAATTGGGGGGAAAATGGAAATTAGAGGAAATGGGCAAGCGAAGGGGCTACCTGGGTGAAGGAGTAGACTGTGCTGGAGCTGGGGGTGCTCCCGGTCGTCGCCTCAAGGGGTGTCTCTGCCCGAGGCTCGAGCTCGCTTCAGGTGGCGGAGCTACGGCGGGGGTATCGCCGGATCAGTGGATTCGCCGGCCTTCCTCGCTGCAACAGGGTGGGGCGGCGAGCTGTCACCTCGCTCTCTCTCTCTCTCTGGAGCTCACTGGAAAGCTACGCGAATGGCCAAAGATGGATAATTAGGGTGGCAGAGCAGAGCTTAAGTATGCTGGCGGGTCCGGGAAGAAGGGCGCGGGTAGGGCGACGTAGTGCGCGGATCCCGAGGCGAAGGCTCCGGCGAGGTTCTCGGGTATGACGTTAGCAATCCGGACCCGGGGTTTGGGCAAAAAGGAGTCGGGTCTGTTTGAGAAAAATCCGAGAAATGGGTCGGGCGCAGCAGACCCGTGGGAAGTGGTCCTGGGGGGGGGGAGTTGACCGGGCGGTCAACATCCCCCAGGGCCAATGGGTGAAGGCCACGTGGCTGGATCTTAAGATGAAAAATAAACATGGCTAGGGGCCGAATCTGCAAAAACTCAAAATATGAAATATTTTTATTTTATTTTTTTTTCTATTTTTTGGTGATTTTTAATTAATTTTTGGAAATAAAAATAAGGTATTTACATTATATAGCTATATATAGGTATATATACAATATGTAAGCTTTTGATTTTTGATTTTTAATTATTATTTTTGTACAATTTTATTCCTATTTTACATTTTATTTATTTATAGTGTAAAATAAGGAATAAAAGGGTATTTTTATTTTGTTTTTATTATTTATATACATAGGTAAAATAAATAGATATATACATCTATATACATGGTATATGTACAATGTATTTTTGTATTTTTAATTTTGTGATTTTTATTTGATTTTTGTTTTGATTCTTTTTATTTTTATTTATTTACAATATATAGCATAGAATATTTACAAGAAGTTTGGAAAATAACTTTATATATTTACAAGGTTAAATAAATATATAAAGGCATGGTCTATGTACATGATGAAAGGGTATTTTTGATCTTTTTGATTTTTAATTTTTTATTTTGTTTTTATCTTTTATAAATATATACAAATATTTACAAGTGTATTTTTGGGTGAGGAAAACATTTTTATTTTATTTACATAAATATATACACATGAGCCCCTATCTCCCTCTACTTGGCTTTTATGCGGTCAGGCCCATGCTGAGCCCTCCATTGGGTTAGGTTGCTCAATATTTATTCTAAATATTTCCCTCTTTTTCTTTTTAATCTTTATTCTTTTATTTTTGCACAAAAACATGCTAATTATAGGTTTTTACACAATGCATGCTTTTGCTAATTACTCCTATTTACACATATCTACATGCATTTGCAAAGGTTTTTGTAGCTAAAATATAAGAATAAAGAGTGATGAATGGGTATTCATCACCCCCCTATACTTAACTTTGCTAGTCCCTTAGCAAACACTTATTTGAAAAAGAAGTAAAAAAAAAGAAAGAAAGAAAAAGAAAAAGAGGATGTACATGGATCAAGGTTGATTATTAAACTTGCCTTCATTAAATTGGGGTATGGAGCTCGATCAGATCTTTGGATTATTAATGTGTCGGAACCTTATTTAGACTTAAGCCTAAAACCTAACAGCCTCTAAGTTCCACCAATCTATAACCAAGACTCCTCAATGCTCTAGATCAGAACAAGTCATCAATCACAAACCCTGGAGACCATGAATCTTTTCTTGTCCTGTGGATGTGAAGTCTAAGCTCTCCACCTCAGAAATGGCAACTTGACAACCCTCCCCGACAAGGAAACTCTACGACCTCAATCTGGCCACTCTTTCCTCGAGGAGCGGGGTATTCCCTTCTAAGTTCAAGTGCAACCGGCTCAAGAAGAGGGGGAAGAAGAGAATGGGTCAAGGCCAGTGTAGCCAAGTACCCTTGGGAGCTTGACCAGTGTAGCCAAGTCTCCCTGCTGCAAGCTACAACAGGTGGATCATGAAACCAAGCTTTGCTTATTGCACTCTATACATACTCCGGTGGGATTATCATTTTCTCTCGGACCCACCACTTTTTTGGAGTTCTTTTCTTTTTGCACATTTTTTTTTCAAGTGTATCTGTACAACATATACATGTGCAGCATATATACAAGGAGTTTTTCCTCTTGAGCCAGTAGACTATCCCTCTTTTGAAGCTTTATTGCAACCCACAACTCCCGTCGTTAGACCTCATGGCAACCAGTCCAAGTTGAGACGCACTTCCTTCACTATAAGAAGAAGAGAGGTTCCGCCTAGAAGTACTACCCTCATATGCTACCCCAAGTCAAGTAAGACTGCCTCCTCACCACCTCATCTGTAGAGAGCTCGGTGCATAGTGCGGTTGTCCAAGTAAAGCCATAATCTATATGAGTCATGTGTTGTTGTTAAGTGCTCTACTTAGGCTCATTGAGATGACATGTGACCATAGCCTAGTGAACTCAAAGAATTAAGTCACCATGGACCTGAAAAGCCTTAAACCTAAGCCCTATAAGGTTCCTTTTAGAAATTAGGTGGATTAAGATCTTAATCAAGCTCCATTTCTCAATTTGATTCCAGGCTAGTTTAAATGTCAACTATCATCCAGAAAAACTATATACATATGTACAAAAAGATGCTTATTTACACAACATTTACAATCATGCAAGATATTTGAAAAATGTTTTGAATTCATGTATGAATGATGCATGAAGTGCAAGTTTTGCAAAAAGATATTTACACACATTTACACAAGATTTTTGCAAACTTTTGTTTTTCAAAACATTTTGGAAAAATTTTGTACTATATACATAATTTTGATACAAAAATATTTACACAAGCTTTACACAAAAGATTTTTGAAATCATTTTTACAATAATAGTTTGTACACTAGCTATGTATGTGCAAATAAAAGAAGATTATGTACATGAAATTTTTTTTAATTTTTGTGGTTTTTAGCCATTTTATTTATTAACATACTCACACAAAGTACGAGTTATGGCTAAAGTATATATGAAATATATACACACCCCCCTATACTTAGCTCGAATGATGTCCTCAGAGTCAAGAGTGATGAAGAAGACATAACTCGTGCTAGGTATAGGAAAGTGAAAAAAAAGGCTATACAAAAGGGAAATGAAAAGTCAAGAGGGACTCAGGTCTCCCCCCTATACTTAGGATCAAGTAATCCTAAGTATAGCAGGCTGTATACTAAGGAAAAACCTGAGTGCAGAATGTACAGGGTCTACCCCCCCTATACTTAGGGTAAAATATCCCTAAGTATAGGCAGCAAAAACAGGGGTAGACAGAAACAACAGAAATACCCGAAAGGTCTCACATCCCCCCTATACTTAGGGTAAAGTGAACCCTAAGTATAGCATAATCACAAGATGAAGGAAGGGATGTGGGACTAAAGAATGTAGTGATATGGACATCTGGATCTATACAAGGCGGAAGATCAGTGAAACTCAGGCGTGAGATGTATTAGATGTGAGTCAAAGACCACATCTCACGCAAAATGAATAGGGGCAAGATCAACGACCCGCGGCTCATGATCTAGAAATGGTTTGAGCCGCTGGCCGTTCACTCGAAAGGTACTCTCAGAAGACAACTCAGATATGTCGATGCTACCGTTGTCGTGTACCTTTCTAACCAGATAAGGTCCCTTCCATTTGCTCTGTAGCTTCCCTGGAAATAGGCGTAGCCTCGCATCAAACAGCCATACTCTCTGTCCAATCTCGAAATGCTTGTGGCTGATATGAGAATCATGCCACTCCTTGACTTTCTCCTTATAATGTAGGCTGCTTGAGAAAGCTGCATCTCTAAGATCCTCCAGGGCAGCTAGCTCTGCCCTCCTCTGGTCTCCCATACCATCTGGATCCATCAAAATATCTGTAACTGCCCAAAGTGACTTGTGCCTCAGCTCAACAGGTAAATGGCATGGCTTGCCATACACGAGGCGAAAGGGAGATGTGCCCAATGGTGTCTTAAAAGACGTCCTATATGCCCACAAGACCGAGTCCAAAAGCTGTGACCAATCCTTTCGGTCAGGGCGGACGACTTTCTGCAGAATAGTCTTGATCTCCCTATTCGACACTTCGGCTAGACCATTCGTCTGTGGATGGTAAGGTGTAGCAACCCGATGATCTATGCCGAACTCGCTAGCAAGTGCCTTCACCTGGTCGTTGATGAAGTGAGATCCCCCATCAGAAATCAAAACTCGTGGAACCCCGAACCGCGTGATGATGTGCTTCCTCAAAAATCTGCAAACTGTCCTCGCATCAGCGGCTCGGGCGGGGATAGCCTCCACCCAACGACTCACATAATCAACGGCCAACAGAATGTACTCAAATCCCTGACTCTTAGGGAATGGACCCATGAAATCGATGCCCCATGCGTCAAAAACCTCACAGAAGTGAATGGGCTGCATCGGCATCATATCACGCTGTCCACAAGTGCCCATCCTCTGACAGTCAGTACACCTCTTCATGAACTCATCTGAGTCCTTGAAGAGGGTAGGCCACCACAAGCTGGATTGGAGCACCTTCTGTGCCGTCCTCCTCCCAGAATGATGTCCTCCTGCCTCAAGCTTGTGGCAGTAGGTGAGGACGCTATGGTGTTCCTCCTGAGGAATACACCGACGCCAGACGCTATCCCCTCCTTCGTGGTAAAGGATGGGATCTTCCCAATGGTAAGACTTGGCCTTCGCTAGGAAGGTCTCAAGCCTCTGCCTGGGCCAATCTTGTGGGACTTTCCCAGCAACGAGAAAGTTCACAATATCGGCGTACCATGGGAGTGAGGCGATAGCAAGGATCGCCTCATCTGGGAAGGTATCTCTAATAGGGTCAATCTACTCAGAATCCTCAGGCTGCTCTAGTCGGGAGAGATGATCCGCCACCACATTCTTGACTCCAGGCTTATCCTTGATCTCAATATCGAACTCCTGGAGTAGAAGGATCCATCTAGTCAGTCTGGCCTTGGCATCCTTCTTTGCCATGAGGTACCTGATGGCGGTGTGATCTGTAAACAAAGTCACTCTAGATCCAATGATATACGATCTGAACTTATCCAGGGCAAACACTACGGCTAGCATCTCCTTCTCTGTGACTGTGTAATTCCGCTGGGCGGAATCCAATGTGCGGCTAGCGTAGTGTATGGCAAATGGAACTCCATCCCTCCTCTGTCCCAGCAATGCCCCTACGGCAAAATCGGAGGCATCCGTCATGATCTCGAATGGGAGAGACCAATCATCGGCTGGAGGACAGGAGCCTCAATGATACACTGCTGGAGAGTCGCGAAGGACGAAAGACACTTGTCATCGACAAGGAACTCGGTGTCTTTCGTCAAGAGGTCGGTCAACGGTCGGGCAATCCTGCTGAAATCCTGAATAAATCTCCTATAAAATCCAACGTGCTCCAGGAATGACCGTAGCTGCCTCAGATGGGACGGCGGTGCGAGTTTCCTAATGACATCGAACTTGGCCGGATCAACCTCCATGCTCCTGTTGGAGATGATATGGCCAAGCACCGTCCCTTGAGTCACCATGAAGTGACTCTTCTCCCAAGATAGCACCAAATGATACTCAATACATCGCTGGAGTACTCGATCTAGGCAGTCAAGACAAGAATCGAATCTGTCTCCGTAGATCGAGAAATCATCCATGAAGACCTCCAAACACTCCCCTACCATGTCCGAGAAGATCGACAGCATGCACCTCTGAAAAGTCGCAGGGGCATTGCATAGCCCAAATGGCATGCGTCGGAAAGCATATGTGCCGAAGGGACAGGTAAAGGTGGTCTTCTCCTGATCCTCAGGAGTGATGGCCACTTGGTTGTAGCCCGAGTACCCATCCAGGAAGCAATAATGGCTCTTCCCTGCCAGTCTCTCAATGATCTGGTCAATAAAAGGCAGGGGGAAATGGTCCTTCTTGGTGGCTTGGTTGAGTCTCCTGTAGTCAACACAAACCCTCCAAGAGGTGGGTACTCGTGTAGCAATCTCCTCTCCTGACTCACTGATCACAGTCGTGATGCCCGTCTTCTTGGGCACCACATGCAAGGGGTTGACCCACTTGGAGTCGGAAATGGGATAAATAAAATCTGCACTCCACCATTTCGATATTTCCTTCATCACGACCTCTCTCAGGTTGGGGTTCAGACGCCGCTGGAACTCACGCGACGGCTTCGCCCCCTCCTCGAGATAGATATGGTGGGAGCACACTGATGGACTAATCCAATGGAGATCTGCTACGCTCCATCCGATCGCCTTGCGGTTCTTTTCAAGAACCCCCATCAAACGGGATTCTTGATCTCCAGTCAACTCGGCGGAGATGATGACTGGGTACATCTCTGGCTCGCCCGCAAGGAATCGATACTTCAGCGAAGTAGGGAGCGACTTCAGCTCTGGAATGCTGGGTGCTGGCAAATCTGGCTGCGGAAGAAACTGAGTGAAAGCTGCTAAGTCTGCCAAATCTGCCTGGGAAAGTGAAAGCGTACTCTCGCAAACTAGATCGGGAGAAGGCTGCTCAACTGCACTGTCTCTGGTCTGCTCTGCATCTGCCTCCTCCTCATCTGTAGGCTCAGGTGGAATCAGGTCTGGCATCTGATCATCACAATCGGCCCAGTCAGACTCTGAATCCGAGGGATCTGTATCAACCGCGGTGGCATCAGTACCACCGTAAAGCAAGGTGGCCTCAGCACCACCATCACTGCAAATCGTGTCGCGATCAAGGACCGGCTCTGCTGCCTCTATGGTAGTATCCTGAACCAAGGCTGTGCTCTCCAGACTCTCCTCTGCTATCATCTCGGCATCAGCTGTATCTGAATATGAGAGGATGGTTTGTGCTACCGGATCTGCCCAAGCTGCCTCATCGTCTGTGATCACAAAATCACAGTCCTGGTGGATGTCTGGCTCTACGTCTGTCAGCTGCTCTGAATCTGTACTCGCATCTGAGCGGGCTCTATCTCTAGCTCTGTAGTCCTCGACCGTCTCTATTTGTATACTTTCGCCCTCGAAGCGAAAGTACACCTTCCCGCTATCATGATCAGTCACCGCCTTGGCTGTGGCCAAGAACGGACGACCAAGGATGATGGGGGTATCGGCCACTGACTCAGGGATCTCCATGTCCAACACTACGAAGTCCACGGGGAATTTCAGGCCCTGAATCGTGACGATAACGTCTCGTAACAACCCCCTCGGCCTCTTGACAGATCGATCAGCGAACTGAAGGACTGTCCTGCTCTGTCAAAGAGTGCCCAACTCGAAGCGGTCGAGAAGGGCTGCCGGAAGAAGGTTGATCGACGATCCGCTATCCAGAAGAGTACGGTCGAACCTCTGCTCACTGATCTGGCATCTGACATACGTGGCCCCTGAATCTGGCCTCTTGACTGGCAGTCGGTTCTGGATCGCAAAACACGTGGCTTTTGTCAGCACATGGATCTTTGAAGTGTGGTTCCTCCTCCTCCTCCTGACTGTAGTCCTGTCTCTCAATGATCGTTGGAGAAGGGGGATGTGCTGCAAAGCCTCCTGGAGGGTCAGCTGGATGTGGAATCGATCGATCATGCTCTGGTCGAACTCCTCAAGCTCTCTCTTTTTGGGATTTTCTTTTTTCTTCCCCTTCCCCATCTGAAGGACTCTAGGGAAGGGGATCACAGGGTCCTTCGCAGGTGAAGGACTAGGAAAAGGCCTAGATGGTTCGACGACCGGATCCACACATACATCATGCACCACAGTGGGACCAGAAGAAAGTAAACCTTTTCCTTTATTCACAACAGTATTCTGAGGTACATGAACTGAAGGAAAGATAACATCTCTCTCTATACAAACACCGGTGGCCTCAGTACCACCATGGGCTGGCTCTGCTGCTGCTGCTGGTAGACGTCTCGCGGCCTCAGTACCGCGGGCTGGCTCGTCTAAACGGGTGGCATCAGTACCACCTCCTCGAACTGGTGAAGCGGCGGCCTCAGTACCGCCGGTGGGATCAGCATCCTTGGTGGCCTCAGTGCCATCGTCATCATCTGGAGCGGCCTCAGTACCGCTCTCCTCCTCCTCATGTGGCGCCTCTGAAATATCCTCGTGGTGAAGCTCAGATGAGGCGCCGCCGCCTGCTGGGGTCCTACCGCTCCTAAGTGTGACAAAATCAGCATCAAATAGATCCGAAGATGTATCAACAAATGGGTCACTAGGAGTGGCAGACTCAGTGTGTAATACCTGCTCAGATTTCCTCTTGAGGTTATTCGGATTCGGCTCAATCTGGGCTGGAATGGCGGCCTTCCCTCTCACCAAGTCCCGCATCTCCTGGCGGAACTCGTCCATCTCCCGTCTGAATGTGCCCTGCTGGTCCGCGAGGAGGCGGGCGATGTTATCCAAAGCAGGGCTCTCGTGGGAGCCCGACGGGTAGCCTCTCTGGGGGTGAGGCTGCTGGTACTGCTGCTGGTGGTAAGAGGGGTATGAGGAAGGGTGCTGCTGCTGAACTGGGTGAGCCTGCTGCTCACGTCGCCACGACTGTCCCTGCTGCTGATAGGGACGAGGACCGAAGGATGATGGCTGGTGCTGCTGGTATGCTGGGGGCTGCTGCTGCGGATGGTGATCTCTCTGATGGGAGTACTGCCCTCCCTGTCCTGACGGCTGCTGCTGGGGCTGGGCACCACCACTCCCCCACCTGAATCCGGGGATGGTCTCGTCGGATCCCAGGCTGGGGGCGGTCATACCAAATCCCGTTGACATCCATCAACGGCTCGGCATCATAGGGGGCTGGCGGGAGTACTGCCAAAGGCTGGTCCGGCTGGTACACCACCATCTGCATGTCTGGAGATGGTGGGGACTGGTAGGTGGGTTGCGGCTGCTGGTACGGCTCCGCCTGTACAAGGGTGAACCTGACTAGGCTGCACAGGGGTGCTGGAGTGCTGGGACGAGCTGCTGCTGCTGCCGGAGTCGCCTCGCGACTGAAGACGGGGCTGAGGAGCCGTCTGTGCCTCCTGGAGACACATGAGTTGTGTCTTCATGTCGCTCAGAACCTGTGCCATCTGCTCCATCTGAGTGATACTCTGGCACTGCTTCTTCTCAATCAGCTCCATGCGGTCCAACTTCTCGCTGATAATGCCCATGTCCGCAGCTGTCGACTCTGCCTGTGCTGCTGCGGCTGCGGACGAACTGGATGGACCTGCATCTACCCGTGCTATCCGCTAGTACTGCACGGGTCCTGGCTGATGTGGCTGGGTCTTCTGAGTATACAACCTGGTCTGGGACATCACCATGTAGTTTTCTGCCATCTCCTCGTAGATGGCCCAGACCTGGTCATGGTCCTTGGCAAAGTAGGACCCACCGCAAGAAGCGTTCACCAGGCCCTGTAGCTCTGGTGTCAACCCGCTGAAGAAGCTCTACACAAGGTTCGGCTTCGTGATATCGTGGTGCAGGCATCTGTCCAGGAGCTCTCGAAACCTCTCCCATGCCTCGTGAAACGTCTCGTTGGGGAACATGGAGAAGTTGCTGATCAGGGCCCTCGCTGCATTCGTCCGCCCGAGTGGATAGTACTTGTTCAAGTACTCGGTGCGGAGCTGCTCCCACGTGTAGACAAACCTCCCAAGACGCTTCAGCCAGGTGGCTGCTCTATCTGCTAGTGAAAACGGGAAGGCTATCATCCAGATCGTGTCCTGGTCCACATGGCGATCGTGGACAGTGCTGCAGATCATTAGGAACTCCTGGAGGTGGAGGTGGGGCTCCTCAGTGGCAAGTCCGTGGAAGCGGGGTAGCATCTGCAAGGTGTTCGGGGGGGAACTTGAAGTCCCCCACGATCGCCGGCACCACTACCCAGTGATGCATCAGAGTAGATCCGGGATTGTGTAAATCCCGCATCGGTCGTGGTGGTCCTCCTGCCGCAGCGCCTCCCACTGCGGCGGCTGCTGCTGCTGCGGCTGCTGCTGCTGCGGCTCGTGCCTCTGCATCAGGTATCTCCTCCGGCTCGCTCTGCTGTCTCGCTCTGCTCTGAGCCTCTCCAACTCTCGCCTCATCTCTATCATAAATGCCCCCTGATCGCGTAACTGCTGCTGGACTGTCTCAAGTGATGCGATCAGGGTGGAGTTGATCGCTCCCTGGTCAAGTACAAAGTGCTCGGGCTGACGGGAGTGATCATCTGAACTGCCGGCTCCGGCCATAGCGACGTCTGCAAAATCAAACGAGCCCAACTCAGGTGTTGTCAAATCAATCAGTCTCTCCTCGGGCTCGTGTCTCTCAAGTAGAATAGAAAGGGGGTCGAGGGGGAACAGGGTGGAATCATACTCGGGCTCGGAGAGCGGGTCTGGGCTCTCGCGAGCCAACCTAGATGATGAGGCAGACGTGCCCGAAAGCGGTGCAGCCAGAGGCTGCCTAAGAGACCGTCTACCCATCATCTTGATCTGGCGAGTAAGGCGGATGAGATCTGGAAAAAATAATGATCAGAAAACAAACCCCCGGTTCACCAACGCAACGCGAGCTGAAGACCGGTGAAAGTTCGGTCAATTTATCTTGTCAATTTTATTTTGTGAACACACGAAATATCAGAGCGCTTACGTGACCTGTTAGGATATCCGATGCTAACCCAACCAACTGGCCCGCACGGAAAAGTCGGTAATCAGTCGGGACTAGCAACGGGGGCTCTACCTAGGGTGCGGGTCACTCTCTCGCGCATCCAAACCATCCAATGAGGGGGTTGCTCTCCCCAAGACAAAGTTTTTAGGGTGAGCGATTTTTAAGATCAATAATTTTAGCAGTCCCAATTTTATGGTTTCACTTTTTAGTATTTTTCAAAGCAAACAAATGGCCTAACGAATTTTTCGGTTCTCCTGATTATTAAGTCCAAAACATGGGGAGAAGACGAAAAAGCCGATGCGCGATAAATCAATGATGCATGCTGAGTAAGAAATGCGTACCTGTCTCCAACACTCTACATGCAAGATGATCCACGCAGAATTTAAAAACTGAAAAGAAACTAACCTAAATGATGCAGCGGTAAAGTCGAGTCCTAGATGAGCAATTCTAGCGATGAACCGTGATGAATACCCATTAATCACTCTTTATTCTTATATTTTAGCTACAAAAACCTATGCAAATGCATGTAGATACTTGTAAATAGGAATAATTAGCAAAAGCATACATGTTTGTAAATACTTATAATTAGCATGTTTTTGTGCAAAAATAAAAGAATAAAGATTAAAAAGAAAAAGAGGGAAATATTTATAATAAATATTGAGCAACCTAACCCAAGGGAGGGCTCAGCATGGGCCTGACCGCATAAAAGCCAAAGTAGAGGAGATAAGGGCTCATGTGTAAATATATATGTACATAAATAAAATACATATTTTCCTCACCAAAAAATAGAAAAAATAAAATAAAAATACTTTGTGTTTTAAGTTTTTATTAATTCGATCATTTTATAGCCTAAATAAATAAATCAAGTTTTATTTGCTTGGCGGGCTCTGATTGGTCCACGGGGGATTGTTGACCCCCGGTCAACTCTCCCCCCAGGACCACCAGAGCCGGGTATGTTGTGCCCGACCCGATTTCACTATTTTCCACCCGCCTGACCCGGCCGCCATTTACCCAAACCCCGGGCTCCGATTAACCTCAGATCATCCAGGACCCTCGCCCGGGGTGGGTTTGGAGGATCCGAGTTCCGTGCCACCCACCCGACCTCCTTCTTCTCGGACCCTCCACCATATTTAAAGTCGTGACCGGCGACCTATTCACGCCATCTTTGATCTTCCCCTCGGCGCCTGTGAGCTCCTCCATCATCCCTGAGTGACAGCCGTGGATCCTTGGAGTTGCAGCGAGGCCCGGGCAGCCGGGAGTCACTGATCCGGTGGTAATCGCCGCCGTGCGCCGCCGCGAGCGCGCTCAGCCTCGGGGAAGCGACGCCCCCTTGCAGGCAATGACCAGAAGCTCGCCGAGCTTCAGCCCAGTCGACAGCAGCCATCAGGTAGCTTAGTTAGGCCATAGATTAGCTGAGTTTTCGATTTTTCGCATTTCAGTAGTTTAGCTCCGCCGCCGCCGCCAGCCGTTTCCGTCTACCCATCTGACCATCCGACCACGCCACCACCTTCACCTGACCCCTCTCCACCTGCTTCACCCCTTCATTCCCCTGGCTCGTCCCGGAGCAGGGTACCGCTCTCCTCCCTCCGCCGCTCGCCGGAGAGCTTCCATTTCACCGCACCAGCCACCTTCCGCCCGCTCTAACGGGTCGAGGCAGTTTGCCCTTGACCCCTCTTTCTTCCTGTGCAGGTATCCAAGCCTATCGACCTCATCTGGAGGTCGGAACTTCAGAGCACAGCCGCTCCAGGTCGTCGACGTCGCCGGAGCTTTCAGGAGCTTCTCGCCTTCATCGGAGCAGAGCATCGTGTGCGGGGCTTCATGGCGAAGCTTCCCCGCACCTTCGGAGCATCGGACGAGGCCTTACGCGCACGCTGAGGGCCGGCGAAGTTCGCCGGCCGCCAGTTCTTCCAGGATCGTCGTCCACCGTCAGATCGGCCTCGAGCTCCAGTTTAGATCTCGCCCGTTCATCCACGGAGCCGCACGGACCATCAGATCTCCAGAGGGTTGATCATCACCGTTGAGCCAGCGAGGTGAAGCCACAACCCATCTCAGCCATCCGATCGAGCACGTGGCTGCACCTCGACCATCCGATCCGAGCCCGGACTCCTTCGCAGCCCACAACACACCAGAGCCGTTGGATCTGACACGTGGGAGCATTACAGCCATCGGATCGATTCGAGGGTCCCCTTTGGTGTGCGGCGCGTCAACTCAACCGTTCGATCTGCCACGTGTCGCGCATCCGTCCCTCGACATTAATAAAAGGGTAAATTACCGTAGGCCCCCTCTTAGTTTATGTTTTTAGATTTAGTCCTGTAAATATTTTGTGTCTTTTATTTACGTTGGGATATTTGCATTTGGGACCTGGTACCTTAGTTTAATTGCAGTTATGCCCCTGTGAGTGTCTGTCACGTGCTTCGCCACGTGCTTTATTTGGTGTAATTGCAACTTTAGTCCTGTAGTTCTGGATGTTCTTTATTGAATGAATACTTTCTGGTATTTGCATATCTACCCCTGTGAATGTTTTATTTCCACATGTGCTGATTTTAGTGGGTTAATTGCATAACCGTCCCTGGACTTTTTGGTACGAGTTACCAAAAGGTCCTAGGACTTGGTTTTTATTACCAGAAGGTCCCTGAGTGCCCCAGGCACGCGCCACGCGCGTGACTTGCTGGGTTATTTGCACCTGGACCCCCAGAGTTTTGGGTATTTGCACTTAAGTCCCTATGCACTGTGCCCTCTTCTTGATTTTGAATAAAATATCAAACCACCTCCAAATTCGATGAAAATTTGACACATGGCTCCTGCCATGTTGTTGGATTTTTGAGAATTTTTGAGGACAATTTTGATTTTATTTGGTATTTTTAAAAATTCAAAAACATCTTTTTTAGCTACTGTCTAGGTTTAAAAATCCCAAAAAAATATAAAAACACCCCCAAAAATTCTAAAAAAATCAGGTTATGTTTCTTGTGTGTTTCTTGCTTTTCTAGCCAATTTTGGCTATTTTTCATTGAGCAAAAACCCTAAAAATCTAAAAACATCTAAAAACTCATAAAAATTATAATAAATAATCTAAAAATCCAAAAACAATAATTTTGGTGCCCAAATTTTCCTTGTCTTCTCTAGTATACAGGAAAATTACCTCCAGGTTCCTTTGAGATCCTTAAATATTTTATTTTTGGATTTTGGGCCTGGCTGGACAGTACCTTGCCTTTTTAGCACTGTTTGATTTTTAGAAAATAAAATACACCTTATAAAAATCCCAAAAATTCACCAAGAACACTTAAAAACCTAAAAAACATAAAAACAATTTTTCTTGAATTTTTGCTTGATTTTTGGTGCTTTAAATAAATTTCTCAAGTGTGCTTTTATTTGCTTTCTTTTATTTTCTCATTATATTAAAAATCCAAAAAAAAATATAAAAATTATTAAAAACCATTAAAAACATTTTGTTTTTCTTTTATTTCATTTTTACTACTTCGTAGGCCCTAGGCCAACCCGTGCTCCTTGTGTTCGACCCTGGGTGCTATACCAGGTTAATCTCATAGCTAGGACCGCACTTCGTGTTTTGATCTCTGATTTCTTTCGCGGTTCGATATTTTTCTTGATACACCTATCCTCTGAGATCCGGGTCGCAACGACCCTTGTTTCAGTACCTCCACCCGGGTCTTGAGGGTCTTTGGGTGTCATCAGAATGGCGCCGTTGCCGGGGAGCACGGCTTAGTAGTTATTTTTGTTTTTATTTTCGTTTTTGTTTCGCGGCTTTTCGCGGCTCTTCGGAGCTCGCGGCTTTTCGCGGCTTTTGTATTTAGTTTCTTTTTGTTTTATTTTGTTTTATTCTTATTTTCTTTTCTTTTTATTTTTGTTTTATTTTGTGTGATTATTTTATTTTCATTTTTGCATACATACCCTGACTTTCATTTTTATTTCTTTTCTTTATTATTTGATTATTCTTTTTGGTCTGACCACTCTTCTTTTCTTCTTGCGAGGGCCCGAGGACCGCGGAGGCGACTTTCGAGGAGCCGGTGCAGCCGCGGCACTTGGAGGCGGCTTCTTTCTCTACGAAGCCGCAGGAGAGAGCGAGAGAGAGAGAGAGTTGAGTGGGTGAGGTATTAGGATAGAATTTCCATTTATTCATTACTATTGTAATAATACAGGGACAGGACTTGGACACTGTTTGGACTTGTAACCGTAGAGGGTCTGTTTCGCCGAGCACCGGTGTGCTCGGGGGACCCATTAGGACCTCGCAGTTTTTCGCGGTTTTTCGCGGCTTTTCTTTTTCTTTCTTACTGTCATTTTCCGGTTTTTCGCGGTTTTTGTCGAGCCCCTAGATTTAGGACTTTCTGGCGATTGTGACGTAATTAAGTAGGATCCACACACCTTAATTGCATATCTGTTCCTATAGATCGTAATTGGACCTACTTAAAATAAATAATAAAAATAACCGACTCGCTAGCCTCCGTAGCCTACGTGCCGTAGCTCGTCCTGTAAAGCGCTTACTCCTACCCCCGATTTGTCGGGCAGGGGAGGGACGGGCCAAGACCGGACCCTTTGGCTTGGAGGTCGGTGACCGGTTAGACGGTTCTTCGCTAGAAGTTGCTCGTCTAGGACTCGGCTTCCCGCTGCATCATTTAGCTTAGTTTTATTTCTGCATTTTATTTTATGCGCGGATCATATTGCATGTAGAGAGCTGGAGGCAGGTACGCATTTCTGACTTTGCATGCATCATTGATTTCTCGTGCATCGGCTTTTTCGACTTCTCCCCCCGATTTTGGACTTAATAATCAGGAGAACCGAAAAATTCGTTAGGCGTTTCTTTTTATTGAAAAATATCTAAAAACAAAAACAATAAAATCAGGGACTGCTAATCATACTTGACCTAAAAGACACCTCACGAAAAAATCTGTCTTGGGGAGAGTAACCCCTTCCTTGTCTGGTTTGGATGAGCGAGAGAGTGATCCGCACATTAGGATAGAGCCTCCGATCTTTTCTTGACTGATTACCGGCTTTCAGTACGGGACAGTCGGTTGAGAGAGATTTGGAAACCTATTTACCTCACGTAATCGCTCTGATAGACTGGATGATCACCTAAAATAAAATTGACAAGATAATTGACCGATCTCTTCGGTCTTCAGCTCTGTGTGCGTAAGTGAATTGGGGGTTTGCTTGTTCATCTTGTTTGATTGCCAGATCCCTTCTCTGTCCAACAAATCGGGGGTAGGAGTAAGCGCTTTACAGGACGGGCTGCGGCACGTAGGCTACGAAGGTAAGTGAATCGGTTATTTTTATTAATGATTTTTAAGTAGGTCCAATTAACGATCTATAGGAACAGATAAGTAGTTAGGTGTGTGGATCCTACTAAGTACGGCACAGTCACCAGAAATTCCTAAGTCTAGGGGCTCGAGCAAAAACCGCGAAAAACCGGAAAAGGCAGAAATAAAAGAAAAAGAAAACCGCGAAAAAGCCGTGAAAAACCGCGAAGGTCCTAAGGGTCCCCCAAGCACACCGGTGCTCGGTGAAACAGACCCGCTACGGTAGAAGAGTCTAAGTCCAGAGAATGGTCCTGTATTATTACAATAATAATGGAAAATAAAAGACCTAATCTAACCTCACCCACTCAACTCTCTCCCTCTCGCTCTCTCCTACGGCTTCGTAGAGAAGGAAGCCGCCTCCAAGTTCCTCGGTTGCACCGGCTCCTCGAAAGTCGCCTCCGCGGTCCTCGGGCCCTCGCAAGAGAAACAGAGTGGTCAGAACCAATAATTAAATAATAAAGGAAAAAGAAATGAAAATAAAAATAACAGGGTATATATGCAAAAATGTGAAGTAAAATAAACACACAAAACAAAAATAAAAGAAAAAGGAAATAAAGCAAAATAAAACAAAAAGAAAATATAAACAAAAGCCGCGAAGAGCCGCGAGCTCTGAAAGAGCCGCGAAAAGCCGTGAAAATAAAAACAAAAGGAAAAATAAAACTACTAAGCCGTGCTCCCCGGCAACGGTGCCATTCTGATAACAGGCCTGAACACTCGGGTATAAGGTACAGAAATAGGGTCGTTGCGACCCAAGCGATCAGGCGATGTGTATCAAGAAAATGAACCACTCGAAACAAATAAAATCAATCGAAGCAAGGAAGCGGTCCTGCTATGTGTTTAACCTGGTATAGCACCTAGGGTCGAACTCAAGGAGCACGGATTGGCCGAAGGCCTACGAAGTAGTAAAAATGAATAAAATAAAAAAGGAAAATGTTTTTAGTGGTTTTTAATTATTTTTATATTTTTTTTGGATTTTTAATATGTAAAGAAAATAAGAAAGACAAAAACAGTCACACTTCAACAAATTATTTAATGCATCAAAAAATCAACCAAAAATTAAAACAAAAATATTTTTATGTGTTTTATAATTTTTTATGTTTTTGGTGAATTTTTGGGATTTTTCTGAAATTTATTTTAATTTCTAAAAATCAAACAGTAAGAAAAACAAGGGGTACTGTCCAGCCAAGCCTAAAGTCCCTAAATAAAATACCTAAGGACCTTAAAAAGGCCGGGAGGTAATTTTCCTAAAAAATAGATGAAATAAGGAAAATATAGTTACCAGATTTATTGTTTTTAGATTTTCAATGTATTTATTAGAATTTTTATGGGTTTTAAGGGTTTTTAAGGGTTTTAGAGTTTTTAAGGTTTTTAAGCAATGAAAAATAGCCAAAATTGGCTAGAAAATCAAACAAACTAAGCTAAACAGTACCTAATTTTTGTAGAATTTTTAGAGGTGTTTTTATATTTTTTGTGATTTTTAAACTTAGACAGTAACAAAAATGTTGGTTTTTGAATTTTTAAAAATAACAAACGAAATCAAAATATCCTCAAAAATTCACAAAAATCCTACACCATGGCAGGAGCCATGTGTCAAATTTTCGTCGAATTTGGAGGTGATTTGATATTTTATTCAAAAATGACAAGAGGGTACTGTGCAGAGGGACTAGAATGCAAATACCCAAAGTTCTGGGAGTCCAGGTGCAAAATACCCACCAAATCACGCGCCAAGCGCGTGCCTGGGGCACTCAGGGACCTATTTGTAACAAAAATAAGTTCCGGGGACCTAATGGTAACACGTACCAAAAGTCCGAGGGCCTTAGTTGCAATTTACCCAAAAATAAACGCACATGCGAAATAACTCATTCACAGGGGCATAAATGCAAATATCAAAAAGATATCATTCATTTCAGAACAATCCAGAACTACAAGGGCATGAACAGCAAATATCCCAAAATCACACGTGACGAAGCACGTGGCTCACAATAAGCAGGGGTATATATGCAATTACACTAAAGCGCAAGGTCCATTGTGCAAATAAACCCTAAACTAAACAACGTATTTAAATATTTACAGGACTAATGCGAAATAAAATAAAGATAAGGGCCTAAGGGTAAATTACCCTTTATTAACCGGAGCTGATGGATGGCCGCCACGTGGCGATCGGACGGTCGAGGTGGGGGCGGCTCTCAACGTTGCTGCTGCTCTGGTCGATCCAACGGTCCAGGCCAGGACACGTGTGGATGTAACGGCCTGGATCTATCGCCTCAGATCTGACGTCTACATGCGCTCCAGGAACCAACGGTTCAGATCAGACCTGGAGCGAGGAGGCACGATCAACGGCTCTCGAGGATGCTGGAAGAACTGATGGCCGGCGAACTTCGTCGGCCTCGTAAAGACGCCTTAGGCCTCCTCTGCTGCGCCTGAGTATCGGAGGAGCTCCGTCGTGAAGGTGCGCAGCTGCTGGTGCCTCTGATGTCCCAGCCGAGCTCGGGGGAGCTCCGACTAGGGTGGCGGAGGTGAAGCTCCTGGGCTGGATGTCGAGAGGCCTCAGATGGCCTCCGCTGAACCTGCAAAACCCCTCAGGAGATTCGCGGGTCGAGGGCAAAGTGCCTCGACCCAGTTAGGCAACGTGGAGGTGATCGGTGCGTCGGGGCGACGGGCTCCGGCGAAGTTGAAAGACGGTGGAGCCCGGTACCCAGCTCCTGTGCGAGCTTGGTTGTGCGAGTGGGTGCAGAAGGTGCGGCGAGGGAAGGCGGAGATGTTGGTCGGGTCCGATGGTCGGGTAGCGGTCGGAACCGGAGTGAATCGAGTGAATACGACGGCGGTATGAATTGGGGGAAATGGAAATTAGAGGAAATGGGCAAGCGAAGGGGTTACCTGGGTGAAGGAGTAGACTGTGCTGGAGCTGGGGGTGCTCCCGGTCGTCGCCTCAAGGGGTGTCTCTGCCCGAGGCTCGAGCTCGCTTCAGGTGGCGGAGCTACGGCGAGGGTATCGTCGGATCAGTGGATTCGCCGGCCTTCCTCGCTGCAACAGGGTGGGGCGGCGAGCTGTCACCTCGCTCTCTCTCTCTCTCTGGAGCTCACTGGAAAGCTATGCGAATGGCCAAAGATGGATAATTAGGGTGGCAGAGCAGAGCTTAAGTATGCTGGCGGGTCCGGGAAGAAGGGCGCGGGTAGGGCGACGTAGCGCGCGGATCCCGAGGCGAAGGCTCCGACGAGGTTCTCGGGTATGACGTTAGCAATCCGGACCCAGGGTTTGGGCAAAAAGGAGTCGGGTCTGTATGAGAAAAATCCGAGAAATGGGTCGGGCGCAGCAGACCCGTGGGAAGTGGTCCTGGGGGGGAGTTGACCGGGCGGTCAACATCCCCCAGGGCCACTGGGTGAAGGCCACGTGGCTGGATCTTAAGATGAAAAATAAACATGGCTAGGGGCCGAATCTGCAAAAACTCAAAATATGAAATATTTTTATTTTATTTTTTTCTATTTTTTTGGTGATTTTTAATTAATTTTGGAAATAAAAATAAGGTATTTACATTATATAGCTATATATAGGTATATATACAATATGTAGGCTTTTGATTTTTATTTTTAATTATTATTTTTGTACAATTTTATTCCTATTTTAGATTTTATTTATTTATAGTGTAAAATAAGGAATAAAAGGGTATTTTTATTTTTGTTTTTATTATTTATATACATAGGTAAAATAAATAGATATATACATCTATATACATGGTATATGTACAATGTATTTTTGTATTTTTAATTTTGTGATTTTTATTTGATTTTTGTTTTGATTCTTTTTTATTTTTATTTATTTACAATATATAGCATAGAATATTTACAAGAAGTTTGGAAAATAACTTTATATATTTACAAGGTTAAATAAATATATAAAGGCATGGTCA